>CM040624.1:92268452-92312054 GCA_022817965.1 Solanum lycopersicoides | reverse complement strand
AATAATTAATGTGAGAAAGAGAAGACAGAGAGAATTAAAGAAACGCTAAGAATGTGATAAAGAAATTTAAGTATGAAAAAAATAAATAAAGGTTCACAACTTCACATGTTAGTTAGAGTGACACTTTTACCAAACAATTTAACGTGGGTCGTAGTGGAATGATTCGACTTTTTTTTTTTTTTTTTAGAGATTAAGTTCGAGCGTCTTGGAATGAAAATATGCTTATTTGTGAAGTTGCCCCTAGAAATATATAGCTCTTGCGAGAAAGAAGATTTAGATTTAGTTGAATCTTAATATGAGTATCGGACAACAGATGAAAAAGTAAAAGAAAAGAAAGAAATGATACTTTTACCAACTTGAATCGTAGTGAAATGGTTCAAGATCCTTTTTATCATTTAATCAAAAGTTTCGAATTTAGTCTATGAAAATGAAAATATCCTATTAGTAAAGTTATTCCTAGAAATAGTTTTTATAATACATGAATTTAATTCAGTCGAATTTTAATACGAATATCGTATGAAATAAAAAAGAAATGATACTTTTGATCCTAATTAACACCTAATTTAGCACATAGACTAGTAGCTTTCTTGATGGAAAAAAAGGTTAGTAGTTTTTGTTTATTAATAACCAATTAAGAAAATAGGTAACAAATAAAGATATATGGGTAAAGAGGAAAAGAGAATGGAATGAATTTAATGCTATTGTAATTTGTATCTAATAAAATTTTAAATTTAAGTATGAAAATAGAAAGGTTCACGTGTTAGTTAGAGTGACACTTTCACCAACAATTCAAGGGTCCTAATGAAATGATTCGAGATTTTTTTATTCTTAATTAGAGAGTTTGAAATTTAGTAATGAAAATATATCTATTTGTAAAGTTTTCCCTACAAATATATAGCTCTTGCAATGAGAAAATTTAAATTTAGTTAAATTTCAATACGAGTATCGGATAACAAATGAAAAAGTAAAAGAAAAGAAAAAAAAATGATACTTTTACCAACATGGATCGCAATGAATAACTCGAGATCCTTTTATCCTTAATTAGATGTTCATATTTGAGCCTTTTGGAATAAAAATATCCTATTAGTTAAATTGTTTTTAGAAATGAGCCAAAATGATACTTTTGATCCTACTTTTAACACCTAATTTTGCACATAGACTAGTAGCTCTCTTGATGGATAAATAGGCTAGTAGGTTTTGTTTATTAAAGCTAGTACTAGTATTAAGAATATGGGTAAAAATAAGATAATGGCTAAAGAGGAAAAGATAATGGAATGAATTTAAAATTATAGTATCTAATTATTATTATTATTCTCATAGTCCATCATATATCATGGACTATGATTTGTTAGTAATTCTTCTTCCAACTATTAGAAGAATGAATTAGTTTTTGAAAAATTCTTTTGAAAGATCAAATATTTTAAAAATTATTTTGTGTTGTCCTCCAATTAATTAACATATCTCAAATAGACAATTCTTATACTTTTATTAGGAAATGAGGAATCGAATACGATTTGATGTTTGAACTTTGCCCTAAAAGAGAAACAAAAATAACTTTAACAAATAACAAAATATACTCATAAATTTTGCGATCATTCAAGAAATTAACTCGCTATATCCCCCAACAATGTCAGACTATTTGCTTAATAGTTTGCTACTTGAAATTTACACCTATTAATAAAGGCTGGTGTATAAAACCTTCCCTCATTCTACTACATTTATTGATTTGATATAAAACACACGATCCAAGTAAAGTTTTTCCTACGACAGGGTGTATCAACACAATCATTTTTTGTTTGTAAGTAAACTTCGAGACTGATTCAGTTTCTCAATCCCTCCAAAAACTGAAGAAAACAAGCAACTCCTGGATGTATAACTCAATCATGAACAAACAGTAAATGTAGAAATCCTTAAAATGTAATGACAACAACATAATCAAAACATCATTTTTTGTTTGTAAGTAAACTTCGAGATTGATTCAGTTTCTCAGTCCCTCCAAAAACTGAAGAAAACAAACAACTTCTGGATATATAACTCAATTCATGAACATACAGTAAATGTAGAAATCCTTTAAATGTAATGACAACATAATCAAAACATCATTTTTTGTTTCTAAGTAAACTTCGAGACTGATTCAGTTTCCCAGTCCCTCCAAAAACTGAAGAAAACAAACAACTCCTGGATACATAACTCAATCATGAACATATAGTAAATGTAAAAATCCTTAAAATGTAATGACAACAACATAATCAAAACATCAATCCAAACAATGTTCACGTTCCGAAATAGACGTTATAGCAAGGTAAACCAGAGAGTTATAATACCACAAAATGTTTCTTTCTCGCTTATCAATATTGGTTCTTCTAAGCCAAAGATCAAGATCACCTAAAATCTTTGTAGACGATTTCTGCTTTAGGTGATGCACGCGGAAAATTTGAGATCTTAGTGAATATTTCTTCTCTTGTGTCGAGAGGCTCCTTATCTATAAACTGTCGATTGATTACCAGTATCTCTAACACCGGGGAGTTGGCTAACAAATGCTTGATAAACTGCATCTCGGATGTACCTCCTATAAAGCTTCCAAGCTGAAATTCCACAAGGTGATTAAATGTCAGGTCTGACAAAGTTTCGGGTTGAAGAGATTCTTCAGTAGATTCTTCATCTTCATCTTCATCATCAATATCACTATCATCTTCATCAATGACCTTAGAAAGACAAGAAGAAGTTGACTATCAGATTGTTGAAGTTAAAAGAAGTACAGTAAATAACCACTAAATAAGATTAAAAAATGTCAAAGCTTTACAAACCTGCATTTCAAGATATTCCAAATATGGGAAGCTTCTTAGTAAGCAAAGAATATACGAAAGTTTGTATGATTCCACAAGCGAAATGTCGAGCAGGTCAAATCGTCTGACATTGTTGAGGTTAAATGGAAGCCTTTTTGGTACTTTATATCCTTCTTCAGCAACGAACTAAGAAAAAATTACATAAATTCAAGATTAAGTCAGCCCAAAAGATATTCCATCCTTTAAAGTGTATAACAATAAAGACAGGGAGAAACATTTACCTCCGAACTTAAGAACTCCAAGCTGAGTTGCTCGAGAGCAGAACAAGACTCAAAAATCTTTGCAAAATCAAGACTCTCTGTCTGGTCAATGTCACCTAACAGAAATGCTTCTACCAGACGAGGGACATTCTTTAGGCAGATAGAACTTATATCGCCTGTGAAACTGAAAAATCTTAGCATAGGAGCATTAATTTCAATCATGTCTAAATCTTCTAAAGTAGACAGATCCAATTGCTCAAGCAAGGGGCAATGAGATATCAAGCTTTCCAGCAATTCAGAAGAAGTTGAGACTCCACATAGTACCAGGCTGATTAGCTTATCAAATCCTTCAAAGGCAGATGGATGATAAATTGAACAAGAATGAAGATTTAGATGTCTCAGCTGTGAACATGTGAAAAGTGTAGATGGCAATGTGTATTGCTTTCTCAATGGAAGGCGCAGAACAAGATCTTGAATGTGATTCCTGAGGAAATAAATGAAGTTGTCGATTTCAGGAAGCCTTTTTAGATGAACGATGTCGAGGGTGAACTTAGTAATGGGCCCTTCGTGAAGGGTCAAGAGCTGGTAGATGATCTCCCTAAATCTAACTGTAGGGTTTACATCCTCTCTTTTTTTCCATAGAGATTCATCAAGGGTCAACTCCGTACGTCTACACCAGTGATACCTCCATTTCTTTGATAAAACACTTGTCCTCACAGCATCTTTGCAAGACAAAAGTATCAGAATGACGTCAATTACATTATGGGGAAGATTGCTAATGATGTCGGGCATTAAACTTTGGCAACACTCTCTTCCCGTAGGAGGCATCATAAACCACTAAGAACCTGTATAAATAAACAATAATATGAGGTAAGGAATCTCTAAGCTATTTGGCAATACTCAAACAATCTCCAAATTATCTGGACGGAATTACTATTCACACTGTCAAATCAACACAAGGAGCACTTAAAACAATAATCACCAAGAACCTACAGAAAATTAATAATAATATAAAGCATGGAATCCTCAAAATATCTAGATAATAGTTAGGATTTTCCTTAATCTCAGAGGCACTTCCTGGAGTATGCCTAGTAAGATTGATGAGACTCTTTTCAGTTGGAAGGAGGCTGGAGTTGGGGCTACAAACAAAGAAAGATGGAGGATGATCCTTGCTTGTATATGGTGGACTATATGGAGAGAGAGAAATGATAGATGTTTTGAGAATAGGAACAACAACCTGCACAAAGTCAATTCTAAATGTACTTCGTTGTTCTGTTTTTGATGTATGAATGTCTACTTCAATGAGACTGAGAGTCAATCATAGATGTTTTAGAGGTCCATCAAGATTTTGGTTCAGTTTTGGGGAAGATTAAACTTCTTTTTCTTCTTATTTGCAAATATGATTTTTCAGTACTAGCTAAGTACTGACTTAAATACAAATGTTGCCAGTGTCAAAAAAAACCACAAGTTCTCTACCTTAACCTCACCCTTATGGTTTTTGAAGTATTGTCAGGCCTTCATATTAACATGTTGAAAATGTTATTTATCTTGTTAATGTGGTGCCAAATTTGGTGGAGCTGGCTGATATTATGGGGTGCACTATTGGCAATTTCACAACCACCTATTTGGGAATACCTTTGGGAGCCAAACACAAAGCAACTGAAATATGGAATGTGGTTATTGAGAAATTTGCGAAAAGACTAATAAACAACATTTTGGATAGCATCCCAACATATTTCATGTCTCTTCCCAATATCTGAAAAAGTCTTGAAGCATCTAGATAAAATCAGGAGAGACTTTTTATGGGAAGGCGACTGTGAATCTCACAAATTACACTTTGTGAAGGGGCCAAAAGTCACTCTTTCCAAACATCTTGGTGGCCTAGGTATCAAAGATCTTGCTCTACGTAGCAAGTGTACGCTTATGAAGTAGCATTGGAGGTTCATTCAGAAGGATGCTGGTCTGTGGAATAAGGTAATTGTGGCTAAGAATAGCAGTAACACTCAATGGTGTACAGAACAATCAACACTTCCTAGGTAACTGGATTATGGAAGGCCATTTAATACCTTGTGGGCTAACTTTTTCAAACAAACTCACTTTGAGGTAGGGAATGAGAACCATATGAAATTCTGGCTAGACAAGTGGACATGAGATTCCACTTTGAAAGAAGCCTTCCAAATATATTTAACATTGTCAGACATCCTAATTATTCTATTTTTCAGAACAGGAATGACAACTCATGGAACCTGAACCTAAGTAGAAATTAGCAAGATTGGGAATTTGAAGAGTTATTGAATCTTCTCAAAGCTTGGAGAACTGCACATTAACATTCAGAGCAGTGATAAGCTAACATGGGGCTTCAACAAAAAAGGTTTATACGTAGTCAAGGTAGGATGTGAACACTTGAGCTCCAATACAATGACATAGATCAATGGCCCTGGAAATTAGACTGGAAGCCTAAACTCCCCCCTAAAGTCTCATGTTTTACTTGGACAGCCTTAAAAGAAGCATGCCTCACTCAAGACAATCTTATGAGAAGAAGATTTCAACTGGTCAATAGATGTTGCATTTGTCCGTTAACATCGGAAAGCATCAACCACCTTTGCAACACACTTTTGGAACATGTTACTAGCCCTTTTTGGTATAAACTGGTCTATGCCATTCAATATCAGAGATGCTTACACTAGTTGGAGCTGAATGGAAGTTGGAAATCCATCAGAAAAATCTGGATCATGACCCCAAAAGAAACAAGAGATTTTTTGATGGAGTTTCAACTCCAATTTGTAATCTTAAGGTTAGTTGTTTGGTTAACCTTATTAGCTGGGCTAACTCTTTCCCTGTAAATAACTTAGATCACTACTTGAATTTGTCATCTACTTGGCTCTATAACATTTTTGTTCTTACTGAGCTGACAGATTGCCTTTTCGTATCTTTGCATCTACTGGATGCCTTAATGAAATCTCACTTCATAAAAAAACAAAAATTTGTAATTACTAGATCAAGTGCGGAAATAGAATATATAGCTATGATCTAGGGTTTGTGAATTTTTGTATTTAGAACAAGAGGAATTAAGATTGTGTGAAAAAGATAAGTTTTCTTGTTAATGAAAATATGGTTGCAATCTGTATAGCTCATATTCCACTCTAGTATGCCCGAACAATACATGTTGAAATTGATCGAAACTTCACCAAATATAAAGTTACGAGTTGTGTCTTGCGTTTGTTCCATGTGTCATTAGAAAAGCAACCAACTGATGTGTTTATCAAGGGTATCAACAATTGGACTTTCCATACACTAGTTTGCAATGGCTTTTAACATAGTTTGTTAATGTAAGAGACTTTGTTGGCTTTTAAAGCTTGTTAATATAGAGACTTTTACACAAGAGTAGCTTTAACAGTTTGTTAATATAGAGGACTTGGTTGACTTATAACATAGTGAAGGAATGAAAAGAATGAAAGAGAGATAAGAAAAAAAGAAAGAAGGTAGTTTTCTCTGCCGAAGAGAGGTGCCATGTCACCTTGACTGTAATGACCTCTATAAATTATTAGCATGTTAGATTATAAAACATAAACTTAATGTAGAAACTTAACTTAATTCACCTCTGCAAATTAAAAAACACGACACCATTGCACACACTGATCTGCAACCAAATCAGTAATAAAATGAAAAATAACGTAGGAAAATCACATGAATATTTTGGAATGTTGTACTATCTGTTGATCATGTATCATATGCTCTTGTCTATGGAGAATTTTTATTTCCTTCTTCTGAGAGGAGAGGATTTCTCTTTCTGTGTGTATTTCTGTCTTTATTAGTCGACATTTTGAAGCTTTTTTCCCCTTTCATTAATATTATGTTGACAATAAAGAAAAGAAAAGAAAATTACATTTGTTGCACAATGCTTTGTAAAACTAATCTCAAAGATTCTAGCTGCTAGACTGCAAAAGTCATATCTAGTATTATAAGTGATGCTCAATATGTTTTATTCCTCAAAAGAAGATTGGTGACAGCATTATATTAGCTCATGAATTGGTGCATACTTATTCCAGGACATATGTATCCCAAATATGCATGATTAACATAGACTTTCAAAATAGTGAATTAGATTTCCTAGACAATTTATTGGTGGGGTCCTTGAATGTGTATATAGTGAATTATACTATTTTGGTTAATGGAGAATCATCGGCTAAGGCAAGGAAACACATAATTCCTTTTCTATTTGCCATAGGTCTGGAATATCTACCAGTTAACCTTCTCAAAAAAAAAATAGCTCTGGAATATTGAGCAAAAGTCTGAATCAGCTAACACAGGGAAAGGAGTTCCACTTTCATCCTAAATGCTCTAGAATGAGGATAACACATCTATGCTTTGCATATGACCTACTATTGTTATCCAGAGGAGACTTACTATCTGTCAAGGCATTTCAACACTGTTTCCAGCAATTCTCTTTAGCTTCTGAACTACAAGCTAAGAGTTCATTATATTGTGAAGGGGATAATTAATCTGAGATATACAGAATGCTTCAGTATCAGGGCTATTCCTATGGAGAACTACAAGTCAACCTTTTGAATATGTTCTTGTACCACAACAACTTGTACTGGAGCACTGAATCTTACAAATCTACTAGTTTGGAATCAAGCAGGTATAGGAAAAACTTGTTGGGGCAATATCATAAACATGGCAAATTATGGATCAAATGGATCCATGAGTATCATCTCAAAGATCAACCTTTTGAAGTTGTTCTTGTACCACAACAAGCTTCCTAGATGGTAAAGTATTTGAAACAAGGACTAAACTAGCTCTTATAAGGAATGCTAATTAGACAGATATCTTACTTATTGCTAGGTGATGCCAACATACCTTGGAAGTGCCTTATGTTCAAGAACGGTGCAAGGCCCCGAAGCAAAGTTCACCAAGTGGCTTCGACTTCAAGAGACACTGATGACTGCTGATACATTGAGTAAGTAAGCATTTGGATTTAGAGAAATATGAAAATCTTTGAGCAGAAAAGCAGAGAACAGGGAAGTCTAGCCAGAGAAATTGCTCTTGTTTGTTGTTTCATATATAAATAAATTAAAATTAAAAAAGATCCAACAAAATAAAACTTCAATAGTCACTCCTTTTACTGCTGATGAATAATCAAAATGCTCAAGTATTGATCTGACCAAATTCAATATCTCCGACATAATCTGAAGTAAGAATAATGGAAAAATACCTTGATATTACAGCCTATTTTTAACAAACTAAGATAGGAACATTCAATTAAGACATTCATACTAAATGAGTAGTATTTCATTATTTGGGCGACTGAAAACTCCAAAGTGTTTGCACTTATCAAATCAAGTAGTTTATTGAACAAACAGGTACAAACAAAAATCTTATTTTTTGAGAAGGTAAAAATAATAGTAAGATATTTGTTTGTATCTGTTTGATCAATAAACTTCTTGATTTGATAAGTGCAAACACTTCGGAGTTTTCATAAAATATCTTATGTGCATAAAATTTAAGATGAAAAACTCAATATGTGAACCCATTCAAGATTAATCAAATCTCACAAAATGGACAAAACAAAAAAACATGAAGACTTTATCAC
Organism: Solanum lycopersicoides; assembly: GCA_022817965.1. NCBI lineage: Eukaryota > Viridiplantae > Streptophyta > Magnoliopsida > Solanales > Solanaceae > Solanum > Solanum lycopersicoides. Next base: position 92,303,415 of record CM040624.1, on the reverse strand, counting down.
TACAAAGCAAGAATATTGGATAACAGAGACAAATTTTTTAAATTAAAGTAATTATAGTATGTTTCACGAATATTGAAAAATGTGTATTAGAGCAAACACAATATTGTAGTAGCAAAAATATTATACAAAGCACTATAAAAAAAGATAAAATTAAAACAACAATCAGTGGAGTATGATTGGCAGCCTAAGTTCTGTTCTAGTTGTATGAAGTTTGGCCATGAGCTTCCCGCAATGTTGGACAGGACTGATGGGGGTGTGATGGAACGGGAGTTTCAGGAGAAGAAGAAACAGGAGGAGGCCCCAGCCTTCTGTGTGGAAAGTAATGCAGGGTGAAGCTACCAAAGATGAGACAAGGATTGTTAAGACTCAAATTCCATTGGTAGAAGAGACAAAGAATGAGGACGCCGTTCCAAAGGAACCAGAACTAGTGCATCATCTGGTTGCTTGATACGATTGAATATACCAGTCCTAAATAGCTTCCAAAGTCTAACCATGGAGGCATCCACAAGTACAGGTGACCGCATGGGTCTTCACCCACCATGAGATTAGTTACGTGGAATGTTAGAGTGCTGAATCAGCCCTTCAAACAGAAAGAGATCAGGCTCTTTCCTAATAATAATAAGGTGGATGTGGTGGGACTCATTGAAACTAGAGTAAAGGAGAACAAGGCTCAAAACATTATAAATAAGTTAGGAGTTGACTGGATTGCAACTATCCAATGGGAAGGAATGGAAGAATTCGGCCCAAATACATGTAGAGAAGCTAAGTGAGAAATTCATCCTTCGTACACTCAGTGACCGTACAAGTGACTTTAAGAGTAAGCTCACAGTTGTGTATCCCAAGAATGACAGCTTACGAGAGCTCAACTTTGGTTAGAGTTGATTGGGATAGGGAGACTAACTCATGAGTGCTGGATTATAGCAGGAGACTTCAACAATGTCCTCTCATCAGAAGATAGATTGGGATCCCATGTGTTGCCAGGTGAAATTCAAGACTTCCAGGCCTCCATAGACACTTTGGGACTAATACTTCCTGTAATAAACAACAGGGTAGTAGCAGAGTTTACTCTAAAATAGATTGATGATTTGGTAATTTTCCCTGGATGACAGCTTATAGTCATGTGGAGGCTGACTACCTAGGCTCTGGTATATCTGATCATCCCCAATACTGATACAGGTGTCCCCCCCCCCCCCCCCTTTCTTTTTAATTGAAATCCTATTTCATTCAGGTTATTCAAAACAGCTCAGAATCATCAAGATTTTGGTAGACTAGTTGATGAATATTGGCATAAGCAGGTTAGGGGAACAGCAATGGAAACATTGTGGCAAAAACTGAAACACGTGAAGATTGGAATACAGGATCTAAATACTTACATGGAATCTTATGGTCAGAAATTGGTGCAGGCAAGACAGGAGCTAGAAATCACTCAGAGCAGCTTAGTTACAAATTCTTTGTGTCCAAGGCTAATTGAAAAGGACAAACGACTATTGGGAGAACTCAGGAAATTGAGTAATGTTGAGACTTTAGTGTTGCAACAAAAATCTAGAGTGAACTGAATTAAAAGTGGAGATGCTAATACAAAGTTCTTACATGCACAGGTGAAGATCAGGGAAAGTAAAAATTATATTACTTCAGTGTATGATAATGCAAGTACAAAGGTGCATGATCCTCAGCTGGTGGAAGCTGAATTTATTAGATTCTACTCAGAACTAATGGGGGCTAGAGCTGAAAATCTACCAAGCTCTAATGCAGTTTCATTAGAGAGGGGCCTTGCCTAACATATGAACAGAAATGTAGGCTGGTGATCCCTGTAACTGAAGAAGAGATCATGCTTGCTATCAAAAGTATGCCAGCTGATAAGTCTCTTGAGATTGATGGATTTCCAATAGAATTTTTTGTGAAGAACTGGACAATAGTCAAATCAGATGTGTTTAAGGCTATCCTGGAATTTTCCCACACGGGTAAAATGCTCAAAGCCTTTAGTTGTACTGCAGTTATTCTTATCCCTAAAGTCCCTAAACCCGTCCAGGTAAAAGACTGCAGACCTATAGCTTTTTTTTTTTTGACAAAGGTAACAGTTTTGTGTATTAATCTTCAGCACTAAGGCTGTGGTCCCAAATTTACATCATGGAGCTACATACAGTTGCATGTACTTGAAACAAAAACTAGACTAGATCCTACTTCATCTTACAAAGGACCTAGGATATCTCTAACCGCTATAGGATCATCTACATACTCCAAACTGCACCAATAGCAAAAAGTGATTGTGCAGTTCACTTTTATCCTGTGTAAAGGACTACTAACACTCTCAAAACATCTCATATTTCTCTCCTTCCATATGGTCCACCAAATCACTGCTGGGACAATTCTCCATCTGCTTTGGTCTGTACTACCACTGCCTTCACTGTTCCAGCTTTCTATAGCCTGACTTGCCCTTTGTGGCATGGTCCAGTTTGTGCCCCTGAATATGGTAAATAAGTGCCACAGTTGTCTGACCACCTTCATTAACTACCTTGCAATGAAGAAACAGATGGTTGATTCTCTTTGTCTGTTGCTAAAAAAAAAAACATCTAGGACACATATGTATTCCCCTCTTCATTAGATTTTCCTGTGTTAGTACCGCCTCTTTAAGTACCAACTAAGTAAAAACTAACACCTTATATGGAATTTTGACTTTCCAGATAAGCTTCCAAGGCAAAAATATTAGTTGAGTCCCCATTTGATTCAGGTTCTTGTAGGCAGAGCTACCTGTGAAGACACCTTTGCTATGATGAATCCACCTAAGAGTGTCTTCTCCCTCTTTCAATCCTCGAAAATGGTCCAGAGTGCCATAAAATTCAGCTAGTCTATCCACCTCCCAGTTTTGTATCATCCTTCTATATGTTAAGTTCCATCCACGAATGGACCAAGCCTCTTGCACGATGGCCTCATGTTGCTGGTTCAAAAGGTAGATGTCTGTCTGGAAAGAGCTGTTTGAGGCTGCCATTTCCTAACCAATTATCGTCCCAAAACAAAGTCTTTCTTCCATTGTTTACATTGAATCTAGTTCTTTGGAAGAAATAATGCCACAAATTTCTAATTGATCTCCATAGACTAATACCATATGCAGAAGTAACTTCCTTAGTTTTCGAGTGATCTATCTTGTCATACTTGGCCTGAATCGTTCTAACCCAAAAAACTTGCTCCTCTTTAGGAAATCTCCACAGCCACTTCATCATAAGGCTTCTGTTCTGTTTCTTCAAGTTTCTAATGCCTAAACCACCTTGTTTCTTTGAAAGGATTACAGTCTTTCATTTGACCAAATGAAATCCTTTGTATTCATTCTCTCCATTCCACAAAAAATTCCTCCTTAATGCATCGATTCTTTTCTCCACCTTAGTGGGTAGAGGAAAAACTGACATCAAATATGTTGGCAAAGCATCTAAGACCGAGTTGATCAGGGTCAATCTTCCCCCTTTAGACAAATACTGTGCTTTCCATCTCAATAGTCTTCTTTCACATCTCTCCAGCACCCCATTCCAGATTTCATTGGATTTGCTTTTGGCTCCCAAAGGCATCCCCAAATATACGGTTGGTAGTTTACCTATTTCTCCTCCCAAGATCTCTGTCAGATGTTGCATTCTGTTCACCTCATTAATTGAAAAAATAAGACTTTTTCTCCAGTTGATATGAAGACCTGAAGTTGCTTCAAAAAGAATGAGTATCACTCTCAGGATCTTAAGTTGGCTTTCTTCTACATCACAGAAGATGAGAGTGTCATCTGCATATTGGAGATGAGTGACTTTCAATCTTTGATTCCCCTCATTTGCTACATTAAAGCCCCTTATCCACCCTTTAGTGTGAGCAGTCTTTAGCATATTGTTTAGGCCTTCAATCACTATAATGAATAGAAAAGGCGAGAGAGGATCACCTTGTCTTAGTCCTCTGTCTGATTGTCTGATGGGAAGAAACCTTCAGGAGATCCATTTATCAGTATTGAGAATTTAACAGTGCTTATACAAAACTTTATCCATCTGATCCATTTCAATCCAAAATCTATTCTCTGCATGATTTCAAGTAGGAAGTTCCAATTGACATGAGCATATGCTTTCTCTATGTCAAGTTTGCACATGACTCCTGGGGACTTTTCCTTCACTCTCGAGTCTAGACACTCATTGGCAATTAGGATTGCATCAGTTATTTGCCTTCCTCTTAGGAATGCCATTTGTTGAGTATCTACTAGCTTGTGCATCACTTTCTTCAATCTCTCTGTGAGAATCTTTGCAATCAACTTGTATACGCTTCCAATTAAACTGATTGGTCTAAAGTCTCTCAATTCCTTTGCACCACTCTTTTTTGGGATGAGAGCTATATATGTTGCATTAAAGCTTTTTTCAAAAAACTCCTGGGAATGAAAGTTCTGCATAGTAGACATCAAATCCCCCTTCACTATCTCCCAGCAATTAACAAAAAAAAACATTGTGTATCCATCTGGACCTGGTGCTTTGTCTACAACACAAGCTTTTAGTCCAAGCAGGACCCCCTCTTCTTCAAAAGGCTTTTGTAGTTCTTGTTGCTCCTCAAAGCTGATGGAAGGACACTGGTTCAAGTTCAAGGATGGTCTCCATCTTCTCACTTTCCTTGTACAACTTCTTATAAAAAGAGATAATTTCTGTTTTGATATCTATAGGATCCATCAGTTCTTGATATTCTACCACCAATTTATCAATATGGTTGAATCTCTTATGAGCATTTGCCATTCTCTGAAAGAACTTTGTATTTTTGTCCCCTTGTTTTATCCACAGAGTTCTAGATCTCTGTCTCCAAGCTATCTCTTCCTTCTTTGTGTACTCTTCAAACTCCTTTACCACACTTGCTTTTTGAAGAGTCTCTCCTTCAGTTGTCTGAATAGAGTTCAGACCTATAGCTTGTTGCACCACATTTTATAAGATCATTACAAAAATCTTAACGAACAGAATGAAGCTAGTGATTGACCATATTGTTAGTCCTGCACAGTCTGCTTTCATAGAGGGAAAGAGTATTATAGATAATGCGCTCATCAGTCATGAAATCCTAAAGTGGTCACTACGAAAGGGCTATCTCCTCGATGTATTATGAAGGTAGACCTAAGAAAGGCTTATGATTCCATAGAATGGTGCTTCTTGAAATCAGTCTTGACAGAGTTGGGGTTTCTCTACTTAATGATAAAGTGGGTGATGGCATGTGTTACCTCAGTATCATACTCTTTTTTGTTGCTTGGAGGACTCACAACACCCTTTGAGGGGAAGAAAGGTATAAGGCAAGGGGACCCTATATCTCCTTACCTTTTTGTGCTTGCTATGGAATACCTCCAAACAGAACTCACTCAATTGGATAAGAGAATTGAATTCCAGTACCATTCAGGTGTAAAAGGATGAGTGTCACTCACGTTTGTTTTGCAGATGACCTACTGCTCTTCTGCAAGGCGGAGGTGTAGTCAACTCAGATGTTACATGATGCTTTCATCAGGTTTTCTGATGCTTCAAGGCTGTAGGCTAACACAGATAAGAGTTGTATATATATGACTAGGGTGGAACCTAGGCTGAGAAAGGAGATCCTAGACTATCTTGGTTATCAAGAAGGTGAGTTAACCATTTTGGGGGTTCCTATATCCTCCAAGAAATTGACTGTGGGACAGTGCTTAGCAATAGTTGAAAAGATAACTGCAAAAATTAGGTGCAGGTCAGCTAATTTGTTGTCCTATGCTGAAGGACCCAACTAATTAAATCAGTTGTATTTGGCATTCAAACATATTGGGGCCAGATCTTTTTGTTGCCTAAAAAAGAATATTGAAAATGATAGTATCTGCAGAAACTACTTGTGGACAGGTTATACTCTGAGTTCCAAGAAAGCTTTAATATCCTGGGCAAAGCTGTGTACTCCTCAAGCTGCTGGTGGCCAGGACTTAATAAATATGACACTTGGAATCAAGCAGCCATCCTAAAGCTATTGTGGGCAGCAACAAAAGAGAAGGAAAGCTTGTGGATACAATTGTTGTATCTCAATGAATGCTACTTGGGTGTTGAAAAAGATTGTTACACAACAATTACAAGGTGATTAAGGAGCAGGTTAGCACTGATGGTCCATAATGGTAAATTCTCTATCAAAAAGATGTACGTTAGCCTACTTCCTATTTACAAGAAGGTGCCATGGAAGAGTATTGTTTTGCATCCCATCATCCATCCAAGATTTAAATTCACATGTTGGCTAGCTGCTTGGCAAAGATTCGCTACAGCTGACAGACTACTGAAAATTGGAGTCCAAGTTACCCTAGAGTGCAGCTTCTGTAACAATGCAATGGAGACTGTAGAGCATTTGTTGTCTGATTGCTCTGTCACTAAGGCTATCTGGACAACATCACTGATTTGGTTAGGCTATTCTAGAAGAATTGGTGACTGGAAAAATGAACTACAATGGGTCAACACTCAGGCTAAAGGTACATCTGGAAAGCGTGCTCTAGTTAGTTGTGTTTTCGTTACACTGGTTGCATTGCTATGGAGGGGAAGGAATAAAATCAGATTTGAACAGGGCCAGCTTCACGTGGACAAGTTGGGCAGGGAAATTGCATATCATCTTCATGTGAGAGCTCAAGGTCGTCCAAGTTGGAAGGCTGCTCTTACTTTGATAGCTGGAGTTCCATCGAGTCGGGCAGACATTGGCTTAGTTTTGTTATTCCGTTTGAATGTCAAGGTAGTCATTGAATAGTTTGAGATAGATTTGATTGTAAGCCTATTATAGTGCCTTCTGTTAGTAGGAAATGTACAGACGGTGTGGCTGTCCAGTTATGAGAAATAGGTGGTCTGCACCTATTTAGTTTTGTAGTGATTCACTTGGGTTTTGAAATGAAACTATTTCGTTCACCAAAAAAAAAAAAAAGATAAAATAAAAGCAACAAGGAAAAATAGGTTTATGTGGCAATTTTAGGCTCATACTTCTTCTAAAAATAAGCAAAAAAGATTTGGCATTTTCCCATTTTAATTATGTGAAGAAACCTATATAATACCTGGAAATATTTAGGCATCAACAGTGGAAGGCCATTCCAGTTCGGTATGATCGTAAGCTCCCTCAATCGTCACCTGAGCTTTGTTCTTGTGCTTCCTCAGGAAGTCGTCACCATGTGTGCGCCCATAGAGAAAAGGGGGAAGATATAATTTTTTTTCCTTGTTAGGATTATCTGGGGAAGGGAAAAGTTTTGAGTGCCAACAGAGAAGGATCACTAGCGGAGAACAACAGCTACCCAATTTTTCTTACAATAACTTACAACTTTTACCCAAAAATATAAATCCTTGCAATTTTCAACCTAACAATTAATTCAATTTTTGGTACATGCGGAATTAGTCAATACTCTAAGTGGGTTTTTGAATTTACCCAAAAATATAAACCCTTTCAATTTTCAACCTAACAATTAATTCAATTTTTGGCACATGCGGAATTAGTCAATACTCTAAGTGGGTTTTTGACCCTTACATCTTGCAATTAGTGCTTGGCCAATCTATTTTTCATAAGCTCAAAAGTAGCTTTTCCCCAAAGAAAAAAAAAATAAAAGACATTTTTGAGAAATATACACCTAGAAGCACTTTGAAAAAGCTTGGCCAATCACTAATTGTTACTCAAAAGTGCTTTCAAAATTTATTGGCCAAACACAAACTCTTTCGTATTCTATTCCAAAACAAAAAACGAGAACCTGCCACAACAAGTTACAGGTTCCTAATTACAATTGTAGAGAGAACCAGGAAGATCCTTAATCCTATAGCAAAATTTACAAGGAACCTAAAACATCTTTGAGTGATTCTAGATCTACCATGTACTCCTGTTTACACCAAAAAAGAAACAAAACTAAGCAGTTCATCTTAATCTTTTGGATGGAATTGCTCTTGTTTTGGAAGCATATGAGGTTTCTTTCTTTACACACTGACCACAAGATGCAAGCCGAAATGATTTTCCATCGTTCTTTATGCCCGATATGCTTGCATACCTGCTCCATAACTTCAGAGTCTGCGTAACTTTCCTAGGCATAACCCATTTCATGTCCTTCTGATTGATAAAGACATTCCACAAAATGTTGGTTATTCTACGGTGAAGGAAGAGATGGTTGACAGTCTCTACTTCTTCACCACATAGTAGGCCCCTAGGACTCATTTGAATTTTTCTTTTCATAAGATTTTCTTGGGTCAAAACTGTCTGCTTAGCAAGGAGCCAAGTAAACCAAGACACTTTGTAGGGGATTTTAGTTTTCTATATCAACTTCCATGGCCACCCATTCCTCTAACTGTTACAAGGATTAAATTTTTTGTACGCTCTTCTAACACTAAAATTGTCCCGATTGTGATCCTGCCATCCCAAATTATCTTATGCATCAATAGTTCCTCTGAAGTGCCCTAAGACCTTGTAAAACTCCACCACCCTTTGGATCTTCCAGTCATTTAGAGGTCTTCTAAAGCACAGATTCCATCTTTGGTTTGACCACATCTCTCCTACAATGGCCCTTTGCTGTTGGTTTAGGGTGAAAAAATTCGGGAACAAGGTTTTTAAGGATCCTTGTTCTAGCCATCTATCTTCCGAAAAAGAGGTTTTCCTACCATTCCTCAATTTAATATTGCAATTTTCTCTGAGCTTTGGCCAATGGTTTCCGATGGCTCTCGAATGGCTTGATCCATAAGTGCTAGTGACCGTTTTAGTTATCCAGAGATCCTCCATTTCATATTTGGCCTGTATTACATCTTTCCACAGAGCTTGCTCACTAGAAGCAAATCTCCATAGCCACTTCATCATAAGACACTGGTTTTGAATTTTTAAATTCCGTATCCCCATCCCCCTTGCCTGTTTACTCTCAATCAAAGTATCCCACTTCTTGGTTTCTCTATTTCCTTCCCACAGGAAATTCCTCCTCAAAGCATCAAGCCTGTCAATAACGACATCAGACATAGGGAAAAGTGACATCATATATGTAGGCATAAAGTCCAAAACACTATTGATGAGTGTTAATCTTCCTCCTAAAGAAAGGTACTGACTCTTCCAATTCACCAGGCTTTTTTAACATTTTACAATCACCCCATTCCAAATGCCTAAAGATTTGCTTTTGGCTCCCAAGGGCATCCCCAAGTATGTAGTCGGTAGATATCCTGTCCTCCCGCCCAAAATCCCTTAAAATCTTGAGTTGGTTCTTGTTAGCATCACAGAAGACAAGAGTGTCATCCGCATATTGTAAGTAAGTAATCTCCAGATCAGCCCCCACTCTACTGGAAACCCTAAAACGTCTCAATCGCGCCTTTTCTCGAGCGATTTTCAACATATCATTTAGCCCCTCCATGGCGATAATAAAAAGACATTTCAAATAAGCTCATTTAGAAGTTTGGCCAAATATGCTATAAGCCCCATTTTAGTTATCCAGAGATCCTCTATTTCATATTTGGCATGTATTCATTCTTCTTGAGCAAATACGTCGAGAGTTTAGTGTTGCTTGATAGAAGCTTTGGGGCCACTATTGATCCTTCTGATTCCGAAGAGGCAACGGAGTTACAATCTCAATGTTCCACTATAACGATATTACAAGAATGACACTCTTTGGATTAAAGGATGACCTAATTGGGGGAGAAAATATTATGCACTTAATTGTCAAGATGTTTGTTGAGCAATTAGAAATTGTTTTTTTTTTGCTAGATTTAGAACAACCAATCAATAGCTTAATTAGTATAAAATTTGCGAACTCTAAAGAATCTATTAATTGTAGCATAACACTAAGCCTAAGAGAAAGTAGTATATTTCAAATACCTTTTATGAGTGTTTTAGTTGTAGGACACTATTTGGACTATTCAAGTCTCAATCTAGGGTAAGCAATTTGTTTTTCAACTCTTTAGATAGGAAGAGATGAACTGGGGAAGTGCATTATATATTTTGTAGAGAAAATGGTTTTATACTTCACCAAATTCATAAGCGCCCCTTAAACTTAACTCTAGTTTTCATTTTGACATTCCATGTTTTATGTATTTGGCCAAGTACACAATCATTTTTAGGCAATTTCTCTCTCCCTCTAAAGAGTTCAAATCACGCCCAAAAACACAAGTTATCACACATAAAAGGTATTTGGAATTTACTACCATCTAAAAAAATCACTATTTTTCCTTTTGGGTTAGTGCTATGCTACAAACTGCACTTATATATGCTCTTTACGCTACAACAAAAAAGACATAATAGCAATAGATTTTCCTTTAGCGGTAATAAATAAGTTAATGTCATTGCATCCGAAATCACTAAAGCGTTTAGCGCCATTTATATTGAGTAACTATTATAAATACTCATATCATATTTATTATTCCCGCGAAATCCTTTATTTGTTGTAGTGTCAGGGTTTGCAGATTTTAATACTAGTAAAGGTAATAATTTGACATTCTAAATTTAGCAAAAACAACTTTTTATGTATAATTTGTTACTCTCTCCGTCCACTTTTATTTGTCATGTTGTGCTTTTCGAAAATCAACTTGACTTAACTTCAAAGTTAAATTAGATTACATTAATTCGATTTTTTTAAAAAAAAATTTAGATATTCAAAATCTATACGAAAAGTACTATACATTGCAATTTTTTACATATCATATGATTGAAAAAATATATCCTAATATGTTAGTCAATTTTTAAAGTTTGACTCTAAAAATGGAAAGTATAAAAATGGAAAGTATGACAATTAATAGTGAACGGAGGGAGTACTTAAAATGAGCAGATTTTATGCGTTGATAATCTTAGTAAAAGCAAACCGAGACTACTTGAAAATATCCATTGTTTTTCTTTGTGGGTTTAAGTTCTATGAAACAAAGGGAAACCCAATACACAAAATGCAAGGTCCGGGGAAGGGTTGTACCCTAATGGGTATGATGTAAAGAATTTATTTCATAAAACAATTTGGGGTCTAATATTAATGGTCAATTACGTCATATTGATCCTTGATGGTTTCTTGAGTAGGATTTGAATTGTGTTTTCTTGTATGATGTGTTAAAATGATTTTGTTTCACTTGTCACTTCTTTAAGTATTGACACCACTTAAACTTATATGTATGCCACGATATCTCAAGTCAAGTTAAATATCAAGCCCAGTGGTTTGGGGTTGGGACTTCCATATTGGAGGTCTCAAGTTCGAAACCCCTTGGTAGCGAAAGTAAAGGATTTGCCTTCTAGATCGAGCTCGTCGCACCATGCTTGCTTAGTGTGGGTTACTTCTCCTGTGTGCATCCAAAGAGTATTGGATGCAGATTTCCCTTGTCATAAAAAAATAGGAATAGTTGATGATACACCTTTATTTCTTATCTAGATAGTTTGGGGATTCTCTGCAAGTTCTTGGTGATTATTGTTAGAAGTGCTCCTTTTGTTCTTGTGTTGATTTGACAATGTGAATAGAAATTTTGTCCACTATAAAAAAAGCAATGGAAATGGGATTCCTCCTACAACAATAAAGTCCTAAAGAGAGAAGTTAATCCAAATCATCACCAAATAATTTTGACATTGAAGGAAGAACTAAATAAGGAGATGAATCTTCAATCTCCCAAGTAAATGCATTGAAGTATTTGACAACAAAATATGGTTTCAAAGGAAAGGAGATAAAAAGATAAGTTTGGAAAAGGGGGCATATTAAGGGGAAAAAATCAACAACAAAAATGGGATTCCTCCTACAATAATGAAGTCATATAGAGAAATTAATTTGAATCCTCTTTTGACAGTGAAGGAGTAATCATATTAGAAGATTTATTATACCTTACATCCCTATCCCTTTTACTTCCATTTTCCTTTTTCCTTTACTTTTTTTAAAAAATTGGTTAATTGTATTCTTCGGCATTAAGGCTATGTTGGCCACCTCCAAAAAATTCACGGGAAAGGAAAAGAGATACTTACAACAAGCCTATAAAATCCACTCTCTGTTCTTTACATCAAAAACCTAGTGAAGTAATAAATTTCCACTTAATCTTCAAAATAGAGGATTTTTTTCCTTCAAAAATCCTCTGGTTCCTCTCCTTCCAAATGGTCCACCACTCCACCGGATGCAGGTTGGGACTGTCCTCCCCCATCTATTCTGGCTTTTGCTTCCTCCTCCTCTAATCCAACAGCTAAGCAAGTCTACAAGTCTACAGTATGTTCAAGCATGAACCAGTTGATTCCAACAATGGAAGTGAACATAGCCAAAACTAGTGTTGTTACTTTGCAATGCATGAAAAGGTGTTTGTTGATTTCTAGTGCCTCCTTGTAGAGGAGGCATCTAGATGCTATGATGGAACCCCTTTTTTGCATTGCCTTATGTTTCAAGCATGCTTTCCTAGCTACCAGCCAAGTGAAGCATTTCACTTTATTAGGAGACACTCTTCCATATAGTATTCTAAGGTATAGTTGACCTGCCTGCAGCTACACTCAGTCCCCTCTTGTATATCCAGTTAACAGTGAAAAATTCATCATTGTGGTGCCCTTAAATGAGTTTTTCCAAGTATGTATTAGTGCCTTAGGAAGTTTCCTATTAGGTTTAGAAAATCTACTACCCATGGTATTTCCCATTCATTTAGGAGTCTTCTGAACGTCAGGTTTCACCCTTGAGGGGACCACATTTCTTGTATACGACATCCAGTATTCAAGCTTATTGAAAACAGTCCAGGGAAAAGGGAATGAAGAGTGCCATGACCTCCCCTGCCAAATCTAACTTTAGTGTTAAGCTTGAGAGTCATCCATAGATTCCTGATAGATTTCCAAACCCCAACCCCAAAGGTACCACTGCCCCTCCGGACCATACTTATGAAGGATAATCTCCTTCCACAAGGACTGATTTGCTTGAGTTAATCTCCATAGCCATTTGATAAGTAAAATCTTATTATGAAGCTTTAGGTTCCTCACTCGACCTCCAAAACTCTTGCTTTGCTAATCTGTGCTCCATTTTACCAGGTTGAAACTTTTCTCAATCTTGGTTCTTGCCACAAGAAATCCAGCCTCAACTTGTCTAAGATTTTCACCACCTCACCGGGGATGGGAAATAAAGACATTACATACGCTGACAAAGAATCTAGGACTGCATTGATCAAAACAACTCTACCTCCGAGGGAAAGGTATTGTGCTTTCCAAAGAGCTAGTCTTTTTTCGTTTTATCTATTACTCCATCCATATATTCACAGCTTAGTGATTAGCCCTAGCATTTCCCAAATAAATTGTGGGCAACTCCTCTATCCTGCACTTCAAAGTATCTGCCAAGAGACTGAATTTGCTGCACCTCTTTCGCTGGAAAAATATTGCTATTCCTCCGGTTAACCTTCAACCCAGAGCAAGCTTCAAAGATCACCAGTATCAACCTTGGGTAGCAAATTTATTCTTGTTCAGCTTCACGAAAACCAGTGTCATCCGCATATAATAAAAAACATTTTCCTCTTTCCTTTACTCTATTCCTTCTTTCCAAAACAGTGGCAGTGGTGACTTGCTCGAAATGTATTTGGCAACAAACTATGGTTTTAAACAAGTAATTATACACGCAGGTTTGCGAGAAAAGAGAAAGAAAGTAAAATGTCAAACTTTTTATTTTAATACAGTTCAAAAAACCCCAAAAACGTTGTCTTGTACAATTCTATATTCATCCAATATTCAACAAATTAAAGACTTGAATGCAGTTAAATAAGTTACAATACATTTGGTGAAACTGCTGCTATTTGTGTTTTCTTGGAGAAAGCAAACGGGCAGCTTTAACAGTTTGTTAATACAGAGACTTGGTGAGCTTTTAACATAGCGAAGGAATGAAAGAATGAAAGAGAGAGAAAAGGTAGTTTTATTGGACAAAGAGAGATGTCAAGTCACCTTGTCTTTAATGACCTCTCTCTATATTATTAGCACGGTAAAATATAAAACATAACCTAATGCAAAAATTTAACTGAATTCACCTTCAGGAATCGATATACACAACATCGTTGCAGTTTTCTTTTGTTTGGTGTTAAAAAGGCGCATTAAAGACAATCTATACATATGAAATAAATTGTCTTAAATTAAATCTCTATATATATTAAAATCACGCAAAGACAAGGTGATATTGATAACTCTCAAATCAACATATATAACAATTGTATTTTTCTATCTCAACAGAGAACCAATACACTCAGGAGAGCTGAGGGGAAGACACAAAAGGCTCAGATATGTAGGATGTTGTACGCTGAGTATATTCATGGTCTTTAGATAGAGAGAAATATGAAAATCTTTGGGGATAAGGCACAATCACCCCCTAGAGTATGATCAAAATTCTAGAGACACACCTTCACTAAACTAAAGTCCTATTACCCCCAACTCATTTCTTTTTTGTAATTTTGTACACCTTTTGGCTTATGTGGCACACTCCGTGACTCCATGCAATTGAGGCGCGTGGGAGATATTTGGATGTCATGTAAGCCAAAAAGGTGTACAGAATTACAAAAAAATGGGTTCAAGGGTGTAATAGGACCTTAATTTAGTTGAAGTGTGTCTCTAGGATTTCGGTCATAGTCTAGGGGGTACTTGTACCTTTTCCCAAATCTTTGAGCAGAAAAGCAGTGAATGGGGAGGTCTAGCCAGAAAAATTGCTACTGTTAGTTGTTTCACAACTTAAATTCTAGTTATTTTAGCTCTGTAGAACACACTTTTGCTGAGTTTAAAGCTTAGGATAGCAGAGTGTGTCCTTTCCGCTATGATGTTGTAAATGCTTCACATTTAGTAACTAATTTAAAGTTCAGTTACCAAAACAATAAAAAATCAAAGAGGGGAAAAAAGTCAAACAAAAAATACTTAGACCAATCAAATGTGAAGTATCATACCGCCCATAGGCTTTACAGCAGAGGTTTCCTATGGATGGTTGAATTGCTCTTCTCTACAGTTTCTAATCTATAACAACGTAAAGTGAACGAAAAGAAATCAGAATAATCAAGTAACTCTAAAATGACATGTGAGAATCATATTAATACAAGAATAACTCTAATTTTTTCTTTTTCTAATTTTTCTCTATCTCTGTTACTTCAACTACAGGTATACAATCACAAACACTTCTTAGTCTGTTTGGAGACATCTGGTTAGAACTCCAAAGTGTTTGCACTTTTGAAAACAAATAGAATCTACAAGTTTATTGAACAAACAGATACAAGCAAATCACAAGTTAATGTAGCAATTCTAGGCTTATATAGCAAAAAAGATGTGAAGAAAGCTCTATAGTACCTGGAAATAGTTAGGCCATTTCAGATCGGTATCATCGTAAGCTTCCTCCTTCATCATCCTTTGTTGCTTATCGGAGAAATGGGCAGGTTAGCCGCACCTAATGTCCCCCCAAAAGAGTAAGGGGCAAGAGGAAAAAATTATTCATGTGAAAAAAGGGAAATATAAAACATTTTTACCTTTTTGTGAATTGACCTCATATTTACTGAACTAAAAAAAATTAATTCAAGAAAAGGTCTACTCTTCAAAAAATTATCTCAATCGTTTTTTAGCCCCTTCATTTAAAAAAATAGTTGGGTGTGAATAAACTGAAAATAGTTAGAAATTCTTTAGCTACTCAAATTAGACTGTGTTGTAACAATCATTCTGAGTTCATTACTTGAATTAATTGAGTTGGAAACGTGTGAATAAAGTCACATTTTTGCTAGTTCGTTATTAGGATTTAGGAATAGTTCCTATGAAGGATCAGACTAATAACATATACAACGCTTGAATTTTCGATGTAGATGGTGCGTAGTCAGTTCTCATTCTTCAGAGACTGAGTGTAATAAGAGCATTCGCCGACAGAAGGATCAGCCTAAAAGGATCATCTCGTGGCAGTTGAAAACGAATTAAATCAGATGTTGACATCAATCATCTCGTGGCTATTGAAAATGAATAAAATCAGATGTTGATATCATTGGCATGTGTTAGTGTTTAATGTTGTTTGATGCAACGTTGCTTTTAGTATAGAGTATGGATTCCTTTTACTGTATGCAGATATCTTCCCTGATCAATAACTCAACAATCTAAGGTTTGGTATGCCAATGCCACTCATTCAAACTAACAAGTCCAGTTACAAGCAATTCAACCAACTACCTGACACTGTGGACTTTCTCATGAACAAAATCTTGTGTATAAAACTTACCTTCATTCTAATACATCTATTGATTTGATGTAAAACACGCAGTCCAGTTAAGTTTTTTTCATACAAAAGGGTTAATCGTCTTTTGCTTGGTTTGAGTAACTTGGGAACTGATCAGTTTCTTAGAATGTGTTTGGATTGGCTTAAAAGTTGGTCATACCTACTTTAAAGTTAGTTTTTGACTTTCAGAAGTGTTTGACAAATATAAAAATAACTTCAAATAAGTCAAAAATGACTTAAAATAAGTTTAAAAAGTATTTGGCAAGGTTAAAAATAACTTCAAATAAGTTTAAAATGACTTAAAATAAGTTAAAAACCGAAAATAAGCCTCCGCTACTTTCTTTCTTTTTTTGACTTAAAAGTCATTTAAGTTTGAATTTTTATTTTTGACTTACAAGCTATTTTTTTAAGTCAATCCAAACAGACTCTATCCCTCCAAAATTGAAGAAAGAAAAGAAAAACTGAAGAAACCAAAAACTCTTCAATAACTCATTCATGAGCAGGCAGTAATTTTCAAATGGAAAAGGAAACGTTACAAACCACAAGGATGAGATCAACAAATTTCGCCACGACTTCCCTCCAATCTTCCAATCTTTTAACATGTTATCAGAGACCCCGGGTAATCCAATCCAAACACTTTTAAATGAATTTCAGTTTGTATTTTCTGAAACATCCCTTCCACCACTTAGAGCACATTCTCATGTTATTCCTCTGTTACCAAATTCTAAACCTCCAAACACCAGAGCTTATCATTACCCTCAATAGAATGAAACTGAGAACCAAGTTGCTGTTTTATTACAATCTTGTCTGCTAACCATCTTCGCTACAAATCTTGGCTGGTTATTCCTGATTATCCTGAGCTCAAAGCCAAGATTTTAGCAGAGTCACATAATTCTCCAACAGGAGGGCACGGAGGTTACTTGAAAATTCTCAAAAGGGTATTTGCAAATTTATTCTGGCCTTGTTTGAAGCATGATGTTAAGTTGTTTGTCCAGAATTTGTTGATATGCCAATAGCATAAATATGAAACGTTAGCTCCAGTTGATTTCTTACAGCCTATACATGTTCCTAACAGAGTATGGGAGGATAGTTCCCAAGACTTCATTGTTGGACTTCCTCCTAATGTCTTTGATACTATTCTTGTGGTGGTGGACACGTTTAGCAAATACAGTCATTTCTTGCTTTATCTTATCCCTTTACTGCTAGATCAATGGTTGATGTTTTCTGTAATGAAATTGTCAGGTTGCATGGTTTACCCTGCTTTGTTCTTTCGGATCGTGATGTTGTTTTACAAGTGCATTTTGGCAGGAACTTTTTCGCCTTAGTCGCACTTGTCTCAGAATGGGTACATCATATCATCCCAATCTGACGTGCAAATGAAGGTGTGGTCAATCGATACCTTGAAACTTACTAGCATTATTTTGCTCAAGACGAGCCAAAATCATGGCTTCAGTATCTACCTTGGGCTAAATACTCTTTCAACAGTAGCTATCATTCTTCCGCCAATATGACTCATTTCCAGATTGTGTAAGAGAAGGAACCACCACTCTTGTATTCCTTTGTTCATGGAGTGACGGAGAAACTAAGCAAGATCAAATGTTAACAGTACTAAGCTCCAGTCTAATGAAGGCTCAATCAAGAATGACATCTCAAGCTGATCACAAGCGGTGTGACCTATCTTTTCATGTGGTTGATGTCGTATTCCTTCGTTTGCGACCTTATCGGCAGAAGAGTTTAGCCAAACGTCCAAATGAGAAACGTTCACCTAGATATGACCATACAAAGTTGTTCGCAAAGTTGGTCTTGTTGCTTATGAATTGCTGCTACCTCAAACATCCAAGGCACATCTGATTTTTCAAGTCTCGTTGTTTCGTCCTGCTTGTGATTGTTCTGATATTGCTTCCCCTCCACCCTTACCACTATTGGGTCAATTGGAATTCATGGTGGAACCTGAAAAAGGTTTATCACATCTATGGTGAAAGAATTGGGAGTGCCATCACTTATTCAATCGCGTTGTAGGAAGCTAGTTGGGAAGACTATGACTTTTTTTTTTATGACAAGGGAAACCCGCAACCGCTATCCTTTGGATGTGCACAGGGTAAAACCCCGCTCCTATGCAATAGCTCACAAACCACATAGGAGAGGTAACCCGCACTAAGCAAGCCTAGTGCGACGAGCTCGATCTAGAAGGCAAACCCCTTGCTTTCGCTGGCAAGGGGTTTCGAACTTGAGACCTCCAACATGAAAGTCTCAAGCTCAAACCCCTTGCTATGACTTGCTTGCTGTTCAATATCCTTTTCTTGCCTCAAGGACAAAGCATCTTTTCGGAGGGATACCAATCCACCTTTCCAGACGTACTTCAGAAGAAACTATCAACAAAAGGTTAAAGGTTTGAAGAGTTCTGGACAAACACAGCTGCTAAAACACTATTCCCTTGATTTGCAGCAGTTAGTCTAGCGGTTATTATTCCTAGTTTATACTTTATTCTCTAAGGGGTCGTTTGGTGTGAGGGATTAAAAATAATAGTGATGGATAAAAATTTATAGTTTATCTTGTTTGAAAAATGTAACTTTTAAATATGTAATTAGGATTAATTATTTGGGTAATACAACATACCCAATGAAATCCCACAATTGGTGTTTCGGAAAGGTAGAATGTACGCAAACCTTACCGCTACCTCGTGGAGGTAGAGATGTTGTTTTTTAAAGACCTTCGACTCAAGTGTAGCAAATCCAGGTACAAAGAAGGAGACGAAAATATAGCACTTAACAAGAAAACAGTAAAAGTCTAACAAAATGAAGCAAAGATAACAAATAGTGCGATAATCAATACATAATAAACAACATACTAGGATAGGTTATTGAAAACAATAGTAAACAATGATGAATATCAAAAACAAGAACTACAATAATATAACTAGTACGATGGCAAACACCAACCACCCTAAGCCGGACAACGCTACACTATACTACCTACTAACCTTCTAACCTAATATGTGTCCTTCACGCCCTCGCATCTAAGTTCATGTCCTTGGTAACCTAAATTGCATCATGTCACGTCTTACTAGCTCTCTCCACTACTTTTTCGACTAGGCTCTTAAATTTTCCAATGATGGGATATCCTCATATGAGAAAAAGTAAACACTTTTTGGGATCGTAACCCTATTTAGAAATGCTCAAGTTAATGTAATTCTAGTTAAGCCCATCATTAAACTGGTAATAAGTCAATAACATCCCAGTATATACACATAAGGCCTCATACTTTATAGACCTCATACTTTATGAAGAGTCTTTAGACCCATTTAACTTCTAACCTTACTAGATCACTATTAATTTAAGTCGGCCTTTTTAAAGAGAGCAACCAACATACAATTATTCTTAATACAATATATGTGCAATTCCATAAAAGTTCTAACCTTCAATTAAAACAACTAGTTTTATGACTTTCGTGCAATAATGCTAAACCGTTTTCAACCCATCTATATTTGATCTGCCCATTTGCCGTACATCTATCACACACATCACACTAGACCAAAAGCCATGGGAACCATACAAAAAGAAGTTCACACCCGTTCAAATATTATGAAAAGAGTGAATAAGAACAATGTAACTTCCAGTTGGAAACAAAAAGGTCCATAAAATAGGAGATTACATGAATAATATATATCATAAAAAGTATAAGTTGCATATGTGCTTGCTAGTAGACAGACTATATTCATACCAGCAACAAATCTCAAACCTCCATGGATCTCCCTTACAGGCATAGCTTCAAGTTGGGCCATATATAAGGAATTGACCAGATAGAGAATCATCACACTGCAACCCACAACAAAATATTGAAACAAACCATTTATCATTCCATAAATCATTCACGAACAAGCACTAAATGTAAAAACCCTTAACATGTATTGATAATGTTTTTACAAACAAACTAATCAAGACATCCATCCAAAACTGCTCCAGTTCTGAACAGACATTACAGCAAGGCAAAACAGTGTTATACTACCACATAAATATTTATTTCTGTGACAGTGTTAGAAGTTACAACAAGAAAAAAAGAAGGTACAATGTTGTTTACAGCCCACCACCATCTTCTTCTTCACCATTTGTTACTTTGCCACTTCAAGCAACAGAGGCTGCTACTAATTTTCTCGAGATTAGAGGTCTGCTGTTTACTAAAGCAATTTGAGTGATGTTTCTGTTAAGGAATAAGAAACAGGTTCGATGTTAAAGAGTAACAGCATAGTTTCCGAGCGAAGTTATGAAATTGTTCGCCAGAATGGTGCTGCTGGAAAAGGGTATAACTACGTTATGCCTGATCAGAATGAATTTCAGTCACCCAATTTAAATTCAACAGGATCCATAGATTTATTGAGTGGAACGCAGTAGTTGTGTTTTCGGGAGTTCTCTTCCAACTTTTTTTTGCTAGTCCAAACACTAATTATGCAAATCAGCAGTTTGTTTGTTTTTACCTTTTCGGTTGTAAGAAGTGATTTGGAGCTTTTGATTACCAACTTATCTTTTTTCTGTAAAAGCTCAAATTTCATTTTTCTTGATGTGCTATTTGATCGAATTTGCAGAAAAATGGTGGCAGAAATCTGTTATGAAAGTTGGGCAGATCAATTTGTTGAAAAATAGTAGCCGGAATATGTAAAAAATCAGTCATTGCAGATTTGTTTTGCTCAACTAAGCTGGAAGAACCAGAAAGACACGCCACAGATCAATGGAGGGTGATGGTGGCAGGAAGAGAAGGGGGAAGGTAAGAGATCGAGGTTGGTGGTGGGAAATATTTGCTTGGACTCTTCAAGTCTTCAATCTAAATCTACTGCTTAAGAGAGATATTAGGAAAAACAGCATAGAGAAAGTCAGGAATTTCCCCCAAAATGTGGACTTTTTGGCTGCCAAATTCCAGGAATGTAGAAATTTCTGTGAGAATTTTGATAATATGCAAAGTCCATGAATGTGATCGCATATGTCCTTAGTTAACTGAGTTAACGATCAGTCTGGTAGTAGTAATAGCTCAAGTCACATTCAGATGTTTTATAGAACTCAGTGCTGGAATGCAATTTATGAATCTCAATTGCCAGCTGTGACTTGTAAGTATCAATGGATAATTATGCTTACTATTTCCAAGATTCTGATCATGTTGCAGAGAGTATTCATAGTTGAATTTTTATTTCTGATTTTGAGAACAAATATTCGTAGTTGAAAATTGCAATGATGGACACATTCATAGCCTGCAATTTATCATTTTAGATTCCTGACATGCAGAGAATATTTGTACTAAAGCACATTCACGAGTTGCAACTACGTGATATTACTTGTCAATTCAGCGAATCAAATTGTACAGTTCTCAGAATTACAGCAATCAGTTGTACTTAAGTCATAAGTCACCTTTGAGCTAACTTGTAATTACATTTCTTAAATTTGTTATCTGTGTTTGTAGCACACACCCGTGCCTGTTGATTGACCTGTGTACATTGTAACTCAAGTCATATTTGATGAATATGATTTCTTCCAACTATTTAAGGGTGGATGCTACAGGTTATTTTATGCACTTTATACACCATTACCATCTGTTAAAAAAATTATACTTAATGAATCATTGAAGGTTAAAAAGATCGCCAAGGTATGTATATCATTTTATAAAATGAAAATTGTGTACGTATTTATGTGTTAAATGTTCATCGGACATGTCAACATTTCAAGATAGGATTCAAGTCAGTTTACATTGGAGTGGGTGAAGTCATTACAGATACTGAAGAAGTGAAGTATAGTTTTCTGACCCCAAAACTTTACATTGGGGTGGTGAAGTCCCTTAAAAACACAAGGCATTTAAACTCCATAGACTTTTTTCGACCCCAAAGTCTTTATGTGAAGGAGAGAGCACAAGGGAAAAACAGAGTACAAATAATGATAAGCAATTCCTTCTAGTGTAGCTCTAACTTGTCATGGCAAAGAGACGACCACAGTGAACAAAGTAGAGAGGATTTCCAGTTTCTCCAACTTTAGCTAGAGAGTCTGTTATATATACAATTAGCAGTTTCTAATCTGGAATTTATTATGGGACAACGACTAATGAACACACTAATAACGAAAACAAAGAGTATGTTTCAATGATCACATCCAACATATAATTTTGAACACACCATTGAATTCCTTTCCACAGGGCTGAATTCAGCCCTGTTGTTGGAACAGATACCAAAATAAGTGTGGAATCGTATTTCCTTCATGGTCCCTTAAATAATGACCTCTAGCAGCTAGCTTCCCCGGATTTCCTTTCCAACAGCCATCAGTGTTTAGTTTAAACCTGTTATGATCAGGTAATTTTCTACCATGTGATGACTCTTTAACGTAACACTGGATTGTTTGTATTTTTTTCAAGTCAAAGTATTAGTATAATTCATGAATATGGTCAAACTGGCCATATATAAGGGTTATACCACAAAGTAAAGAATCTACAGAACATATTTCTCTACGAACTCCACCCCCTCATCTATACAACTATACAACTGGGACCTTTCTGTTTACACCAAAAGAAAATGAGGGATCGGAAACTAATCCTCAACTGAGAGAAACTCGACTCAGCTCCTTCAAAATCTCTCCTTTATCTCTCAATCTCCAAACAACCTGCACTAAAGAAAGCATAACCATATTTGAAGCCCTTCGTCATCTTCTCCTCACACTCTTCCAACTGAATATCAACTCTTTCACAGTATTTAGTATTTCCCATGGGGTCCCAAACTACCTTCTTGTCCATTATATTCAACAATTCAAGAGTGAAAAGAGCTTCCAAAGCATTGACGGAAACACTAGATTATTATCCATCTATGGGGAGGCCATATTGTTGTGAAATAAAGCGAGCAGTTTTCTCAAAGAGATTAGGGAGACTGCGGAGAACCCTGGACTTAATTATGATGATTATGGTTGGGGCCGAATTCCAAAAGAAAAGGAAGTGGAGTAAGAAAATTGATTGCAGTGCATGATAGCGAAGAGGATGATTAGCATGTTCAGAAACTATAAACAGCTACCAACTCTCCTAATACCAACTATTTAATTCATTTGTCTCTGATAGACTTTTGATAAGTTAAACAACAAAATGACTTCAGTAGATTCGGTTCTAAAAAAAAAACTTATATTCAATTTTGTGAAAGCTGTCAATACTTGTATTTTATTCGTCCCAAATAATACAAAACTCATATTTTACAAATATACTTAGTTTTCAGTTTTAGAGAGGAACAAAAGGAGCAAACTTTCCGATGAAATAGAGCAAAAGCTACATATATATACAACCAACATGGAGTCTGGGAATCAGGAAAAATCAAAATGCAGACAAATTCATCAAAAATAAAAATAGAAGGTTGAACTCAGCAGGAACTCAAAATATTGTATGCCTCAATAGATTAGTTAAAGACTTACCTAAGATCAGAGTGGAATCCAGAAGGGCGAATTACGCACTGTTGGGGCTTTTCCGTGAAACCTAGTAATGGAGTTTGCGGAAAAAGAAGAAGTGAGAGAGCCTGAAGCATGGCAATAACGTACCGACGGCGACAAGAAACTCCGCCGGCGACATTGAAGATTAGGAGAACGGCTCTTCGTAGTCAATTAATTTTTTTTTATCCACTTTATTTGTCATGTTTGTAGTTTTAAAAATTAATTTAATTAATTTTTAAAGTTAAATTATATTATATTAATTTAATATTTAAATAAAAAAATACATATTTAAAAATTATATTGATGAAAAAATATATAAAAAAAATGTTAGTCAACTTTTTATAATTTAACTTAAAAAAATTATGACAAATAAAATTGAACCGAGTGATTAGAAGGCTAATCATATATCTACACACATTTATTTTACTTAATTAATACGTGTGGTTAAAATTCAAATTTATTCTTTTATCAGTAAATTGGAAGTGTGAGACTACTTATTTAAGAGAAGTATAAAAGTAGCCCTAATCTCCTAACTACCTACCGCTTTAAAAACATCGCTCTACTTGATTAACTAAATTTAAATACACCCCTGATACACTTTCGATAAGCAATGTGTTGCTTCACTGAACTCAAATCGAGAGAGAAGCATTTGTGTTTTATTCAAGAATCAATCGACAAAAGCTTAAAAGAACTCGAACATGAGAAAAAGGATGAGGCCAATTCATGTAAACAATAAAAACCTTGGCCAAATTATGTCAAGGTTATGGGGCGTGGACATGTAGTTTATGGTAGCAACAACTATGATATACCCAGTGAAATCGTACACGTATTGTTTGTGAGTGTACTCAAGTCTTACCACTATCTCTTCGGGCAATTATCTCTACATTCAATGGCCAGCATTTAGTTATCAATGTAGTGGCAATTATTACTTTACTGTCACTAAATATTTGTGGGCTAATTGTAGTAGTGACAACTATTAAATACCATTGCTTCTACACCAATAACTAACTTATCAACTAAATTTTGTATGTATAAAAGAAGAAAACTTATACATAATCTCATCACCAGAAAATCATTTTCCGATCAATGAATGATTCAAATATACTATTGTTGTTCATTGCTTCTGTAGCGTTACTTGCTTCAGTTAATTTAGCCTTTGATGATTCGGAAAATGCGTTGAAATCCCAAAATGTACTTTCAAAATCTGAAATCATCCAACTTAATGGAGCAATTGGACCAGAGAGTGTTGCTTTCGATCCAAATGGCGAAGGCCCATACATAGGCGTAGCCGATGGACGAATACTCAAGTTTGAAGGATCATATTGGGCTGATTTTGCAGTCACTTCTTCTCAAAGAGAGAGTTGTACACTGCCTTTTGCACCAGAAATGGAGCATATCTGTGGGAGGCCATTAGGTTTACGATTCGATACCAAAACAGGGGAACTCTACATTGCAGATGCCTATTTCGGGCTCCAAGTTGTTGGACCAAAAGGAGGATTAGCTACACCATTAGTCCAAATATTCGAAGGTGAGCCTCTCATCTTCACAAATGACGTTGATATTGATGATCATGACGATGTGATTTACTTCACAGATACAAGCACAAGGTACCAACGCAGACAATTTGTCGAATCTCTTTTAAGCAGAGATGCGACTGGCAGGCTAATGAAATATACTAAATCAACCAAAAAAACTAAAATACTAATAAGAGGCCTTGCTTTTGCAAATGGTGTAGCTTTGAGTAAAGACCGATCATTCGTACTAGTAGCTGAAACTTCTAATTTTAGAATTTTAAGGTATTGGCTAAAAGGCCCCCTTGAGGGAACACATGATACATTTGCTGAGTTGCCAGGGTTTTCGGACAACATCAGAATAAATTCAAAAGGGGAATTTTGGGTAGCGCTACAAGCAATAAGATCACAATTCAGATTTTCAAATTCGGAAATGGGAAATGCATTGTTGAAGCTCCCATTCATCGCCCAAAAATTTAACGATTTGTTAAGTGGAGGGCTGTTGCACGCTACAGCAATCAAGCTAAGCGAGGACGGGCGAGTTTTGGAGGTTCTAGAAGATGTTGAAGGCAAGACGTTGAGGTCTATTAGTGAAGTTCATGAGATATATGACAAGTTGTTGTTTGGATCTGTTATGATGCCCTTTTTAGGAATTTATGGATTATGAGTTTAAGTTATGCATCAATTGCGTAACGATTTATCTTTACAAGATCGCGCTATGAGTAACTTAAGTTAAATACAAGTCTAAGTTATGTCATTTTCAAGCTTCTAATATGTTATTATTGAAAAAATAACTATTTAAATATCTCAAAAAGTTTTTTATTTAATGTTTTCATTTACCATGCAGCAGATTATTAATGCAAAATTATATTGTCTTTAATATTCATTATGGAAAATTTGGTAGTTGCCTAACATTTATTAATTTTTATCTATTTTAACATATTATAATATTCAGTTTTTATTGTTACTAGGAAATTTGACCGCGATTCGCGTAGTTATAAAAATATATATGTAAATTTATTTAAAATTTAATTCTGATAGAAGGAATAAAAAATCAACTATAGAGATAAGAAAATGATAAAATCACAGTACAAATATTTTTGTAGAATTAGAGCTTAAGTGAATTTACATTTTTATTATTAAATATTTTTCAAAATTTAAAATCTAATTTATTAAGAAAAAGATCCATATATTATGATGTTTAATACATATAATGCGAATAAACGTATTTATGGACTTGTTTTTTCTTCTTCTTTTTTTCTTTTTTCTTTTTTTGTCTTCTTATTTTTGTTAAATGATAAATTTAATGTTCGATGAATCTTCCTTTTATTCGAAAAAGAAAGTCATGAATAAAAAAAAGAAGAAAAAGAGATAAGTATTTATATTTCATTTCTTCTTTTATATTTGATTCTTTCATTGTCCTTGTTTTTTCTCTTATTTTTCGTCATCATCTAAATAAATATTTTTCTCTTATTTTTTATCATCTACGTAAATCATTATTGCTAATTTTTGTATATATCTTATATTATTTTTTTGATAATTCTTAAAATATAGAAGAAATGAAATTTTTTGAAGAAAAATGTAAATGATTTTTCACTATTATAAGAACTGCTTATTTCAATATTTAATATGCATTTTTTTTGAGTAATGAGTAAAATTTGGTCGTTTGTCGGCGTAGTTAACTTTGTTCTGACAAAGTTACAAATAATTAATTTGAACCTAGTTAAAAAAATGTAATTTACTATGATTGAAAAATTTATGAAAAACTAAATTTTAAAAAAATATATGGAGAACATATGAAAAAGTAAGCAAAAAGAGAAAAATAACAACACAAGTTTGTCAAGTCCTTAATCACAAAAACAAAGATGAAAAATTTTTACATAATCAATGCAATTATGTTTGAGCTTTTATCCGGCACCCTTCTATATATCCACATCCAATAGTCTTTTCATGGAGTCAAACTAATAATATAAAATATCACTATTTGAAATATGAAATAAAAATAATGATCTTGAATAAGAATCTTATGAAACAAAAATTATGAATTTATATAGACAAAATTGAAGGAATATCATAAGTTATCTTATATTTTGGAATTAAATAGTTGGGGATTATGAATATAAAATTTTAAAGAAAATGAATTAATAATATTAATTAAAGTAGAAATTCAATAGGTATAAGTTATGAAGGTAAATTTTTTAAAATAACTAAAAGAAGGAAGAAAATAAAATAATGAAGACAAAAAAAACTTATGAACTATTCAATGTTTGTTGGGTGTTAGTTTTATCAAGAAAGCAAGCAAATCACCTTTCTCTTTTTTTTTCTTTTTTTTTTGTATTACTTGATTGTGTTTAAAAAAATTGAAAGAGGAAAAAAAGTACAATAAAAAAAGAGATAAATATCTTGAAAGAATGAAGTAGTAAATATTAAGACTCTTAATTTCTATAATAATGAGTGTAAATACTTTTGAGACATTTAAGTATAACAATAAATATAGGAGTAGTAATTGATATATTTATTTTTTGTACAATAATAAGTAAGTAGAAAAATATGAAAAATTGAGAAAAAAATAAAATAGAATTCTCGGCCAAAGAGAGGCGCAACATCACTTTTCTATCATCTACCTTATATTATATATAGATTTTTACGCATAACAATATCTAATAACTATGAGAAATGTACCATAGATAATATATCTATCACGCATAAACAATACATTAATAAATCTTTAAAATATTGAAAATAGTCATACTTTGTACTAATATGATCATCTCTCTTGATGAATCTTTCAACATAATTAAGCTTTGCCTTCGTCGTTTTGATGAACTTGTATTAAACTAGTGTGAGCATCTCTTTGTAATGAATCTGTTAAAGAATATATCTTTTATATTCATCAGAGTGCAGAACATATCATGTTCCTATCTTTTCTATAATCTCTTATTGAAAAAAAAATGAAGAATTAAAAAAAATACACTAAACTAATAGAAAGAAAGAATGTAAAAATGAATATTCAACATATTCATGAATGATTGTTATTTATAGATCTGATAATCGATAAGAGCAGTTTGAAAGGAGTTGAAGAGATATATTATATTAAGTAGGAAACATGAATAGATGGAGTTTTTTTTTGCAACTCATTACATATAATTAGAATTGTAAATATATATGATTGAATCTTTAATGAAAAGAATTAAGAAAAAAATCTCAAGAAAAGAAAAACGATAAATATGAATGGAGGTCATAGAATGGTGTCACATCACATTATCTACGTTTCTCCTTTATATTAGATATGCAGATTGTTCTTTTCATTTATTGGCATTAAGAAATGATTTGTACATTGGAGCATTCTGCTTATATAAATTAATAATAGTCAAAAATACATCTGGGATGTCATGTTTTTAAAAGTTATCTATCAAAACTATCATGTATTTACTTTTCTTACTCATTATCAAAACACTTTCTAATTATCAGTTGTTCTTGTTCCTACCTGAATTATCACCCGAACTGGCCTAAAACCGACCCAAAACCAAAGAGGAATTTGCTTCTTTTAGTTGACTGAAATCGAAAAGAGTTTAAAACGGGTGAGATGATTGTTTTAAAGTCCTGTGGTATTTTTGAAAATTAAAAAAAAGTAGTTTAAGATTAATAAAATAATTAAACTCAATAAATATAGATTTGTTAATGAAAAGGGTAACTATGCAACTTTTGTTAGACAATGAAGGTATATATGCAACATTTATTAGATGTGGAGAGGTTATATATATGTGCAACTTATCATGTTTCGCCACAACTTCACTGATAAAACATCAACATCATGCCTTCAAACATCGTCTAAAATCATCCAAAAACTTTTCAGTTAACTTATTTATGAGCAGACAATAAATATAGAAATCTTTGAACATGTAATGACAACAAACAAATCAAAACAGTCATTCAAGCAATGTTATGAGATAGTCGTTACGAACAAGGCACAACAAAGATTTACAACACTACGTACATCAATATTTTTTTCTTGCTTTTCAATTTAAACTTCTAAGCAAAAGACCGAGATCTACTTATATCAATGCAGACAAGTTTTGCTTTAGGTGATGCACATGAAATCTTTGAAAAATATGAATAATAATGTCATTTAGATAATTTGATGAACATTTCAGTATTGTCCATCTAGTTTGGTGATAATTTCTTACCTCGTACTATATCTTATTTTCTATAAGTGTTGGATGGTTTATGATGTATCATAAGGGAAGAACGCATTGTCAAAGTTTAATGTCAGACATTTTTATTTAGCAATCTTTCTCATAATGTAATTGATGTCATATTGATGCATTTGCCTTCCAAAGATATTGTGAGGACAAGTGCATTGTCAAAAGTAATGGAGATATCACTAGTGTGGACTTACAGATCTTGTTGACGTTTGAAGATCTCTTTGCAAAACAAAAAGGATTTTACTCCACATATATTTTTGTTACCTAAGAGATCTATCAAGTGACAACTCTATAAGTATACTGCAGTGATATATCCATACTTTTGATAAGATGTTTGTCCGCACATCGTCTTTAGAAGGCAGACGCATCAAAATAACATCAATTAATATCATGAGGAAGGTTGCTAAGGAAGCTAAACGGTAAACTTTGACAATAATTTCTTCCCATAAAAGACATTTTAAGCCATTAAGCACATGTAGAAAATATGAAACAATATAAGGAAATCAAGCTCAAAACTATATGGAAATCAAAACTGAGATAATCTCCAAATTATTCGGATGAAAATGTTATTCACATTGTCAAATCAATGAAGAATAGAAAAATGGAAACCCTAAACTATATGGATATGAAATAAAGGTGCATTGCATAAAATCATCTACAATCTCATATTAATATGTATGTTATATGGATAGTTAATTTTACTTGATATACTAAGTAATACACAAAAGATTTAGTAAATGAGTCAATATTTAAATAAACAAATAAGTGAAACAAATCATTTTAACACATCAATACAATTCAAATCATACTCAAGAACTATTGAGGATCAAAATAAAGTAATTGACCAAAAAAAATTGACAAACCTTAAAATATTTCATAAAATAGGTTGTCTATAGCATATCTCTTAGAGTCCAACCCTTTTTCGAACCCTACGTTTTTGTTTCAAATTTCCCTTTGTTTCATAGAGCTCAACCCAAAAAGAAAAATAATGAATATTTTCAAGTTGTTTCAGTTTGCTTCTACTAAAATTCGTTCATTTTAAGATAAAATAAATAAACATAATTACATAAGAAGTTGATGCATTTGCTAGATTTAGAACATCAAATCATAGTTTTACTAGCATTAAAATTTGAAAAACTTAAAGAACCTTTGTAACTATAGCATAACACTGACCAATAAGGAAAAGTAATTTTTTTTTTTTAAAAATAGTTATAAAATTCAAATACCTTTTATGAGTGAAAATAGTTTTAGCACATTTTTGAATCTTCAAGTGTTCTACTTTAATTTAGAATAAGCAATTAGGATTTTATCTCTTTAGAGGAATTGAGAAAATGATTTTATACTTTTATGAAAAGCAAATGTATCATCAAGAATTTGCAAAATAATCGTCTACTGTGATAAATTACCCAAATCATTGCTTCTTAGGGTGTTCTTGAATGGGCACTATGATTCACTAAAACTATATATATATATATATATATATATATATATATATATATATATATATATATATATATATATATATATATATATATATATATATATATATATATATATATATATATATATATATAAAAGCAATAGCATGCAAATCGGATTGAGAAGAACAAAAGGGGCAAACTTTCAAATAAAATTAAGCGAATGTTATATGTATACAAGCAAACATTCAATGTCTTAATATATATTACCTCAAAATAATAAATAATATCAATAGATTAATTAAAAAATTACCTATAACCAAGGGGAAAAGGAATAGATCTGTGTCCAGGAAGAGCGAATTGGCACTATTAGGTTTTTTTTCTTGCACCAATAATAAAGCCTAGAAAATAAATTTTGAGGAAGAAGCGTGAATATGTTTGTGTATATTCTACACTTCTATCTTTGGTGGAATATATATAGTCTAACTCTGCGTACATTTTACGCTCCTATCTTTGACCAGATATATGTATATTTAATCCTTCTTGACAAAATAACAGATATGTTAATGTTGTAATATAGTTGATGGTTGCGTACATTCTACACTCCTATTTTTGACTGAATATATATACATTTAATCCTTGTTTGACCTTTGACTAGATATGTTATTGTTATATTATGGTTAATGGTCTTTTCTCATTCAATATCAAAAAGTTATTGTTTCATTTCATTTCTTTTTCTACTTATATAAATAAAATTTTTTAAAAAAAACTACATCACTAAATAACACTTGCAATAGTATTGATGACATAAATAAAATCATAAAAATAACATTACAAAACTATTTTGTTTATTTCATGAATTCAATACTAATTATTATATTATTATTTTGACCATTTCAAAATAGGAGTTATTATATAGGAATATTGAATGAAAAACACATAAATATTTAATCATTATAGGTAAAAACAAATTATTATTTATACATATTGAACGGAAAATGATCATTAATCATATGATAACAATAAAATATCTAGTCAAAGGTCAAAGGTTAAAGAAAGGTAAAATGTATAAATATTCAGTCAAAGATATGAGGAAAGAATGTACTTAAGTTTTAAACATATATATTCAGTCAAAAATAGGAGCTAGCGTAGAATGTACGCAGATTATTAATCATACACTAACATATCTAGTCAAAGAAGGATTAAATTTATATATATCTAGTCAAAGATAGAAGCGTAAAATGTACGCAAGATTAGACTATATATATCCTGTCAAATATAGGAGTGTAGAATATACACATACAAACTATTATGTGTGAAGTTAGAGACTCACACATAGTAGCCTTCGAGAAAAAGAGCAATTTTTCTTTTTCCTCAAATCCGTTCTCCAGGCTTCATTGTTTGTATAATATTAAAAAACCCTAACAATATAATTCACCATTGGAATCCACTCGATTATCCTTACAATTTTAGGTAAATCTTTAACTAATCTATTGATATATTCTTTATTATTTTAAGGTATGAGGGTATATATATATATATAGCTTTTGTTAAATTTTGTCTTAAAGTTTTTTCCTTTTGTTTCTCTCAATATAATTTGTATGTTATTGTTTTTGTGTAATATTGTTCTAGATTTTGATGTGTTAAGAGAAATTGTTCACATTAATATTTAAACCCAATTCCAAAATCCTATATATTTGTGAATTAATCCAGCTTTATTTATTTTCAATTTTGAGTGTCAAATTCATAGTGTTGTAAGCTGTTCTGGTGAATCTTAACATCAATTTTAAGTTTCTCTTTTAATCCATTCAAGAACACCCTAAGAGACTTGGGTGGTTTGTAATCCTAGACGAATGTTTTGTAAATTCTTGATAATACACCTATATAAAACCTGTTTGCTTTTCGTAAAAGTATAAAATCATTTTCCCATTTCCTATATAGAGTAAAAAGTCAATTACTTATCCTAATTAAGGCTGAAGACTTAAAATATATTTATCATTTTTCTATAAAAATAATTACTTTTTCTTTTTGATCAGTGTAATGCTATAGTCACATAGTTCGTTAGCATTCTCAAATTTTAATACTAGTAAAACTATTGATTTTATACTAAAAAATCTAGCAAATGAAACAAATTCTTATTTTTATTTTATTACTTAAAATGAGGAGATTTTATGAGTTGATAATATTAATAGAAAAAATTGAAACTACTTGAAAACACCTATTGTTTATCTTTGTGCGTTGTTCTATGTAACAAAAAGAATTTGAAACAAAACGCAAAATCTGAGAATGGTTGGACTCTGAAGGGTGTGGTATAGACAACCTATTCAATGAAGGAATTTGGTGTTTGCCTAATTTTATGGTCAATTACGTCTTTTGACCCTAGTTGGGTCCTTGAGTATGAGTTGAATTGTGTTTTCTTGTATGTTGTGTCAACATGATTTGTGTAATTTATTTACTTCTTTAAATATCTAACACTACTTATTAAATCTTTTGTGTACCACTTAGTATGTTAAATCAATTTAAGTATTTGTATAACAAGTACAGATATTAATAGAAGCATATTAATTATTCCAGTTACAATGCACTTTTATTTCTTATCCAAATAGTTTAGGAATTTTTTTTTTGTTCTTTAATTGATTTGACAATGTGAATAGTAGTTTCATACAAACAATTTAGAGAATATTTCTCATATAGTTTGTAGACTCCTTACCTTGTATTGTTTCTTATTTTATGATGTGTTTTCTTTTTAAAGAAGTTGTGAGAAAGAACGTCTTATCAAAGAAATTGAGGTATTACTAGTGTATTTATAGAGGGGGTGCTTGATGAAACTCTTTAGGAAACAAGAAAAACTTACCAAACCCTATAGTCGAATTTAGGTATATCATCGACCAAACTTTTGACCTTTATAAAGGTCACATTACTAAGTTTATCCTCGATGTTATTCGTCTGGATAGTTGTCCTAAGATTGATAATATGTTTCCTCACGATGAATGACATTGATGCACTATGAAAAAAAATTGAATATCATTTATTTAGCTGAGAGGAAATATATGAAGTTTTCAATCTCTAAGAAAACTTTCTAGATGAATAATATTGAGGGTTAACTTAGCAATGGGTCGTTCATAAAGGGTCAAAAGCTGGTAGATGATCTACATAAATTTGAGTGTAGGATTTAGTAAATGTTTTCTTGTTTTCAAAGAGATTCATAAAGCGTCAACTGTGTAAGGCTAAATTAGTGATACCTTCGTTTCTTTAGTAAGACACTCCCAATATCTTACAAGGCAAATGAATCAAAATGACATTGATTACTTTATGAGGAAGATTGTTAAGGATGCAAAGTATTAAACAACAACAATGATTTCTTCCCTTAGAAGACATCATAAACCACCCAAGCACTTGTAAAAAAATAAGAAATAATACGAGGTATGAAATCTACAAACTATCTAAGATGAAATTACTATTTATATTGTCAAATCAATAGAAAAAAAGAGAAATGAAATTCCAGACTATCTGAATATAAAATAAATATGCTTTACAATTGAAATCATCAACAATCTCCAATTAATATCTATGCACGATTTCATGTGCTCACCTAAAGCAAAAATTATCGACATAAATCTGAGCATATCTCAATATTTTTCTATTTAAAAACGAGAAACAAAGGTTGATGTATTATTGTAACTCTTTGTTCTATCTTGATGTAACGTGTATTTGAGAGCATGAGCATTGTTTGAATGGATGTGTTTATTAGTTTGTTGTCATTACATGTTTTAAGCATTTCTACATTGATAGTCTGCTAATGAATGAGTTGTTGAATTGTTTTCTTCAATTTTATAGGGATTGAGAAACTTCCTCAGTTTTTAAATTTAACTACTAGTTATGAATATATGTGTATACGATCCATATCTAATAAAGGTGCATGTATTATACTCTTTTTAATAACAAATTGATATTGAATGAATTAGAAAAAACTCAAAACTGTTTTTTTAAGAATTCCAAAAATACCACACAACTTTAAAAGATTGTCTCGCCCATTTTTAACTCCACTCAACTAAAAGTAATAATCCCTCTTTTCATTTAGGTTAAATTTGGTGATAATTCAGGTAGGAACAAGAAACAACTGATAATTCAAAAGTGTTTAAATAACTGATGGTTGTTCTAGTAAGAAAAGTAAATGATAAAAAAAACTCTAAAAACATGATATTTCAAATGTGATTTTGACTATTATTATTAATTCCAACATACAAATTATTTCTTAATGTCAATAAATGAAAAAAAATACAATGACAAT
>CM040624.1:92247910-92267452 GCA_022817965.1 Solanum lycopersicoides | reverse complement strand
GAACTCAGAATGATTGTTACAACACAGTCTAATTTGAGTAGCTAAAGAATTTCTAACTATTTTCAGTTTATTCACACCCAACTATTTTTTCAAATGAAGGGGCTAAAAAACGATTGAGATAAATTTTTTGAAGACTAGACCTTTTTTTAAATTAATATTTTTTTTAGTTCAGTAAATATGAGGTCAATTCACAAAAAGGTAAAAATGTTTTATATTTCCCTTTTTTCACATGAATAATTTTTTCCTCTTGCCCCTTTCTCTTTTGGGGGGACATTAGGTGCGGCTAACCTGCCCATTTCTCCGATAAGCGATGAAGGATGATGACGGAGGAAGCTTACGATGATACCGATCTGAAATGGCCTAACTATTTCCAGGTACTATAGAGCTTTCTTCACATCTTTTTTGCTATATAAGCCTAGAATTGCTACATTAACTTGTGATTTGCTTGTATCTGTTTGTTCAATAAACTTGTGGATTCTATTTGTTTTCGAAAGTGCAAACACTTTGGAGTTCTAACCAGATGTCTCCAAACAGACTAAGAAGTGTTTGTGATTGTATACTCTGTAGTTGAAGTAACAGAGATAGAGAAAAATTAGAAAAAGAAAAAATTAGAGTTATTCTTGTATTAATATGATTCTCACATGTCATTTTAGAGTTACTTGATTATTCTGATTTCTTTTCGTTCACTTTACGTTGTTATAGATAAGAAACTGTAGAGAAGAGCAATTCAACCATCCATAGGAAACCTCTGGTGTAAAGCCTATGGGCGGTATGATACATCACATTTGATTGGTCTAAGTATTTTTTGTTTGACTTTTTTCCCCTCTTTGATTTTTTATTGTTTTGGTAACTGAACTTTGTATTAGTTACTAAATGTGAAGCATTTACAACATCATAGCGGAAAGGACACACTCGGCTATCCTAAGCTTTAAACTCAGCAAAAGTGTGTTCTACACAGCTAAAATAACTAGAATTTAAGTTGTGAAACAACTAACAGTAGCAATTTTTCTGTCTAGACCTCCCCATTCACTGCTTTTCTGCTCAAAGATTTGGGAAAAGGTACAAGTACCCCCTAGACTATGACCGAAATCCTAGAGACACCTTAACTAAATTAAGGTCCTATTACACCCTTGAACCCATTTTTTTGTAATTCTGTACACCTTTTTGGCTTACATGGCATCCAAATATCTCCACGCGCCTCAATTGAATGGAGTCACGGAGTGTGCCACGTAAGCCAAAAGGTGTACAAAATTACAAAAAAGAAATGAGTTAGGGGTAATAGGACTTTAGTTTAGTGAAGGTGTGTCTCTAGAATTTTGATCATACTCTAGGGGGGATTGTGCCTTATCCCCAAAGATTTTCATATTTCTCTCTATCTAAAGACCATGAATATACTCAGCATACAACATCCTACATATCTGAGCCTTTTGTGTCTTCCCCTCAGCTCTCCTGAGTGTATTGGTTCTCTGTTGAGATAGAAAAATACAATTGTTATATATGTTGATTTGAGAGTTATCAATATCACCTTGTCTGTGCGTGATTTTAATATTAACTTCTACAGGAAATTGGACTGTAGGGCGCCTTTTTAACACCAAACAAAAGAAAACTGCAACGATGTTGTGTATTCAGTTAAATTTTTGCATTAGGTTATGTTTTATATTTTACCGTGCTAATAATATAGAGAGAGGTCATTAAAGACAAGGTGACTTGACATCTCTCTTTGGCCAATAAAACTACCTTTTCTCTCTCTTTCATTCTTTCATTCCTTCGCAATGTTAAAAGCTCACCAAGTCTCTGTATTAACAAACTGTTAAAGCTGCCCGTTTGCTTTCTCCAAGCAAACACAAAAAGCAGCAGTTTCACCAAATGTATTGTAACTTATTTAACTGCATTCAAGTCTTTAATTTGTTGAATATTGGATGAATATAGAATTGTACAAGACAACGTTTTTGGGGTTTTTTGAACTGTATTAAAATAAAAGGTTTGACACTTTACTTTCTTTCTCTTTTCTCGCAAACCTGCGTGTATAATTACTTGTTTAAAACCATAGTTTGTTGCCAAATACATTTCGAGCAAGTCACCACTGCCACTGTTTTGGAAAGAAGGAAAAGAGTACAGGAAAGAGGAATTTTTTTTTTATTATATGCGGATGACACTGGTTCTCGTGAAGCTGAACAAGAATAAATTTGCTACCTAAGGTTGATATTGGTGATCTTTGAAGCTTGCTCAGGGTTGAAGGTTAACCGGAGGAAAAGCAATATTTTTCCAGTGAAAGAGGTGCAGCAAATTCAGTCTCTTGGCAGATACTTTGAAGTGCAGGATAGAGGAGTTGCCCACAATTTATTTGGGAATGCTATTGGGGGCTAATCACAAAGCTGTGAATATATGGGATGGAGTAATAGATAAAATGAAAAAAGACTAGCTCTTTGGAAAGCACAATACCTTTCCCTCGGAGGTAGAGTTGTTTTGATTAATGCAGTCCTAGATTCTTTGTCAGCGTATCTAATGTCTTTATTTCCCATCCCCGGTGAGGTGGTGAAAATCTTAGACAATTTGAGGCTGGATTTCTTGTGGCAAGAAGCAAGATTGAGAAAAGTTCAACCTGGTAAAATGGAGCACAGATTAGCAAAGTAAGAGTTTTGGAGGTCGAGTGAGGAACCTAAAGCTTCAGAATAAGATTTTACTTATCAAATGGCTATGGAGATTAACTCAAGCAAATCAGTCCTTGTGGAAGGAGATTATCCTTCATAAGTATGGTCCGGAGGGCAGTGGTACCTTTGGGGTTTGGGTTTGGAAATCTATCAGGAATCTATGGATGACTCTCAAGCTTAACACTAAAGTTAGATTTGGCAGGGGAGGTCATGGCACTCTTCATTCCCTTTTCCCTGGACTGTTTTCAATAAGCTTGAATACTGGATGTCGTATACAAGAAATGTGGTCCCCTCAAGGCTGAAACCTGACGTTCAGAAGACTCCTAAATGAATGGGAAATACCATGGGTAGTAGATTTTCTAAACCTAATAGAAAACTTTCTAAGGCACTAATACAGACTCGGAAAAACTCATTTAAGGGCACCACAATGATGAATTTTTCACTGTTAACTGGGTATACAAGAGGGGACTGAGTGTAGCTGCAGGCAGGTCAACTATACCTTGGAATACTATATGGAAGAGTGTCTCCTAATAAAGTGAAATGCTTCACTTGGTTGGTAGCTAGGAAAGCATGCTTGACACATGAGGCAATGCAAAAAAGGGGGTCCATCATAGCATCTAGATGCCTCCTCTACAAGGAGGCACTAGAAATCAACAAACACCTTTTCATGCATTGCAAAGTAACAACACTAGTTTTGGCTATGTTCACTTCCATTGTTGGAATCAACTGGGTCATGCTTGAACATACTGTAGAGTTTCTTAGCTGTTGGATTAGAGGAGGAGGAAGCAAAAGCCAGAATAGTTGGACAGTCCCAAACTGCATCCGGTGGAGTGGTGGACCATTTGGAAGGAGAGGAACCAGAGGATTTTTGAAGATTAAGTGGGAAAAAATCCTCTATTTTGAAGATTAAGTGGAAATTTATTACTTCACTAGTTTTTTGGTGTAAAAACAGAGAGTGGATTTTATAGGCTCGTTGTAAGTATCTCTTTTCCTTTCCCGTGAATTTTTTGGAGGTGGCCAGCATAGCCTTAATGCCGAAGAATACAATTAACCAATTTTTTAAAAAAAAGTAACGGAAAGAGGAAAAAGGAAAATGGAAGTAAAAGAGATAGGGATGTAAGGTATAATAAATCTTCTAATTTGATTACTCCTTCACTGTCAAAAGAGGATTCAAATTAATTTCTCTATATGACTTCATTATTGTAGGAGGAATCCCATTTTTGTTGTTGATTTTTTTCTCTTAATATGCCCCCTTTTCCAAACTTATCTTTTTATCTCCTTTCCTTTGAAACCATATTTTGTTGTCAAATACTTCAATGCATTTACTTGGGAGATTGAAAATTCATCTTCTTATTTAGTTCTTCCTTCAATGTCAAAATTATTTGGTGATGATTTGGATTAACTTTTCATTTTAGGACTTTATTGTTTTCTCTTAATATGCCCCCTTTTCCAAACTTATCTTTTTATCCCCTTTCCTTTGAAACCATATTTTGTTGTCAAATACTTCAATGCATTTACTTGGGAGATTGAAAATTCATCTCCTTATTTAGTTCTTCCTTCAATGTCAAAATTATTTGGTGATGATTTGGATTAACTTTTCTTTTTAGGACTTTATTGTTGTAGGAGGAATCCCATTTCCATTGCTTTTTTTACAGTGGACAAAATTTCTATTCACATTGTCAAATCAACACAAGAACAAAAGGAGCACTTCTAACAATAATCACCAAGAACTTGCAGAGAATCCCCCCCCAAACTTTCTAGATAAGAAATAAAGGTGTATCATCAACTATTCCTATTTTTTTATGATAAGGGAAACCTGCATCCAATACCCTTTGGATGCACACAGGAGAAGTAACCCACACTAAGCAAGCATGGTGCGACGAGCTCGATCTAGAAGGCAAATCCTTTACTTTCGCTACCAAGGGGTTTCGAACTTGAGACCTCCAATATGGAAGTCCCAAGCCCAAACCACTTGGCTTGATATTTAACTTGACTTGAGATATCGTGGCATACATATAAGCAGTGTTGTGAAAAGCGCAGAAAAGCGCGCTTAAAGCGCGCTTCAAAGCGAGGCGACACCAGTGCGCTTCTTTCTCCTGAGGCGATGCGATCTGAAAAAGGCGCTCGCTTCAGATAAAGAAGCGAGAAGCGACACTAAGGCAAAAGCGCAATAAAGCGCACTTTTTATAAAAAAGCGACAATTAGTTTGTTTGTTTTTAAAAAATAATCTGAAATATACAATATAATTTAATTTTATTTCACGACTCTTCTTTCGCTGCTTCTCTCTTCACGATCGCGACTGAGACTGCGTCTCTCTTCACACCTCGACCGCGACTGCTTCATCTGTGTGATTTTCTTTTCTCTTCACGATGCGACTGCTATTTTTTCTTCTTCTTCTCTTCTTCTCTTCATCTCTGCTACTACGATCTGCTACTGTTTCTGTTCACAATTACTGACTGCCTCTTCTGTTTTTTTTAATTCTTTTGCTTTTTTTTCGTTTTTATTTTGTGATTAGTGTGTATGCTTGCTGCTCTGTTTTTTATTTTTTGACCCTTCTTTTTTGTTTGAGTCTTTGTGATTTAATTATGTTTTTGATTTTTTGCTTTATATGTTATGACTTATGAGTATTATTGACTATCTATTTTCTTTTAATCTAAGACTATTACCTCTATTTACTTATTTAATATTTTTTTATTATTATACTAAATGTCGCTTTTTTTTAAAAAGCACGCGCTTCGCTTCACGCTTCTGTGAAGCAAGCCCACGTCGTTTTTTTCCGCTTCTTGCTTCCCAAAACACTGCATATAAGTTTAATTGGTGTCAATACTTAAAGAAGTGACAAGTGAAACAAAATCATTTTAACACATCATACAAGAAAACACAATTCAAATCCTACTCAAGAAACCATCAAGGATCAATATGACGTAATTGACCATAAATAGTAGACCCCAAATTGTTTTATGAAATAAATTCTTTACATCATACCCATTAGGGTACAACCCTTCCCCGTACCTTGCATTTTGCGTATTGGGTTTCCCTTTGTTTCATAGAACTTAAACCCACAAAGAAAAATAATGGATATTTTCAAGTAGTCTCTGTTTGCTTTTACTAAGATTATCAACGCATAAAATCTGCTCATTTTAAGTACTCCCTCCGTTCATTATTAATTGTCATACTTTTCATTTGTATATTTTCCATTTTTAGAGTCAAACTTTAAAAACTTTGACTAACATATTAGGATATACTTTTTCAATCATATTGATATGTAAAAGATTGCAATGTTTAGTACTTTTCGTATAGATTTTGAATATCTAAATTTTTTGTTTAAAAAATCAAATTAATGTAATCTAATTTAACTTTGAAGTTAAGTCAAATTGATTTTCGAAAAGCACAACATGACAAATAAAAGTGGACGGAGGGAGTAACAAATTATACATAAAAAGTTGTTTTTGCTAAATTTAGAATGTCAAATTATTACCTTTACTAGTATTAAAATCTGCAAACCCTGACATTACAATAAATAAAGGATTTCGTGGGAATAATAAATATGAGTATTTATAATAGTTACTCAATATAAATGGCGCTAAACGCTTTAGTGACTTCGGATGCAATGACATTAACTTATTTATTACCGCTAAAGGAAAATCTATTGCTACTATGTCTCTTTTGTTGTAGCGTAAAGAGCATATATAAGTGCAGTTTGCAGCATAACACTAACCCAAAAGGAAAAATAGTGATTTTTTTAGATGGTAGTAAATTCCAAATACCTTTTATGTGTGATAACTTGTGTTTTTAGGCGTGATTTGAACTCTTTAGAGGGAGAGAGAAATTGAGGAAGTTCAATATATGTTTTTAGAGAAAAAAGATTGTGTACTTGGCCAAATACATAAAACATGGAATGTCAAAATGAAAACTCGAGTTAAGTTTAAGGGGCGCTTATGAATTTGGTGAAGTATAAAACCATTTTCTCTACAAAATATATAATGCACTTCCCCAGTTCATCTCTTCCTATCTAAAGAGTTGAAAGACAAATTGCTTACCCTAGATTGAGACTTGAATAGTCCAAATAGTGTTCTACAACTAAAGCACTCATAAAAGGTATTTGAAATATACTACTTTCTCTTAGGCTTAGTGTTATGCTACAATTAATAGATTCTTTAGAGTTCGCAAATTTTATACTAATTAAGCTATTGATTTGTTGTTCTAAATCTAGCAAAAAAACAATTTCTAATTGCTCAACAAACATCTTGACAATTAAGTGCATAATATTTTCTCCCCCAATTAGTTCATCCTTTAATCCAAAGAGTGTAATATCGTCATAGTGGAACATTGAGATTGTAACTCCGTTGCCTCTTCGGAATCAGAAGGATCAATAGTGGCCCCAAGGCTTCTATCAAGCAACACTTAACTCTCGACGTATTTGCTTAAGAAGAATGAATACAGGCCAAATATGAAATGGAGGATCTCTGGATAACTAAAACGGGGCTTATAGCATATTTGGCCAAACTTCTAAAATGAGCTTATTTTGAAATGTCTTTTTATTATCGCCATGGAGGGGCTAAATGATATGTTGAAAATCGCTCGAGAAAAGGCGCGATTGAGACGTTTTAGGGTTTCCAGTAGAGGGGCTGATCTGGAGATTACTCACTTACAATATGCGGATGACACTCTTGTCTTCTGTGATGCTAACAAGAACCAACTCAAGATTTTAAGGAATTTTGGGCGGGAGGACAGGATATCTACCGACTACATACTTGGGGATGCCCTTGGGAGCCAAAAGCAAATCTTTAGGCATTTGGAATGGGGTGATTGTAAAATGTGAAAAAAGGCTGGTGAATTGGAAGAGTCAGTACCTTTCTTTAGTACCTTTCTTTAGGAGGAAGATTAACACTCATCAATAGTGTTTTGGACTTTATGCCTACATATATGATGTCACTTTTCCCTATGCCTGATGTCGTTATTGACAGGCTTGATGCTTAGGCTTGATGCTTTGAGGAGGAAATAGAGAAACCAAGAAATTCCACTTGGTAAAGTGGGATACTTTGATTGAGAGTAAACAGGCAGTGGGGATGGGATACGGAATTTAAAAATTCAAAACCAGTGTCTTATGATGAAGTGGCTATGGAGATTTGCTTCCAGTGAGCAAGCTCTGTGGAAAGATGTAATACAGTCCAAATATGAAATGGAGGATCTCTGGATAACTAAAACGGTCACTAGCACTTGTGGATCAAGCCATTGGAGAGCCATCGGAAACCATTGGCCAAAGCTCAGAGAAACTTGCAATACTAAATTGGGGAATGGTAGGAAAACCTCTTTTTTGAAGATAGATGGCTAGAACAAGGATCTTTAAAAACCTTGTTCCCGAATTTTTTTTACCCTAAACCAGCAGCAAAGGGCCATTGTAGCAGAGATGTGGTCAAACCAAAGATGGAATTTGTGCTTTAGAAGACCTCTAAATGACTGGAAGATCCAAAGGGTGGTGGAGTTTTACAAGGTCTTGGGGCAGTTCAGAGGAACTATTGATGCATAAGATAGTTTGGGATGGCAGGATCACAATCGGGACAATTTCAGTGTTAGAAGAGCGTACAAAAAATTTAATCCTTGTAACAGTAAGAGGAATTGGTGGCCATGGAAGTTGATATAGAAAACTAAAATCCCCTACAAAATGTCTTGGTTTACTTGGCTCCTTGCTAAGCAGATAATTTTGACCCAGGAAAATCTTATGAAAAGAAAAATTCAAATGAGTCTTAGGTGCCTACTATGTGGTGAAGAAGTAGAGACTGTCAACCATCTCTTCCTTCACCGTAGAATAACCAACATTTTGTGGAATGTCTTTATCAATCAGAAGGACATGACATGGGTTATGCCTAGGAAAGTTACGCAGACTCTGAAGTTATGAAGCAGGTATGCAAGCATTATCGAGCATAAAGAAAGATGGAAAATCATTTCGGCTTGCATCTGGTGGTCAATGTGGAAAGAAAGAAACCTCATATGCTTCCAAAACAAGAGCAATTCCATCCAGAAGATTAAGATGAACTGCTTAGTTTTGTTTCTTTTTTGGTGTAAACAGGAGTACATGGTAGATCTAGAATCACTCAAAGATGTTTTAGGTTCCTTGTAAATTTTGCTATAGGATTAAAGATCT
Source organism: Solanum lycopersicoides (assembly GCA_022817965.1). Taxonomy (NCBI): domain Eukaryota; kingdom Viridiplantae; phylum Streptophyta; class Magnoliopsida; order Solanales; family Solanaceae; genus Solanum; species Solanum lycopersicoides. Next base: position 92,258,656 of record CM040624.1, on the reverse strand, counting down.
TCTTGGTACTCTCTACAATTGTAATTAGGAACCAGTAACTTGTTGTGGCAGGTTCTCGTTTTCTCTTTTAGAATAGAATACAAGTTGTTACCTTCTAAAAAAAAAGTATTGATGAGAAACAGTTTGTGTTTGGCCAATAAATTTTGAAAGCACTTTTGAGTAACAATTAGTGATTGGCCAAGCTTTTTCAAAGTGCTTCTAGGTGTATATTTCTCAAAAATGTCTTTTAATTTTTTTTTCTTTGGGGAAAAGCTACTTTTGAGCTTATGAAAAATAGATTGGCCAAGCACTAATTGCAAGATGGAAGGGTCAAAAACCCACTTAGAGTATTGACTAATTCCGCATGTGCCAAAATTGAATTAATTGTTAGGTTGAAAATTGAAAGGATTTATATTTTTGGGTAAAATCAAAAACCCACTTAGAGTATTGATTAATTTCTCATGTACCAAAAATTGAATTAATTGTTAGGTTGAAAATTGCAAGGATTTATATTTTGGGGTAAAAGTTGTAAGTAATTGTAAGAAAAATTGGGTCGTAGCTGTTGTTCTCCGCTAGTGATCCTTCTCCGTTGGCACTCAAAACTTTTCCCTTCCCCAGATAATCCTAACAAGGAAAAAAAATTATATCTTCCTCCTTTTCTCTATGGGCGCACACATGGTGACGACTTCCTGAGGAAGCACAAGAACAAAGCTCAGGTGACGATTGAGGAAGCTTACGATCATACCGAACTGGAATGGCCTTCCACTGTTGATGCCTAAATATTTCCAGGTATTATATAGGTTTCTTCACATAATTAAAGTGGGAAAATGCCAAATCTCTTTTGCTTATTTTTAGAATAAGTATGAGCCTAAAATTGCCACATAAACCTATTTTTCCTTGTTGCTTTTATTTTATCTTTTTTTTTTTGGTGAACGAAATAGTTTCTTTTCAAAACCCAAGTGAATCACTACAAAACTAAGTAGGTGCAGACCACCTATTTCTCATAACTGGACAGCCACACCGTCTATACATTTCCTACTAACAGAAGGCACTATAATAGGCTTACAATAAATCTATCTCAAACTATTCAATGACTACCTTGACATTCAAACGGAATAACAAAACTAGGCCAATGTCTGCCCGACTCGATGGAACTCCAGCTATCAAAGTAAGAGCAGCCTTCCAACTTGAACGACCTTGAGCTCTCACGTGAAGATGATATGCAATTTCCCTGCCCAACTTGTCCACGTGAAGCTGGCCCTGTTCAAACCTGATTTTATTCCTTTCCCTCCATAGCAATGCAACCAGTGTAACGAAAACACAACTAACTAGAGCACGCTTTCCAGATGTACCTTTAGCCTGAGTGTTGACCCATTGTAGTTCATTTTTCCAGTCACCAATTCTTCTAGAATAGCCTAACCAAATCAGTGATCTTGTCCAGATAGCCTTAGTGACAGAGCAATCAGAGAACAAATGCTCTACAGTCTCCATCGCATTGTTACAGAAGCTGCACTCTAGGGGAACTTGGACTCCAATTTTCAGTAGTCTGTCAGCTGTAGCGAATCTTTGCCAAGCAGCTAGCCAACATGTGAATTTAAATCTTGGATGGATGATGGGATGCAAAACAATACTCTTCCATGGCACCTTCTTGTACATAGGAAGTAGGCTAACGTACATCTTTTTGATAGAGAATTTACCATTATGGACCATCAGTGCTAACCTGCTCCTTAGATCACCTTGTAATTGTTGTGTAACAATCTTTCTCAACACCCAAGTAGCATTCATTGAGATACAACAACTGTATCCACAAGCTTTCCTTCTCTTTTGTTGCTGCCCACAATAGCTTTAGGATGGCTGCTTGATTCCAAGTGTCATATTTATTAAGTTCTGGCCACCAGCAGCTTGAGGAGTACACAGCTTTGCCCAGGATATTAAAGCTTTCTTGGAACTCAGAGTATAACCTGTCCACAAGTAGTTTCTGCAGATACTATCATTTTCAATATTCTTTTTTAGGCACCAAAAAGATCTGGCCCCAATATGTTTGAATGCCAAATACAACTGATTTAATTAGTTTGGTCCTTCAGCATAGGACAACAAATTAGCTGACCTGCACCTAAATTTTGCAGTTATCTTTTCAACTATTGGTAAGCACTGTCCCACAGTCAATTTCTTGGAGGATATAGGAACCCCCAAAATGGTTAACTCACCTTCTTGATAACCAAGATAGTCTAGGATCTCCTTTCTCAGCCTAGGTTCCACCCTAGTCATATATATACAACTCTTATCTGTGTTAGCCTACAGCCTTGAAGCATCAGAAAACCTGATGAAAGCATCATGTAACATCTGAGTAGACTACACCTCAGCCTTGCAGAAGAGAAGTAGGTCATCTGCAAAACAAACGTGAGTGACACTCATCCTTTTACACCTGGATGGTACTGGAATTCAATTCTCTTATCCAATTGAGTGAGTTCTGTTTGGAGGTATTCCATAGCAAGCACAAAAAGGTAAGGAGATATAGGGTCCCCTTGCCTTATACCTTTCTTCCCCTCAAAGGGTGTTGTGAGTCCTCCAAACAGAGTATGATACTGAGGTAACACATGCAATCACCCACTTTATCATTAAGTAGAGAAACCCCAACTCTGCCAAGACTGATTTCAAGAAGCACCATTCTATGGAATCATAAGCCTTTCTTAGGTCTACCTTCATAATACATCGAGGAGATAGCCCTTTCCTAGTGACCACTTTAGGATTTCATGACTGATGAGCGCATTATCTATAATACTCTTTCCCTCTATGAAAGCAGACTGTGCAGGACTAACAATATGGTCAATCACTAGCTTCATTCTGTTCGTTAAGATTTTTGTAGTGATCTAGTAGAATGTGGTGCAACAAGCTATAGGTCTGCAGTCTTTTACCTGGACGGGATTAGGGACTTTAGGGATAAGAATAACTGCAGTACAACTAAAGGCTTTGAGCATTTTACCCGTGTGGGAAAATTCCTGGATAGCCTTAACCACATCTGATTTGACTATTGTCCAGTTCTTCACAAAAAATTCTATTGGAAATCCATCAATCCCAAGAGACTTAACAGCTGGCATACATTTGATAGCAAGCATGATCTCTTCTTCAGTTACAGGGATCACCAGCCTACATTTCTGTTCATATGTTAGGCAAGGCCCCTCTCTAATGAAACAGCATTAGGGCTTGGTAGATTTTCAGCTCTAGCCCCCATTAGTTCTGAGTAGAATCTAATAAATTCAGCTTCCACCAGCTGAGGATCATGCACCTTTGTACTTGCATCATCATACACTGAAGTAATAGATTTTTTACTTTCCCTGATCTTCACCTGTGCATGTAAAAACTTTGTATTAGCATCTCCACTTTTTATTCAGTTCACTGTAGATTTTTGTTGCAACACTAAAGTCTCAACATTACTCCATTTCCTGAGTTCTCCCAATAGTCGTTTCTCCTTTTCAATTAGCCTTGGACACAAAGGATTTGTAACTAAGCTGCTCTGAGTGATTTCTAGCTCCTGTCTTGCCTGCACCAATTTCTGACCATAAGATTCCATGTAAGTATTTAGATCCTGTATTCCAATCTTCACGTGTTTCAGTTTTTGCCACAATGGTTCCATTGCTGTTCCCCTAACCTGCTTATGCCAATCTTCATCAACTAGTCTACCAAAATCTGGATGATTCAGAGCTGTTTTGAATAACCTGAATGAAATAGGATTTGAATTAAAAAGCAAGGGGGGGGGGGGGGGACACACCTGTATCAGTATTGGGGATGATCAGATATACCAGAGCCTAGGTAGTCAGCCTCCACATGACTATAAGCTGTCATCCAGGGGAAATTACCAAATCATCGATCTATTTTAGAGTAAACTCTGCTACTACCCTGTTGTTTATTACAGGAAGTATAAGTCCCAAAGTGTCTATGGAGGCCTGGAAGTCTTGAATTTCACCTGGCAACACATGGGATCCCAATCTATCTTCTGATGAGAGGACATTGTTGAAGTCTCCTGCTATAATCCAGCACTCATGAGTTAGTCTCCCTATCCCAATCAACTCTAACCAAAGTTGAGCTCTCGTAAGACTGTCATTCTTGGCATACACAACTGTGAGCTTACTCTTAAAGTCACTTGTACGGTCACTGAGTGTACGAAGGATGAATTTCTCACTTAGCTTCTCTACATGTATTTGGGCCGAATTCTTCCACAGTAATTAGATTCTTCCATTCCTTCCCATTGGATAGTTGCAATCCAGTCAACTCCTAACTTAATTATAATGTTTTGAGCCTTGTTCTCCTTTACTCTAGTTTCAATGAGTCCCACCACATCCACCTTATTATTATTAAGAAAGAGCCTGATCTCTTTCTGTTTGAAGGACTGATTCAGCACTCTAACATTCCACGTAACTAATCTCATGGTGGGTGAAGACCCATGCGGTCACCTGTACTTGTGGATGCCTACATGGTTAAGACTTTGGAAGCTATTTAGGACTGGTATATTCAATCGTATCAAGCAACCAGATGATGCCACTAGTTCTGGTTCCTTTGGAACGTCGTCCTCATTCTTTGTCTCTTCTACCAATGGAATTTGAGTCTTAACGATCCTTGTCTCATCTTTGGTAGCTTGACCATGCGTTACTTTCCACAGAGGAGGCTGGGGCCTCCTCCTGTTTCTTCTTCTCCTGAAACTCCCGTTCCATCACACCCCCATCAGTCCTGTCCAACATTGCGGGAAGCTCATGGCCATACTTCATACAACTAGAACAGAACTTAGGCTGCCAATCATACTCCACTGATTGTTGTTTTTATTTTATCTTTTTTATAGTGCTTTGTATAATATTTTTGCTACTACAATATTGTGTTTGCTCTAATACACATTTTTCAGTATTTGTGAAACATACTATAATTACTTTAATTAAAAAAATTTATCTCTGTTATCCAATATTCTTGCTTTGTAGTGATAAAGTCTTCATTTTGTTTTGTCCATTTTGTGAGATTTGATTAATCTTGAATGGGTTCACATTTTGAGTTTTTCATCTTAAATTTTATGGACATAAGATATTTTTTGAAAACTCCGAAGTGTTTGCACTTATCAAATCAAGAAGTTTATTGATCAAACAGATACAAACAAATATCTTATTATTATTTTTACCTTCTCAAAAATAAGATATTTGTTTGTACCTGTTTGTTCAATAAACTACTTGATTTGATAAGTGCAAACACTTTGGAGTTTTCTGTCGCCCAAATAATGAAATACTACTCATTTAGTATGAATGTCTTAATTGAATGTTCCTATCTTAGTTTGTTAAAAATAGACTGTAATATCAAGGTATTTTTCCATTATTCTTACTTCAGATTATGTCAGAGATATTGAATTTGGTCAGATCAATATTTGAGCATTTTGATTATTCATCAGCAGTAAAAGGAGTGACTATTGAAGTTTTATTTTGTTGGATTTTTTTTAATTTTAATTTATTTATATATGAAACAACAAACAATAGCAATTTCTCTGGCTAGATTTCCCTGTTCTCTGCTTTTCTGCTCAAAGATTTTCATATTTCTCTAAATCCAAATGCTTACTTACTCAATGTATCAGCAGTCATCAGTGTCTCTTGAAGTCGAAGCCATTTGGTGAACTTTGCTTCGGGGCCTTGCACCGTTCTTGAACATAAGGCACTTCCAAGGTACGTTGGCATCACCTAGCAATAAATAAGATATCTGTCTAATTAGCATTCCTTACAAGAGCTAGTTTAGTCCTTGTTTCAAATACTTTACCATCTAGGAAGCTTGTTGTGGTACAAGAAAAACTTCAAAAGGTTGATCTTTGAGATGATACTCATGGATCCATTTGATCCATAATTTGCCATGTTTATGACTATTGTCCCAACAAGTTTTTCGTATACCTGCTTGATTCCAAACTAGTAGATTTGTAAGATTCAGTGCTCCAGTACAAGTTGTTGTGGTACAAGAACATATTCAAAAGGCTGACTTGTAGTTCTCCATAGGAATAGCCCTGATACTGAAGCATTCTGTCTATCTCAGATTAATTATCCCCTTCACAATATAATGAACTCTTAGCTTGTAGTTCAGAAGCTAAAGAGAATTGCTGGAAACAGTGTTGAAATGCTTTGACAGATTGTAAGTCTCCTCTGGAGAACAATAGTAGGTCATATGCAAAGCATAGATGTTTATCCTCATTCTAGAGCATTTAGAATGAAAGTGGAACTCCTTTCCCTGTGTTAGCTGATTCAGTCTTTTGCTCAATATTCCAGAGCTATTTTTTATTTTTTATTTTGAGAAGGTTAACTGGTAGATATTCCAGAGCTATGGCAATTAGAAAAGGAACTATGTGTCTCCTTGCCTTAGCCGATGATTCTCCATTAACCAAAATAGTATAATTCACTATTTTCACACATTCAAGGACCCCACCAATAAATTGTCTAGGAAATCTAATTCACTATTTTGAAAGTCTATGTTAATCATGCATATTTGGGATATATATGTCCTGGAATAAGTATGCACCAATTCATGAGCTAATATAATGCTGTCACCAATCTTCTTTTGAGGAATAAAACATATTGAGCATCACTTATAATACTAGATATGACTTTTGCAGTCTAGCAGCTAGACTCTTTGAGATTAGTTTTACAAAGCATTGTGCAACAAATGTAATTTTCTTTTCTTTTCTTTATTGTCAACATAATATTAATGAAAGGGGAAAAAAGCTTCAAAATGTCGACTAATAAAGACAGAAATACACACAGAAAGAGAAATCCTCTCCTCTCAGAAGAAGGAAATAAAAATTCTCCATAGACAAGAGCATATGATACATGATCAACAGATAGTACAACATTCCAAAATATTCATGTGATTTTCCTACGTTATTTTTCATTTTATTACTGATTTGGTTGCAGATCAGTGTGTGCAATGGTGTCGTGTTTTTTAATTTGCAGAGATGAATTAAGTTAAGTTTCTACATTAAGTTTATGTTTTATAATCTACATGCTAATAATTTATAGAGGTCATTACAGTCAAGGTGACATGGCACCTCTCTTCGGCAGAGAAAACTACCTTCTTTCTTTTTTTCTCTCTCTTTCATTCTTTTCATTCCTTCACTATGTTATAAGTCAACCAAGTCCTCTATATTAACAAACTGTTAAAGCTACTCTTCTGTAAAAGTCTCTATATTAACAAGCTTTAAAAGCCAACAAAGTCTCTTACATTAACAAACTATGTTAAAAGCCATTGCAAACTAGTGTATGGGAAGTCCAATTGTTGATACCCTTGATAAACACATCAGTTGGTTGCTTTTCTAATGACACATGGAACAAACGCAAGACACAACTCGTAACTTTATATTTGGTGAAGTTTCGATCAATTTCAACATGTATTGTTCGGGCATACTAGAGTGGAATATGAGCTATACAGATTGCAACCATATTTTCATTAACAAGAAAACTTATCTTTTTCACACAATCTTAATTCCTCTTGTTCTAACTACAAAAATTCACAAACCCTAGATCATAGCTATATATTCTATTTCCGCACTTGATCTAGTAATTACAAATTTTTGTTTTTGGATGAAGTGAGATTTCATTAAGGCATCCAGTAGATGCAAAGATACGAAAAGGCAATCTGTCAGCTCAGTAAGAACAAAAATGTTATAGAGCCAAGTAGATGACAAATTCAAGTAGTGATCTAAGTTATTTACAGGGAAAGAGTTAGCCCAGCTAATAAGGTTAACCAAGTAACTAACCTTAAGATTACAAATTGGAGTTGAAACTCCATCAAAAAATCTCTTGTTTCTTTTGGGGTCATGATCCAGATTTTTCTGATGGATTTCCAACTTCCATTCAGCTCCAACTAGTGTAAGCATCTCTGATATTGAAGGGCATAGACCAGTTTATACCAAAAAGGGCTAGTAACATGTTCCAAAAGTGTGTTGCAAAGGTGGTTGATGCTTTCCGATGTTAACGGACAAATGCAACATCTATTGACCAGTTGAAATCTTCTTCTCATAAGATTGTCTTGAGTGAGGCATGCTTCTTTTAAGGCTGTCCAAGTAAAACATGAGACTTTAGGGGGGAGTTTAGGCTTCCAGTCTAATTTCCAGGGCCATTGATCTATGTCATTGTATTGGAGCTCAAGTGTTCACATCCTACCTTGACTACGTATAAACTTTTTTGTTGAAGCCCCATGTTAGCTTATCACTGCTCTGAATGTTAATGTGCAGTTCTCCAAGCTTTGAGAAGATTCAATAACTCTTCAAATTCCCAATCTTGCTAATTTCTACTTAGGTTCAGGTTCCATGAGTTGTCATTCCTGTTCTGAAAAATAGAATAATTAGGATGTCTGACAATGTTAAATATATTTGGAAGGCTTCTTTCAAAGTGGAATCTCATGTCCACTTGTCTAGCCAGAATTTCATATGGTTCTCATTCCCTACCTCAAAGTGAGTTTTTTGATCCTCCCCAAATTCAACGACTCTTCTAAGGTCCCACCCCTCAATTTGCTCTACCACACTTGAGCCACCTCCTTAAGTTGGGGTAAGCGAACTCCGCTTTCTCCCTAGGGTCACACCCATAGCATCTACCCACTTAAAACCTATCTATGAAAACCTTGTTGATCTTCATCCACATTAGTTCCATGGAAAAGTAGGAGGGTTCATCCTCATGGAAAACCTTAATCTAAAAAAGGCGGGGGAAGTTACTAATTGGTTGCCTTGGGCCTATCTCTTGATTATCTTGGCCAACATTTGATTATTGACGACACATGAGCATGATCGCCGCATGAGTTGTGTTCAAGTCATGTAGGCAAGCCCTCAACTCCGCATAGTATATCTCCCTCAACAAAGAGACTCGAGGCAGTAGGAGGCACTGAAGGCTCTTGGGGTCCGGAGGTACTTTAGTTCATTGAAGGGAATCTCCCTCATTCTCTCCATCTAGTCCAACCAATAATAACTTGGGTTCAACACGGGGAGGATGCCTATCATTAGCTACAACCTCCTCTCCTCCCCTTCTAGAGGTCGATCTCCTCGTATTCATGTCCTTAAACACAAAGAGAAAGGTGAGAAAAACATCTTATAGAACTCAACTCCAAGCACGACATTTTATAAAAGAGAAGAAAGGGAAACTTTCTATAATCCTATAGTCCTTTTGTCCATGGAGTTAATGTCGCGATCACACAATGAACAAGAATACTAACTTAGTGTGGCTTGTGAGACTAGACCTTCACTATTCCCAAAACCATAGCTCTAATACCATCTTCATGACCCAAAAACACCCGCTAAAACGTACGGGAGAACCCTTGATCACCGTGGCATAAGATTTGTACTTGACCCGTTGGGGTCTTGTTTTAACAAGCCCTTTAACTTATGTCATCACATAAGACATGAAAAGTATGCAAGAATTTAAAAAGTTTTTCACGAATAAAATAATAAAGGGAATATTTTCATAATACTTAGAGAATTCATGCGTCACAAGCCAACAAAACACACGACAATAATATCCTTAGGACACGCCTTAACATTGAAAGAGAGAGAATACATAACAGTCTTAATAAGAAACTAGGAAAAGGACCTATGCCCTCCAATAATATGAGGACATACTTTGGTTAGAGAACTTTCCCAAGCTTCACCTTCAACATTCAAAACTGCCAACATATACTGTTATAGAGTAATTAGGAAAAGTATTGGGTTAGTAACCACAAACAATGTACTAAGTATGGCATATGCCCAAATCATGCAAAAAGGGACATTTAGTAAAATAAGCTTACATGCCAAAAAAAATATTTATAAACATTCATGGAATTTAGGAAAAAAACAACATAAGAAAACATTCATTAACACTAAAGAAGTATTTCATATTCGCCAAGGAATACACTTTACAGTAACTTACCCCAAACACATGTGAACTATATTTTTTTAGAACATACAGTTTGTGAACTAAAAAGCTCTTTACACGTGAACCATCTTTTGACTGCCAAATTATGAACTTCCAAGAGTATGCCAAGGAGGAGGAGAGAGAGAGAAAGGGGAAAGAGGGGGAAAGAGAGAAGAAAGATGGAACTCATTCCATTTAGAAGTCCCTAACCGAGTTTATTCCTAAGACACTCCCACTCCAAGGTTTAAAAAAAATATGAAGGAAACGTCTAAACACCTCCTTCAATGCACACCCAAGAAACCTAGAACTATCCACCATAGCTTTTCCACTCGGGAGGAGAAACAAGTCACACTCAATCACAAGCATAGAAAAACACTCAACAAAACCCAAAGACATCCCTTTCGGAATATGCCCTAACTTAGTTTGCAATAAATAGATATCCCATACACCACCTACCCTAAGTAGTACACTCTTTTAGAAGAGGTTTGGAACCAAGACTTCCCTTCGGAAGGGGGGTCCTACTTAGTTTGTTTAATGAGATACATTAGCATCCATACCACCACTACTTAGTTAGACGTTCTTTAAACATTAGTTCAGTCAATCCACATATAACTCACCAAGGACCCCTTTCGGAATGTTCTACCTAGTGCAAATGCACGTACATGGTCTTCGTCAGATAATCCGCTCCTATCATCTGTCCTTCGACGTGTCCCCGCAGATGTAAGTGCCCATTCAACCTACCTACCTAATAGATATTTTAGGCCACTCTATTAGAAGACTAATACTATCTTGTCGGGGGTAGCTAAGAAACATAGGGACGCACATGGCACGAACTCCGTTCGTCGAGCAGACATGCCCAGCGATCCCCGGATACCAC
>CM040624.1:92224396-92247885 GCA_022817965.1 Solanum lycopersicoides | reverse complement strand
TTTAAAAAAAATCTACATCACTAAATAACACTTGCAATAGTATGATGACAACAATAAAATCATAAAAATAACATTACAAAACTATTTTGTTTTATTTCATGAATTCAATACTAATTATTATATTATTTTGACCATTTCAAAATAGGAGTTATTTATATAGGAATATTGAATGAAAACACATAAATATTTAATCATTAGAGTAAAAACAAATTATTATTTATACATATTGAACGGAAAATGATCATTAATCATATGATAACAATAAAATATCTAGTCAAAGGTCAAAGGTCAAAGAAAGGTAATGTATAAATATTCAGTCAAAGATAGGAGGAAATGAGTTAATTTTAAACATATAAATATTCAGTCAAAAATAGGAGCTAGCGTAGAATGTACGCAGACTATGAATCTACTCTAACATACTAGTCAAAGGATTAATTATATATACTAGTCAAAGATAGAAGCGTAAAATGACGTAAATTAGACTATATATACCTGTCAAAGATAGGAGTGTAGAAATACACATACAAACTATTATGTGTGAAGTTAGAGACTCACACATAGTAGCCTTCGAGAAAAAGAGCAATTTTTCTTTTTCCTCAAAATCCGTTCTCCAGGCTTCATTGTTTGTAAATAAAAAAACCCTAACAATATAATTCACCATTGGAACTCCACTCGATTTCCTTCCAATTTTAGGTAAATCTTTAACTAATCTATTGATATATTCTTTATTATTTTAAGGTATGAGGGTATATATATATATAGCTTTTGTTAAATTTTGTCTTAAATTTTTCCTTTTGTTTCTCTCAATATAATTTGTATGTTATTGTTTTTGTGTAATATTGTTCTAGATTTTGATGTGTTAAGAGAAATTGTTCACATTAATATTTAAACCCAATTCCAAAATCCTATATATTTGTGAATTAATCCAGCTTTATTTATTTTTCAATTTTGAGTGTCAAATTCATAGTGTTGTAAGCTGTTCTGGTGAATCTTAACATCAATTTTAAGTTTCTCTTTTAATCCATTCAAGAACACCCTAAGAGACTTGGGTGGTTTGTAATCCTAGACGAATGTTTTGTAAATTTTTGATAATACACCTATATAAAACCTGTTTGCTTTTCGTAAAAGTATAAAATCATTTTCCCATTTCCTATATAGAGTAAAAAGTCAATTACTTATCCTAATTAAGGCTGAAGACTTAAAATATATTTATCATTTTTCTATAAAAATAATTACTTTTTCTTTTTGATCAGTATAATGCTATAGTCACATAGTTCGTTAGCATTCTCAAATTTTAATACTAGTAAAACTATTGATTTTATACTAAAAAATCTAGCAAATGAAACAAATTCTTATTTTTATTTTATTACTTAAAATGAGGAGATTTTATGAGTTGATAATATTAATAGAAAAAATTGAAACTACTTGAAAACACCTGTTGTTTATCTTTGTGCGTTGTTCTATGTAACAAAAAGAATTATGAAACAAAACGCAAAATCTGAGAAATGGTTGGACTCTGAAGGGTGTGGTATAGACAACCTATTCAATGAAGGAATTTGGTGTTTGCCTAATTTTTATGGTCAATTACGTCTTTTGACCCTAGTTGGGTCCTTGAGTATGAGTTGAATTGTGTTTTCTTGTATGTTGTGTCAACATGATTTGTGTAATTTATTTACTTCTTTAAATATCTAACACTACTTATTAAATCTTTTGTGTACCACTTAGTATGTTAAATCAATTTAAGTATTTGTATAACAAGTACAGATATTAATAGAAGCATATTAATTATTCCAGTTACAATGCACTTTTATTTCTTATCCAAATAGTTTAGGAATTTTTTTTTTTGTTCTTTAATGGATTTGACAATGTGAATAGTAGTTTCATACAAACAATTTAGAGAATATTTCTCAATATAGTTTGTAGACTCCTTACCTTGTATTGTTTCTTATTTTATGATGTGTTTTCTTTTTAAAGAAGTTGTGAGAAAGAACGTCTTATCAAAGAAATTGAGGTATTACTAGTGTATTTATAGAGGGGGTGCTTGATGAAACTCTTTAGGAAACAAGAAAAACTTACCAAACCCTATAGTCGAATTTAGGTATATCATCGACCAAACTTTTGACCTTTATAAAGGTCACATTACTAAGTTTATCCTCGATGTTATTCGTCTGGATAGTTGTCCTAAGATTGATAATATGTTTCCTCACGATGAATGACATTGATGCACTATGAAAAAAAATTGAATATCATTTATTTAGCTGAGAGGAAATATATGAAGTTTTCAATCTCTAAGAAAACTTTCTAGATGAATAATATTGAGGGTTAACTTAGCAATGGGTCAGTTCATAAAGGGTCAAAAGCTGGTAGATGATCTACATAAATTTGAGTGTAGGATTTAGTAAATGTTTTCTTGTTTTCAAAGAGATTCATAAAGCGTCAACTGTGTAAGGCTAAATTAGTGATACCTTCGTTTCTTTAGTAAGACACTCCCAATATCTTTACAAGGCAAATGAATCAAAATGACATTGATTACTTTATGAGGAAGATTGTTAAGGATGCAAAGTATTAAACAACAACAATGATTTCTTCCCTTAGAAGACATCATAAACCACCCAGCACTTGTAAAAAAATAAGAAATAATACGAGGTATGAAATCTACAAACTATCTAAGATGAAATTACTATTTATATTGTCAAATCAATAGAAAAAAAAGAGAAATGAAATTCCAGACTATCTGAATATAAAATAAATATGCTTTACAATTGAAATCATCAACAATCTCCAATTAATATCTATGCACGATTTCATGTGCTCACCTAAAGCAAAAATTATCGACATAAATCTGAGCATATCTCAATATTTTTCTATTTAAAAACGAGAAACAAAGGTTGATGTATTATTGTAACTCTTTGTTCTATCTTGATGTAACGTGTATTTGAGAGCATGAGCATTGTTTGAATGGATGTGTTTATTAGTTTGTTGTCATTACATGTTTTAAGCATTTCTACATTGATAGTCTGCTAATGAATGAGTTGTTGAATTGTTTTCTTCAATTTTATAGGGATTGAGAAACTTCCTCAGTTTTTAAATTTAACTACTAGTTATGAATATATGTGTATACGATCCATATCTAATAAAGGTGCATGTATTATACTCTTTTTAATAACAAATTGATATTGAATGAATTAGAAAAAACTCAAAACTGTTTTTTTAAGAATTCCAAAAATACCACACAACTTTAAAAGATTGTCTCGCCCATTTTTTAACTCCACTCAACTAAAAGTAATAATCCCTCTTTTCATTTAGGTTAAATTTGGTGATAATTCAGGTAGGAACAAGAAACAACTGATAATTCAAAAGTGTTTAAATAACTGATGGTTGTTCTAGTAAGAAAAGTAAATGATAAAAAAAACTCTAAAAACATGATATTTCAAATGTGATTTTGACTATTATTATTAATTCCAACATACAAATTATTTCTTAATGTCAATAAATGAAAAAAAAATACAATGACAATAAAGACTAAATATTACAATATAAATCTATATTTATATATATAATAAATGAGAAACATAAATAAGGTGATGTGAAACCTCTCTATGACTTCTATTCATATTTATTTTTCTTCTTTGACCATTTTCATTCATTTAATTTAATTTTAATTTTAATTTCTTAAAAAATCTTTATATTCAACTACTGATCAACTTCTCACCTACCAGTATAATAATATCTTTTATTTATTAGATATAATGTAAATTTAGATATTCTTTTACCTTCAACCTTTATATTTGTATTTTCTAATATTTTAAAATATGGAATTAAACTCATGCACCATCTAAGTTTCGTGCATACCCTTAGCTTGTCGTTGCGCTACGAATCTCTATTAATTTTGATGGTGTTCAAAATACTATTGCAAGTTTTCAATAATATTGCACTTTTATATTTTCTCTCTTGTTTTTTCTTCAAATAATTTCTTAAATATTGAAATATTGAAGTTAAATGGAAAATTGAATAATTATATACTAAATAAAATAAAAGGAAAGGAAAAGGTAAGTGCCAAAAAATAAAAAAGATACTAAATAAAATTGATCTCATCAAGACTACATTTATTTGACCTTTCATTTGTTTCATTTTGTTTTTTTTCCTACTTATATAAATTTAGTAAATTGTAAACAACTAATATATGAAGTTCCCATTCATCGCGCAAAAATTTAACGATTTGTTAAGTGGAGGGCTGCTGCACGCTACATCAATCAAGCTAAGCGAGGACGGGCGAGTTTTGGAGGTTCTAGAAGATGTTGAAGGCAAGACGTTGAGGTCTATTAGTGAAGTTCATGAGATATATGACAAGTTGTTGTTTGGATCTGTTATGATGCCCTTTTTAGGAATTTATGGATTATGAGTTTAAGTTATGCATCAATTGCGTAACGATTTTTCTTTACAAGATCGCGCTATGAGTAACTTAAGTTAAATACAAGTCTAAGTTATGTCATTTTCAAGCTTCTAATATGTTATTATTGAAAAAATAACTATTTAAATATCTCAAAAAGTTTTTTATTTAATGTTTTCATTTACCATGCAGCAGATTATTAATGCAAAATTATATTGTCTTTAACATTCATTATGGAAAATTTGGTAGTTGCCTAACATTTATTAATTTTTATCTATTTTAACATATTATAATATTCAGTTTTTATTGTTACTAGGATATTTGACCGCGATTCGCGTAGTTGTAAAAATATATATGTAAATTTATTTAAAATTTAATCTGATAGAAGGAATAAAAAATCAACTATAGAGATAAGAAAATGATAAAATCACAATACAAATATTTTTGTAGAATTAGAGCTTAAGTGAATTTACATTTTTATTCTTAAATATTTTTCAAAATTTAAAAGCTAATTTATTAAGAAAAAGATCCATATATTATGATGTTTAATACATGTAATGCGAATAAACATATTTATGGACTTGTTTTTTCTTCTTTTTTTTCTTTTTTCTTTTTTATCTTCTTATTTTTATTAAATGATAAATTTAATGTTCGATGAATCTTCCTTTTATTCGAAAAAAAAAAGTCATGAATAAAAATAGGAAGAAAAAGAGATAAGTATTTATATTTCATTTCTTCTTTTATATTTGATTCTTTCATTGTCCTTGTTTTTTCTCTTATCTTTCGTCATCATCTAAATAAATATTTTTCTCTTATTTTTTATCATCTACGTAAACCATTATTGCTAATATTTGTATATATCTTATATTATTTTTTTGATAATTCTTAAAATATAGAAGAAATGAATAAATTTTAAGAAAAATGTAAATGATTTTTCACTATTATAAGAAACACCCAAGAACTGCTTATTTCAATATTTAATATGCATTTCTTTTGAGTCATGAGTAGGAAAATTTGATCCTTTGTCGGCATAGTTAACTTTGTTCTGACAAAGTTACAAATAATTAATTTGAACCTAAATAAAAAAATGTAATTTACTATGATTGAAAAATTTATAAAAACCTAAATTTTAAAAAAATATATAGAGAACATATGAAAAAGTAAGCAAAAGGAGAAAAATAACAACACAAATTTGTCAAGTCCTTAATCACAAAAACGATGAAAAAAATTTACATAATCAATGCAATTATTTTTGAGCTTTTATCCGGCACTCTTTTATATATTCACATCCAAAGGTCTTTTCATGGAGTCAAACTAATAATATAAAATATCACTATTTGAAATATGAAATAAAAATAATGATCTTGCAGAATCTTATGAAACAAAAATTATGAATTTGTTTAGACAAAATTGAAGGAATACCATAAGTTATCTTATATTTTGGAATTAAATAGTTGGGGATTATGAATATAAAATTTTAAAGAAAATGAATTAATAATATTAATTAAAGTACGAAATTCAATAGATATAAGTTATGAAGGTAAAATTTTTAAAATAATAAAAGAAGGAAGAAAATAAAATAATGAAGACAAAAAAAACTTATGAACTATTCAACGTTTATTGGGTGTTAGTTTTATCAAGAAAGCAAGCAAATCACCTTTCTCTTTTTTTTTTTTTTTTTTTTGTGTATTACTTGATTGTGTTTAAAAAAATTGAAAGAGGAAAAAAAGTACAATAAAAAAAGAGATAAATATCTTGAAAGAATGAAGTAGTAAATATTAAGACTCTTAATTTCTATAATAATGAGTGTAAATACTTTTGAGACATTTAAGTATAACAATAAATATAAGAGTAGTAATTGATATATTTATTTTTTGTACAAAAATAAGTAAGTAGAAAAATATGAAAAATTGAGAAAAAAATAAAATAGAATTCTCGGCCAAAGAGAGGCGCAACATCACTTTTCTATCATCTACCTTATATTATATATAGATTTATACGCATAACAATATCTAATAACTATGAGAAATGTACCATAGATAATATATCTATCACGCATAAATAATACATTAATAAATCTTTAAAATATTGAAAATAGTCATACTTTGTACTAATATGATCATCTCTCTTGATGAATCTTTCAACATAATTAAGCTTTGCCTTCGTCGTTTTGATGAACTTGTATTAAACTAGTGTGAGCATCTCTTTGTAATGAATCTGTTAAAGAATATATCTTTTATATTCATCAGAGTGCAGAACATATCATGTTCCTATCTTTTCTATAATCTCTTATTGAAAAAAAAATGAAGAATTAAAAAAAATACACTAAACTAATAGAAAGAAAGAATGTAAAAATGAATATTCAACATATTCATGAATGATTGTTATTTATACATCTGATAATCGATAAGAGCAGTTTGAAAGGAGTTGAAGAGATATATTATATTAAGTAGGAAATATGAATAGATGGAGTTTTTTTTTGCAACTCATTACATATAATTAGAATTGTAAATATATATGATTGAATCTTTAATGAAAAGAATTAAGAAAAAAATCTCAAGAAAAGAAAAACGATAAATATGAATGGAGGTCATAGAATGGTGTCACATCACATTATCTACGTTTCTCCTTTATATTAGATATGCAGATTGTTCTTTTCATTTATTGGCATTAAGAAATGATTTGTACATTGGAGCATTCTGCTTATAAAAATTAATAATAGTCAAAAATACATCTGGGATGTCATGTTTTTAAAAGTTATCTATCAAAACTATCATGTATTTACTTTTCTTACTCATTATCAAAACACTTTCTAATTATCAGTTGTTCTTGTTCCTACCTGAATTATCACCCGAACTGGCCTAAAACGGACCCAAAACCAAAGAGGAATTTGCTTCTTTTAGTTGACTGAAATCGAAAAGAGTTTAAAACGGGTGAGATGATTGTTTTAAAGTCCTGTGGTATTTTTGAAAATTAAAAAAAAGTAGTTTAAGATTAATAAAATAATTAAACTCTATAAATATAGATTTTTGTTAATGAAAAGGGTAACTATGCAACTTTTGTTAGACAAT
Source organism: Solanum lycopersicoides (assembly GCA_022817965.1). Taxonomy (NCBI): domain Eukaryota; kingdom Viridiplantae; phylum Streptophyta; class Magnoliopsida; order Solanales; family Solanaceae; genus Solanum; species Solanum lycopersicoides. Next base: position 92,240,424 of record CM040624.1, on the reverse strand, counting down.
GAAGGTATATATGCAACATTTATTAGATGTGGAGAGGTTATATATATGTGCAACTTATCATGTTTCGCCACAACTTCACTGATAAAACATCAACATCATGCCTTCAAACATCGTCTAAAACCATCCAAAAACTTTTCAGTTAACTTATTTATGAGCAGACAATAAATATAGAAATCTTTGAACATGTAATGACAACAAACAAATCAAAACAGTCATTCAAGCAATGTTATGAGATAGTCGTTACGAACAAGGCACAACAAAGATTTACAACACTACGTACATCAATATTTTTTTCTTGCTTTTCAATTTAAACTTCTAAGCAAAAGACCGAGATCTACTTATATCAATGCAGACAAGTTTTGCTTTAGGTGATGCACATGAAATCTTTGAAAAATATGAATAATAATGTCATTTAGATAATTTGATGAACATTTCAGTATTGTCCATCTACTTTGGTGATTTATTACCTCGTACTATATCTTATTTTCTATAAGTGTTGGATGGTTTATGATGTATCATAAGGGAAGAACGCATTGTCAAAGTTTAATGTCAGACATTTTTATTTAGCAATCTTTCTCATAATGTAATTGATATCATATTGATGCATTTGCCTTCCAAAGATATTGTGAGGACAAGTGCATTGTCAAAAGTAATGGAGATATCACTAGTGTGGACTTACAGATCTTGTTGACGTTTGAAGATCTCTTTGCAAAACAAAAAGGATTTTACTCCACATATATTTTTGTTACCTAAGAGATCTATCAAGTGACAACTCTATAAGTATACTGCAGTGATACATCCATACTTTTGATAAGATGTTTGTCCGCACATCGTCTTTAGAAGGCAGACGCATCAAAATAACATCTATTAATATCATGAGGAAGGTTGCTAAGAAAGCTAAACGGTAAACTTTGACAATAATTTCTTCCCATAAAAGACATTCTAAGCCATTAAGCACATGTAGAAAATATGAAACAATATAAGGAAATGAAGCTCCAAACTATATGGAGATCAAGACTGAGATAATCTCCAAATTATTGGGATGAAAATGTTATTCACATTGTCAAATCAATGAAGAATAGAAGAAATGAAAACCCTAAACTATATGGATATGAAATAAAGGTGCATTGTATAAAATCATCAACAATCTCATATTAATATGTATGTTATATGGATAGTTAATTTTACTTGATATACTAAGTAATACACAAAAGATTTAGTAAATGGTGTCAATATTTAAATAAACAAATAAGTGAAACAAATCATTTGAATACATCAATACAATTCAAATCATATTCAAGAACTATTGAGGATCAAAATAAAGTAATTGACCACAAAAAATTGACAAACCTTAAAATATTTCATAAAATAGGTTGTCTATATCACATCTCTTAGAGTCCAGCCCTTTTTCGTACCCTACGTTTTTGTTTCAAATTTCCCTTTGTTTCATAGAGCTCAACCTAAAAAGAAAAATAATGAATATTTTCAAGTAGTTTCAGTTTGCTTCTACTAAAATCTGTTCATTTTAAGATAAAATAAATAAACATATACATACAAAGATGATGCATTTGCTAGATTTAGAACATCAAACCATAGCTTTACTAGCATTAAAATTTGAAAACCTTAAAGAACCTTTGTAACTATAGCATAACACTGACCAATAAGGAAAAATAATTATTTTTTAAATAAAATAGTTAATAAAATTCAAATACCTTTCGTGAGTGATTAAGTTTTAGCATATTTTGGACTCTTCAAGTTTTCAACCTTAATTTAGAATAAGCAATTTTGATTTCATCTCTTTAGAGGAATTGAGAAAATGATTTTTTACTTTATGAAAAGCAAATGTATTCTATATAGGTGTATCATCAAGAATTTGCAAAACATTCGTCTACTGTAACAAATTAGCCAAATCATTGCCTCTAAGGGTGTTCCTCAATGGACGCTACGATTCAATAAAATAATATATATATATATATATATATATATATAAACCAATAGCATGCAAATCGGATTGAGAAGACCAAAAGGGGCAAACTTTCAAATAAAATTAAGCAAATGTTATATGTATACAAGCAAACATTCAATGTCCTAATATATATTACCTCAAAATAATAAATAATATCAATAGATTAATTAAAAAATTACCTATAATCAAGGGGAAAAGGAATAGATCTGAGTCCAGGAAGAGGGAATTGGCACTATTAGTTTTTTTTTTCTTGCACCAATAATAAAGCCTAGAAAATAAATTTTGAGGAAGAAGGGTGAAATTTTGCTCTTTTTTTTTTGAAGACTACTATGTGTGAGTCTTTAATTTCACAGATAGTACTATGTTTGTGTATATTCTACACTTCTATCTTTGGTGGAGTATATATAGGCTAACTCTGCGTACATTTTACGCTCCTATCTTTGAGCAGATATGTGTATATTTAATTCTTCTAGACAAAATAACAGATATGTTAATGTTGTAATATGATTGATGGTTGCGTGCATTCTACACTCCTATTTTTGACTGAATATATATACATTTAATCCTTGTTTGACCTTTGACTAGATATGTTATTGTTATTTATGGTTAATGGTCTTGTCTCATTCAATATCAAAAAGTTTTTATTTTATTTTTATATCTAATTATTTAATATATATTTATTTTTCATTCAGCATTCCTATACAGGTAACACATATTTTAGGATGGTCAAAATAATAATTAGTATTGAGTTCACGAAATATAACAAAATAATTTTGTAACGGTAAATTTTATGATTTTATTGTGTGGCATCAATATTATTGCAAGTATTATATCTTCTCTCATCTTTTTTCTTCAAATAATAACTTAAATAGTAAAATTTTGAAGTTAAATAGAAAATTAAATAATTATATACTAAAGAAAGTATATGAAAAGAGAAGGACAAGTACCAAAAAATAAAAATGATACTAGGAAATTGATCTCATCAATGATTATACATTTCTTTTTTAAATTTTTTTTGGTTTCATTTCATTTCTTTTTCTACTTATATAAATAAAATTATTAAAAAAAACTTACATCACTAAATAACACTTGCAATAGTAATGATGACATACAATAAAATAAATAAAAATAATATTACAAAACTATTTTGTTATATTTCATGAATTCAATACTAATTATTATATTATTATTTTAACCATTTCAGAATAGGAGTTATTTATATAGGAATATTGACTGAAAAACACATAAATATTTAATCATTAGAGGTAAAAACAAATTATTATTTATACATATTGAACGAAAAATGATCATTAATCATATTATAACAATAAAATATCTAGTCAAAGGTCAAAGGTCAAAGAAAGGTAGAATGTATAAATATTCAGTCAAAGATAGGAGGAGAATGTAGTTAAGTTTTAAACATATAAATATTCAGTCAAAAATAGGAGCTAGCGTAGAATGTACGCAGACTATGTACGTAAGATTAGACTATATATATCCTGTCAAAGATAGGAGTGTAGAATACACATACAAACTATTATGTGTGAAGTTAGAGACTCACACATAGTAGCCTTCGAGAAAAAAGAGCAAAAATTTTCTTCTTTTTCCTCAAAATCCGTTCTCCAGGTTTGATTGTTTGTGTAAGAAAAAAGCCCCAACAATGTAATTCACCATTGGACTCCACTCGATTTTCCTTCCAATTTTAGGTAAATCTTTAACTAATCTATTGATATATTCTTTATTATTTTAAGATATGAGGGTATATATATATATAGCTTTTGTTCAATTTTATCTGAATGTTTTTTCCTTTTGTTTCTCTCAATATAATTTGTATGTTATTGTTTTTGTGTAATATTGTTCTAGATTTTGATGTGTTAAGAGAAATTGTTCACATTAATATTTAAACCCAATTCCAAAATCCTATATATTTGTGAATTAATCTAGCTTTATTTATTTTTAATTTTGAGTGTCAAATTCATAGTGTTGTAAACCGTTCTGGTGAATTTTAACATTAATTTTAAGTTTCTCTTTTAATCCATTCAAGAATATCCTAAGAGACTTGGGTGGTTTGTAATCCTAGACGAATGTTTTGTAAATTCTTGATAATACACCTATATAAAACCTGTTTGCTTTTCGTAAAAGTATAGAATCATTTTCCCATTTCCTATTAAAAAGTCAATTACTTATCCTAATTAAGGCTGAAGACTTAAAATATATTTATCATTTTTCTATAAAAATTATTACTTTTTCTTTTTGATCAGTGTAATGCTATAGTCACATAGTTCGTTAGCATTCTCAAATTTTAATACTAGTAAAACTATTGATTTTATACTCAAAATCTAGCAAATGAAACAAATTCTTATTTTTATTTTATTACTTAAAATGAGGAGATTTTATGAATTGATAATATTAATAGAAAAAATTGAAACTACTTGAAAACACCTATTGTTTATCTTTGTGCGTTGAGTTCTATGTAACAAAGGGAATTTTGAAACAAAACGCAAAATCTGAGAAATGGTTGGACTCTGAAGGGTGTGGTATAGACAACCTATTCAATGAAGGAATTTGACGTCTGCCTAATTTTTATGGTCAATTACGTCTTTTGACCCTAGTTGGGTCCTTGAGTATGAGTTGAATTGTGTTTTCTTGTATGTTGTGTCAACATGATTTGTGTAATTTATTTACTTCTTTAAATATCTAACACTACTTATTAAATCTTTTGTGTACCACTTAGTATGTTAAATCAATTTAAGTATTTGTATAACAAGTACAAATATTAATAGAAGCATATTAGTCATTCCAGTTACAATGCACTTTTATTTCTTATCCAAATAGTTTAGGAGTTTTATTTTTTTTGTTCTTTAATTGATTTGACAATGTGAATAGTAGTTTCATACAAACAATTTAGAGAATATTTCTCCATATAGTTTGTAGACTCCTTACCTTGTATTGTTTCTTATTTTATGATGTGTTTGCTTTTTAAAGAAGTTGTGAGAAAGAACGTCTTATCAAAGAAATTGAAGTATTATTAGTGTATTTATAGGAGTTCAGAGTCTAAAGGGTATAAAATTTTAACAAAATATTCAAAACGGTATATAAATTTTTATTTTAACAAAAATACCAGCGATTTGCTAATTTTAAATATTTAAAAAGAATTTTTTTTTAAGGAAATCGCTGGCTAGGCAGCGATTTAACTTAAATTATTTATTTTACATTTTAAAAAAAATATTGAAAGCAAATCGTTGCCCTAGGCAGCGATTTGTATAATTCTTTTTTTTTTTACTTTTGTAAATTAAATCGCTGCCAAAGCTTTTAAATAATTTTTTTTAATTGTTTAGTAAATCGCTGCAGTGGCAGCGATTTTATATTTTTATTTTTAAAAAAAATTTAATTAAATCGCTGCAGATGTAGCAATTTGTACCATTTTTTAATTATTTTTTTAAAAAAATGCTACAATTTGCTGCGTTTGCAGCGATTTAATTAATTTTTTTTAAATCAAAATGTAAAATCGCTGCTATTGCAGCGATTTATTAAAACATATAAAATAAAAATTTAAAAATGAATAAGACTGCAGCAATTTACTAAAAAAATATTTTATTGTAAAAAAAAAAGTATACAAATCGCTTCCTAGAAAAGTGATTTGCTCTAAAAAAAATTTAAAATTTAAAATAAATAATTTAAGTTAAAAATTTTAATATTTTTTTTTTTAAAAAAAAAAATATTAAAAATTAGCAAATCGCTGCTATTGCAGCGATTTTGCTTTTTCCGGCGAGCAAAATCATTGCTCTACCAGCGATTTTTCCGTTTTGATTAAAATGAAAATTTATATACCGTTTTAGAATTTTTGTTAAAATTTTATACCCTTTAGGCTCCGGACTCGTATTTATAGAGGGGGTGCTTGATGAAACTCTTTAGGAAACAAGAAAAAACTTACCAAAACCTATAGTCGAATTTAGGTAGATCATCGACCAAACTTTTGACCTTCATAAAGGTCACATTCCTAAGTTTATCCTCGATGTTATTCGTTTGGATAGTTGTCCTAAGATTGATAATATGTTTCCTCACGATGAATGACATTGATGCACTATGAAAAAAATTTGAAATATCATTTATTTAGAGGAAACATATGAAGTTTTCAATCTCTAAGAAAACTTTCTAGATGAATAATATTGAGGGTTAACTTAGCAAGGGGTCGTTCATAAAGGGTCAAAAGCTGGTAGATGATCTACATAAATTTGAGTGTAGGATTTAGTAAAATTTTTCTTGTTTTCAAAGAGATTAATAAAGCGTCAACTGTGTAAGGCTAAATTAGTGATACCTTCGTTTCTTTAGTAAGACACTCCCAATATCTCTACAAGGCAAATGAATCAAAATGACATTGATTACTTTATGAGGAAGATTGCTAAGGATGCAAAGTATTAAATAACAACAATGATTTCTTCCCTTAGAAGACATCATAAACCACCCAACACTTGTAAAAAATATGAAATAATCCGAGGTATGAAATCTACAAACTATCTAAGATGGAATTACTATTCATATTGTCAAATCAATAGAAAAAAAAGAGAAATGAAATTCCAGACTATCTGAATATAAAATAAATATGCTTTACAATTGAAATCATAAACAATCTCCAATTAATATCTATGCACGATTTCATGTGCTCACCTAAAGCAAAAATTATCTACATAAATATGAGTATATCTCGATATTTTTCTATTTAAAAATCGAGAAACAAAGGTTGATGTATTATTGTAACTCTTTGTTCTACCTTGATGTAACGTGTATTTGAGAGCATGAGCATTGTTTGAATGGATGTGTTTATTAGTTTGTTGTCATTACATGTTTTAAGCATTTCTATATTTATAGTCTGCTAATGAATGAGTTGTTGAATTGTTTTCTTCAATTTTATAGGGACTGAGAAACTTCCTCAATTTTTAAATTTAACTACTAGTTATGACAAGTTATGAATATATGTGTATACGATCCATATCTAATAAAGGTGCATGTAATATACTCTTTTAATAACAAATTGATATTGAATGAATTAGAAAAAACTCAAAACTGTTTTTTTAAAAATTCCAAAAATACCACACAACTTTAAAAGATTGTCTCGCCCATTTTTTAACCCCGCTCAACTAAAAAAAAAAATTCCTCTTTTCATTTAGGTCAAATCTGGTGATAAGTTAGGTAGAAACAAAAAATAACTGATAATTCAGAAGTGTTTGGTCGTTGTTCTAGTAAAAAAAAGTAAATACTAAAAAAAACTCTAAAGACATGATATTTCAAATGTGATTTTGACTATTATTATTAATTTAAATTAAATAAACAAGAACACTACACTCCAATGTACAAATTATTTCTTAATGTCAATAAATGAAAAAAAACAATGACAATAAAGACTAAATATTATAATATAAATCTATGCATATAATAAATGAGAAACATAAGGTGATGTGAAACCTCTCTATGACTTCTATTTATATTTATTTTTCTTCTTTGACCATTTTTCATTCATTTAATACAATTTTAGTTTTAATTTCTTAAAAAATCTTATATTCAACTACTGATCAACTTCTTACCTCACACTATAATAATATATTTTATTTATTAGATATAATGTGAATTTAGATATCTTTTACCTTCAACCTTTATATTTGTATTTTTTAATATCTTAAAATATGGAATTAAACTCAGGCACCATCTAAGTTTCGTGCATACCCTTAGCTTGTCGTTGCGCTACGAATCTCTATTAATTTTGATGTTGTTCAAAATACTATTGCAAGTTATCAATAATATTGCAACTTTTATATTTTCTCTCTTGTTTTTTCTTCAAATAATTTCTTAAATATTGATATATTGAAGTTAAATAGAAAATTGAATAATTATATACTAAATAAAAGAAAAGAAAAGGAAAAGGTAAGTGCCAAAAAATAAAAAAGATACTAAAAAAAATTGATCTCATCAAGACTATACATTTATTTGACCTTTCATTTGTTCCATTTTATTTTTTTCCTACTTATATAAATTTATTAAATTGTAAACAACTAACATTATGAAACAAGTACATTTTAAAGGAAGGGAAAAAAACTTCTAATTTTAGAATTTTAAGGTATTGGCTTAAAGGCCCCCTTGAGGGAACACATGATACATTTGTTGAGTTGCCGGGGTTTCCGGAAAATATTAGAATAAATTCGAAAGGGGAATTTTGGGTAGCGCTACAAGCAATAAGATCACAATTAAGATTTTCAAATTCGGAAATGGGAGATGCATTGTTGAAGCTCCCATTCATCGCCCAAAAATTTAACGATTTGTTAAGTGGAGGGCTGCTGCACGCTACAGCAATAAAGCTAAGCGAGGACGGGCGAGTTTTGGAGGTTCTAGAAGATGTTGAAGGCAAGACGTTGAGGTCTATTAGTGAAGTTCATGAGATATATGACAAGTTGTTGTTTGGTTCTGTTATGATGCCCTTTTTGGGAGTTTATGGATTATGAGTTTAAGATATATATATATATATATTGGGTAACGATTTTTCTTTACAAGATCGCGCTATGAGTAAATTAAGTTAAATACAAGTCAAAGTTATGTAATTTTCAAGCTTCTATTATGGTGATTTTACTATGTTATTATTGAAAAAATAACTATTTCTTTATTTAATGTTTTCATTTACATTGCAGCAGATTATTAATGCAAAATTATATTGTCTTTAACATTCATTATGGAAAATTTGGTAGTTGCCTAACATTTATTTTTGATCTATTTTATAATATTATAATATTCAGTTTTTATTGTTACTAGGAAATTTGGCTGCGATTTGCGTAATTGTAAAAATATATATGTAAATTCATTTAAAAATTAATTGTGATAGAAGAAATAAAAAAATCAAACTATAGAGATAAGAAAATGATAAAATCACAATACAAAAAATATTTTTGTAGAATTAGAGCTTAAGTGAATTTACATTTTTATTATTAAATATTTTTCAAAATTTTAAAGCTAATTTACTAAGAAAAAGATCCATATATTGTGATGTTTAATACATATAATGCGAATAAACATATTTATGGACTTTTTTTTTGTCTTCTTATTTTTATTAAATAATAAATTTAATGTTCGATGAATCTTTCTTTTATTCGAAAAAGAAAGTCATGAATAAAAATAGGAGGAAAAAGAGATAAGTATTTATATTTCATTTCTTCTTTTATATTTGATTTTTTCATTGTCCTTGTTTTTTCTCTTATTCTTCATCATCATCTAAATAAATATTTTTCTCTTATTTCTTATCATCTATGTAAACCATTATTGCTAATATTTGTATATATCTTATATTATATTTTTGGTAATTCTTTAAATATAGATGAAATGAACAAATTTTAAGAAAAATGTAAATGATTTTTCACTATAAGAAACACCCAAAAGAACCGCTTCTTTCAATAATTAATATGCATGTCTTTTGAGTCATGAATAGTAAAATTTGATCGTCTGTTGGCGTAGTTAACTTTGTTCCTAAATAAAAAGTGTAATTTACTATGATTGAAAATTTTATAAAAACCTAATTTTTTTTATAAAAAATATAGAGAACATATGAAAAAGTAATCAAAAAGAGAAAAATAACAACACAAATTTTGTCAAGTCCTTAATCACAAAAACAAAAATGAAAAAAAATTATATAATCAATGCAATAATTTTTGAGCTTATCCGGCACCCTTCTATATATCCACATCCAAAGTCTTTTCATGGAGTCAAACTAATAATATAAAATATCACTATTTGAAATATGAAATAAAAATAATGATATTGAGTAAGAATCTTATGAAACAAAAAATATGAATTTATATAGACAAAATTGAAGGAATATCATAAGTTATCTTATATTTAGGAATTAAATAATTAGAGTTTATGAATATAAAATTTTAAAGAAAATGAATTAATAATATTATTAAAGTATAAGTATACCAAAAAAAACAATATAAAAAAATATTAATTAAAGTAGAAATTCAATAGGTATAAGTTATAAAGGTAAAATTTTTAAAATAAATAAATGAAGGAAGAAAATAAAATAATGAAGACAAAAAAAAATTATGAACTATTCAACGTTAATTTGTTGGGTGTTAGTTTTATCAAGAAAGCAAGCAAATCACATTCTCTTTTTTTTTTCTTCTTTTTTTCGTATTACTTTATTGTGTTTAAAAAATTGAGTACAATAAAAAAAAAGACAAATATCTTGAAAGATTGAAGTAGTAAATAATAAGACTTTTAATTTCTTGTAATAATGAGTGTAAATAATATTTGAGACATTTAAGTATAACAATAAATAGAGGAGTACTAATTGATAGGCCCAAATTCACTTTTCTAACATCTACCTTATATTGTATATAGATTTTTAAACATAACAATATCTAATAATCATGAGAAATGTACCATAGATAATATATCTATTATGCATAAACAATACATTAATAAATCTTTAAAATATTGAAAATAGTCATACTTTTTAGTAATATGATCATCTCTCTTGATGAATCTTTCAACGCAATTAAGCTTTGCCTTCTTCATTTTGATGAACTTATATTAAACTAGTGTGAGCATCTCTTTGTAATGAATTTGTTAAAGAATATATCTTTTATATTCATCAAAGTGCAGAACATATCATGTCCCTATCTTTTCTATAATCTCTTATGGAAAAAAATGAAGAATTAAAAAAAAATACAATAAACTAATAGAAAGAAAAGAATAAAAAAATGAATATTCAACATATTCATGAATGATTTTTATTTATAGATCTGATATTAGATAAGAGCAGTTTGAAAGGAGTTGAAGAGACATATTATTAAGTAGAAAACATGAATAGATGGAGTTTTTTTTTGCAACTCATCTATATATATATAATAGGAGAGGTGATAGCGCCTACGTGTCAGCGCCATAATTAATCTCTAATTTTTAACTTTTAAATTATTAATTAATTTATTTTTTAATAAACAAAAGAAGTTACTATTTTAGAAGATAAGTTAGAGTTTTAAATTAATAGAATTTTTTTTAAAAAAAAAAACACGTTTACAAAATGGTTTTACATCCTTAAATTTTGAGTCTTTTACAATATAATTAAAAATTGTTTGAAAAAAATTATTTATTTAATAATGATAATAATAATAACATGTTTCCACAACCTTCTTATTTATAGCAAAATAAATGTATAATAATAATAATAATAATAATAATAATAATAATAATAATAATAATAATAATAATAATAATAATAATCTATATAAATAATAATCTTAAAATTAATTATGAAATTAATAATAAATTAATAATAATAATAATAACAATAATCATCTTAAACTTAATTATGAAATTAATTTAAAATTCAAAAATCTATCTCATATAACACGAGAGGAAAAAATAAAATAAATCAAAGAATTAAATTAAAATATATATATATAATAGGAGAGGTGATAGCGCCTACGTGTCAGCGCCATAATTAATCTCTAATTTTTAACTTTTAAATTATTAATTAATTTATTTTTTAATAAACAAAAGAAGTTACTATTTTAGAAGATAAGTTAGAGTTTTAAATTAATAGAATTTTTTTTTTAAAAAAAACACGTTTACAAAATGGTTTTACATCCTTAAATTTTGAGTCTTTTACAATATAATTAAAAATTATTTGAAAAAATTATTTATTTAATAATGATAATAATAATAACATGTTTCCACAACCTTCTTATTTATAGCAAAATAAATGTATAATAATAATAATAATAATAATAATAATAATAATCTATACAAATAATAATCTTAAAATTAATTATGAAATTAATAATAAATTAATAATAATAATAATAACAATAATCATCTTAAACTTAATTATGAAATTAATTTAAAATTCAAAAATCTATCTACATATAACACGAGAGGAAAAAATAAAATAAATCAAAGAATAAAATTAAAATTTAGCATTTTTTTTCTAAAATAAAATATAACTGCCAAAAATAAAATATTTTTTTTCTAAAATAAAAAATAACTACCAAAAAAAATGTTTTTAATAATAAAAAAGATAGACTTAATTAATAACTATTTTTAGGACTCTAAATTAATAATTATTTTTAAAATGAGTTTAAAATAAAAGAGTTCTAAAAAATAGGACTTTTAATGATATTAAATAATAAATAACTATTCTTTAAAACATTTTTAAAACCAAATCGTTAAAAAAAAATTAGGACATTTAATGGTATTAAATAATAAATAAATATTGTTAAAATGAGTTTAAAACCAAACAGTTCTACAAAATTAGCAGAAAATTAAATTTAAAAGGAATTAAAAAAAAAAGAAGAGAGAACGTAGGTCTACGGTAAAAAAACTGATTTTAGATTTTTAAATTCAAAACTGATTATAACTTCTATTTACAGTTTTAGAGTTATAATTTTTTAGTTCTTTGTTTTTTCTATAAATACAAAACACTGTACCTATGTTTTTTATTGTTGTTATTTGATTTTATTGTGTTTAAAAGAGAAATTTTGATTATGCTTCATGACTTTCAGGTAACAAATTAAATTGTTCCTTTTTTTTTTGAGCTTATTTCTTTACACTGTTTCTATAATAAAAAATAGAATCAAGAAAAAACTGATCATAAATAAGAGGATGTTCATTTGAAGGATCCAATTCAACATAAAATTGAAGTGAAACAACTTTTTGAATGAACTAACAACATTATACATGATTTTTTAATGTAATATTTTAATATTATCATTGCATATATTGAAGCCACAATTCCTGGCTGAAAAACTCTTTCGTCTCTTAGTTTTTAAAAAAACACTTTGGATATAGTTATAGTGTACATAACACTGTACTTATGTTTTTTATTTTTGTTATGTGATTTTATTGTGTTTGAAAGAGAAATCTTGATTATGTTTCATGACTTTCAGGTAATAAATTAAATTGTTTCCTTTTTCTGATTAGCTTATTTTTTTGCACTGTTTCTATAATAAAAAATAGAATCAAGAAAAAACTGATCATAAACAAGAGGATGTTCATTTGAAGGATTCAATTCAGCATAAGATTGAAGTGAAGGTATTTCGACTTTTTGAATGAACTAACAACATTATGCATGATTTTTTAATGTAATATTTTAGTATTATCATTGCATATATTGATACCACAATTCCTGGCTGAAGAACTCTTTCGTCTCTTAGTATTATAGTTTTAAAAAATCACTTTGGATATAGTTATAGTGTACATAAATAATTGCATTGAAAAATATTCTTAACGTAAATTATCATTTAATACATTAAAGATAAATTAATTATTATAGATTTGAATAACTATTTATGTAAATGTTTAAATCATCAATTTAATATTTATGTAAATTTTTTTACTTTTTAAATTTTGATATATACATAAATAGTAAAATTGATGCCTAAAATATAGGTAACGACCACGTTCATACCCATTTCCCCTTCTTTTTCTTTCATTGGAGCACACACAAAAGCTTTTTGTATAAAAATCATTGTGAAATTAAAATTAAAACGTAAATTTCATAAAACAAATAATTTAAGAAATAAACTAAAAAATAAAATAAAGAATTAAATTAAAAGTTAGCATTACTTTTTTTCTAAAATAAAATATAACTACCAAAAATAAATTATTTTTTTCTAAAATAAAAAATAATTACCAAAAAAAATGTTTTTAATAATATAAAAAAAGATAAACTTAATTAATAACTATTTTTAGGACTCTAAACTAATAATTATTGTTTAAATGAGTTTAAAACAAAAGAGTTCTAAAAATAGGACTTTTAATGACTTTTAATAACTATTCTTTAAAACATTTTAAAACCAAATCGTTAAAAAAAAAATAGGACATTTAATGGTATTAAATAATAAATAAATATTGTTAAAATTAGTTTAAAACCAAACAGTTCTACAAAATTAGCAGAAAATTAAATTTAAAAGGAATTAAAAAAAAAAAAGAGAACGTAGGTCTACGGTAAAAAAAAAAAGAATTGAGTGCATTTTAAATTTTTTGAATTTATCTTAAACAGTTTGAGATTTTTAAATTCAAAACTGATTATAACTTCTATTTACAGTTTTAAAGTTATAATTTTTTTGTTCTTTGTTTTTTCTATAAATACAAAACACTGTACTTATGTTTTTTATTGTTGTTATGTGATTTTATTGTGTTTAAAAGAGAAATTTTGATTATGCTTCATGACTTTCAGATAACAAATTAAATTGTTCCTTTTTTTTTATGAGCTTATTTCTTTGCACGGTTTCTATAATAAAAAATAGAATCAAGAAAAAACTGATCATAAATAAGAGGATGTTCATTTGAAGGATCCAATTCAACATAAAATTAAAGTGAAACAACTTTTTGAATGAACTAACAACATTATACATGATTTTTTAATGTAATATTTTAATATTATCATTGCATATAATGAAGCCACAATTCCTGGCTGAAGAACTCTTTCGTCTCTTAGTTTTTAAAAAAACACTTTGGATATAGTTATAGTGTACACAACACTGTACTTATATTTTTTATTTTGTTATGTGATTTTATTGTGTTTGAAAGAGAAATCTTGATTATGTTTCATGACTTTCAGGTAATAAATTAAATTGTTTCCTTTTTCTGATGAACTTATTTTTTTTTGCACTGTTTCTATAATAAAAAATAGAATCAAGAGAAAACTGATCATAAACAAGAGGATGTTCATTTGAATGATTCAATTCAGCATAAGATTGAAGTGAAGGTATTGCGACTTTTTGAATGAACTAACAACATTATGCATGATTTTTTAATGTAATATTTTAGTATTATCATTGCATATATTGATGCCACAATTCCTGGCTGAAGAACTCTTTCGTCTCTTAGTATTAGAGTGTTAAAAAATCACTTTGGATATAGTTATAGTGTACATAAATAATTGCATTGAAAAATATTCTTAACGTAAATTATCATTTAATACATTAAAGATAAATTAATTATTATAGATTTGAATAACTATTTATGTAAATGTTTAAATCATCAATTTAATATTTATGTAAATATTTTTACCTTTTAAATTTTGATATATACATAAATAATAAAATTGATGCCTAAAATATAGGTAACGACCACGTTCATACCCATTTCCCCTTTTTTTTTCATTGGAGCACACACAAAAGCTTTTTGTATAAAAATCATTGTGAAATTAAAACTAAAACGTAAATTTCATAAAACAAATAATTTAAGAAATAAACTAAAAAATAAAATAAAGAAATAAATTAAAATTTAGCATTACTTTTTTTCTAAAATAAAATATAACTACCAAAAATAAATTATTTTTTTCTAAAATTAAAAATAATTACCAAAAACAAATGTTTTTAATAATAATAAAAAGATAAACTTAATTAATAACTATTTTTAGGACTCTAAATTAATAATTATTGTTTAAATGAGTTTAAAACAAAAGAGTTCTAAAAATAGGACTTTTAATGATATTAAATATTAAATAACTATTCTAAATCGTTCTAAAAAATAGGACTTTTGATGATATTAAATAATAAATAACTATTATTAAATGAGTTTAAAACAAATAGTTCTAAAAAATTAGGAGAAAATTCAAATTAAAAGGAATTTTTTTATATTGATAATTAAATATTTTATTTATAAATATTAAAAATAATTATCTTTCAAATAATTTATCTTCTTATCTAACTACTTCAAATTTAAAATTTGAATTCAAATATTAAAATGTATTAATCATGTTATTATGTTAGCAGGAGACGTGGTGTGGATGGAATAAGAAAAAAACAAATTACATAAATTGTATTATTTTTAAGATATTTGATTTCAATATATTAAGAGATAAAAATAAAATTTAATATCCATACATATTCTGAATGTTGATTTAAACATTTTGTTAAAAAAAAAGCCATAAAAAAAGAAGAGAAGCATTTATAATATACAAATTACTAAAATTTCAAAATTGATTGCCAAAAATAAATAATAACTATGAAGATTTAGAAAAAAATCTAATGTTAAACTTTTAGAAATAAACATTTATTATTATTATTATTATTAT
>CM040624.1:92188558-92223701 GCA_022817965.1 Solanum lycopersicoides | reverse complement strand
ATATTTAACAATTGCACCTAAATTTTTAAATTGTATTTTAAAAATAGGAAAATTTTAAAATTCTAAATGAAAAAAATAATCGTGGAAACAACTAATATGCCATTCAGTTTTACATTAGCTATATTTGTCACGACTGGAATCTAGACTCCAGACGAGACCGGCGTCGTTGACCTCTCAGAGGTCGCAGCAAGCCTACTATGTCATTTTTACTTCATCTAGGTTAATTTTAGCGGAAAATTTAAAACTTTTTTGTTTCTTAACATACTTATAAAAAGATTCTCATTAATACGTAATTGGTTCACCATCTCTTTGTTTGGCGAGAGGTTGTGGGTTCGAATCCACACCTCTCATTTTTTTTTTCCAGCTTTCATGTAGTGAGGTCTTGGGTTCAATCCCCACTGCTCACATATTTTAAATATATTTTTAAACCTCTCCACCTTAAGTATTATGGCCGAAAATTCATCACCAAGTGCTGGAAATTTTTTAAATTTTCTGGCCTTTATTTAACAGCATTCATACGTTCGTTTTGAGGTACTTTCACGATTCGTTTAACACATTCTTAGGTGTAGATTCATTGTTGTTTTAGCTTAGATTTTTCCATAAATCAGACCTTACACTTCATTTAACATCACAATTTACACACCTTATGCACAATAATTCCAATCATCAAACAAGCCATTTTAAGACTTCAAAACGGAGAAAACAACACAAACATTTTACACATTGCACCACATCATTTTCGGTTGACATCATTGAACATGCTTGCTATTTACAAACATAAAATCACAAGGAACATCATATTTCACACTTAGCTACCAGCAACCATACCAACAACATGATTTCTAAACTAATTTAGATTGAAATCGGAAGGAGACTAGGGACAAGGAGTTCAACATTCAAGGGGACAGCCCTAGTTTCATATGTCGACTTTTGTAGAAAGAAATTCCTCTTGGAGAAAGGATTCCAAGAGAGAAAACCCATACCTTGTTGTAGCTTTCCACACCTTCCAAGTTCTGCCAAACTCCTCCCCTAAACCTTCAACACAAACCCGTCGAAAATATGATGCAAAGTTTTCGTTTCTTAAGTTAGCTTGCTTGCTTGTATATATTTTTTTTGTAAGTTCTTTGAGTTTAGAGAACTTTTAATTGCTTTCTAATGTTTTTATCTTCTGTTTTTGCAGCCAAGAAAAATGATTTGGATGAGAGAGAGAGAGAGAGATTTAGGCTTGATGGAGAGATAGTGTGAGATATTTCATCATAAAACTAGGATAGTTGGCAAGACTTAGTCAATTTAAAAAAAAACATTAATTAATAAGTAAATAAATAATAAATAATAATAAAATCTGATTTTACTTTTTACATTAGCCATTAATTATAAATTTATTAAATTAATTCACCAATAATAAAAAAAAGATATTAAATCCTTGCTCCCACCTAGGTTCGAACCCGGGTGGAGCAAGACTTCATATCAAGAGAACAATTTCGGCTCTCTCTCCCCAAATTGCCCCTCCACTTTATTAAATAATTAATTAATTATATATTTAGGGTAATTACGATATCACCCCTAGCCTGGTAAAAGACTATTTTACCCTTAGACCCTCAAAACTTAAAATTTCTTCTTTTTAAGTCCGGTAAAGACTCATTCGATTAAATCTTCATTTTCGAGAGCCTTAATTGGTTGGTTCCAACCTTTACAAGTTCAAATAACTTCCCAAGTTAGTTGGCTTGGTCGTAGTAAGGTTTATGAGGTCTGGTTCTACATGTATCAATCCGTGTGAACATTGGTCTAATCGCAAGAATTCTTGACACCTTAAACATTTAGCTTATTCATTTTTTTAAGGTTGTTACAATATTTGGATAACAACGAATTTGAATTGAATAATTAAATATATGATTAGTTCAAAGAAATATAAGATAATTAAAAAGTTTAAATATAAAACAATATTTACAGTTTCAGATTGTAAAATTCAAAATTAAAATAATTCTATAAAATAATTAAAAATTAAAATATGATAACTTCCCACAAAAAAGGAATTACACACTCTATTTGTTAGAATGGTTTTAAAATTATTTGGTTTAGTTTTTAAAACTTCTTTAGCAAGATGTAATAGTTGATATAATTTGCTTTTCATTTTTTCTAAAACATTATATTTTTAATTTCTAATAATAATATTCTAAACATTATATTTTTAATTTCTAATAATAATAATAATAATAATAGTAATAATAATACATTTTAAATAATTATATATTAATTCCTATTAATTTAATCTAATTTTTAAAATTGTTAGAAAATGCTCCAAAAATGGAATTTAGAATTATTAAAAAAAAAGAAAAACTAAACTGCACCACATGCACGGTCAATCTTCTTTTTAAATTTGAATTGAGATCAGTTATTTTATTGTGACTCTTCGTAAATATTTGCTCCATTATTTTATATAAATAAATGAATACGTTAAAAGAAAAGAAAAAACACTTTTATAACATTTCAAATACTTTTCCTTTACTACACAAACCTATAATCAATAAAAATCCATGTTGATAACTTTTTATTTTATTCGTATTTATCTTAAATCAAAATAAATAAAAACATCACTTATGAAAAAAACCTTGAAATAACAAAATTTTAAAATATGAAATTAAAAAATTAGGAAATAAAAAAATCAAAATGATGGTAGATCAGCAGCAAAACAAAAACTTATTCAAATTTCTCTTACATTAAGCGAACCAATTAGGAACCGAATAAATATAATATTAAACTATAAAATTGTATTTATTCCAAAAATAATATAGAGGTTTAATGACTTTTAAATATTTTACAATTAGTGGGATTGCTTTAAAAATTATGTAAATGTTTTTGTATTTTAATTTTGTGTTATTAATGGAGTAATAATAGTTCCTAAAATATAGGTTATCGACTAAATCATGAATTTTATATTTTTCTTTGCTTTTTTTAATCACATTAATAGAAAATTCAAACACTTTTAACTATTTATTAACCATTGACATTTGTTTATACTTATTCAATTAATATTTATTTGCGTATTAGTTATAAAAGAAATTCCTTCTTAAATTTTATCTAAATTAATACATTAAAAAATATTTACATAAAGACAATTACTTCAAAATCTAATTATTGTATTTGTATATAAAGCAAATTAGGGAACAATTACTTCATTATATATATATATATATATATATATATATATATATATTATAATATATATATATTATTATATATATATATATATATATATGTATATATAATGAAGTAATTTATTTTTGGACAGAATAACTGGTGTATTAATGTGTCAGATTTGAATATTAATTTTTATTTTTGATATTAATATATTGTTATAGTAATTATTACACGTATTTAGTGTAGCATTACTTTGATAATATTATTTAATAATAAGTTAAATTTTAAAATTATCAATAAATTAATATTATAATTACATTTATTAACCGTGCAACGCACGGGCACGTATACTAGTTACATATAATTAGAATTGTAAATATATATGATTGAATATTTAATGAAAAGAATTAAGAAAAAAATCTCAAAAAAATTTAAAAATATAAATATGAATGGAAGTCATAGGGTGGTGTCATATCAGATTATTATGTTTCTCCTTTTTATTAGATATATAGATTGTTCTTTTCATTTATTGGCATTAAGAAATGATTTGTACATTGGAGCATTCTGCTTATTTAAATTAATAATAGTCAAAAATACATTTAGGATGTCATGTTTTTGAGAGTTATCTATCAAAACTATCATGTATTTACTTTTCTTACTCATTATCAAAACACTTCTTAATTATCAGTTGTTTTTGTTCCTACCTGAATTATCACCTGAACTGGCCCAAAACCAACCCAAAACAAAAGAGGAATTTGCCTTTTTTAGTTGACTAAAATCGAAAAGGGTTTAAAACGGGTGAGATGATTGTTTTAAAGTCATGTGGTATTTTTGGAAATAAAAAAAAAATAGTTTAAGATTAAAAAAAATGTTAAACTCAATAAATATAGATTTGTTAATGAAAAGGGTAACTATGCAACTTTTCAAACAATGAAGGTATATATCTGCAATTTATCATGTTTCTCCACAACTTCACTGATAAAACATCAACATCTTGCTTTCAACATCTTCTAAAACTATCCAAAAACTTTTCAATTAACTTATTTATGAGCAGACAATAAATATAGAAATCTTTGAACATGTAATGACAACAAACTAATCAAAACATTCATTCAAGCAATGTTCTGAGATAGTCATTACGAACAAGGCACAACAAAGATTTACAACACTACGTACATCAATGTTTTTTTCTCGCTTTTCAATTTATATTTCTAAGCAAAAGACCGAGATCTACTTATATCAATGCAAACAAGTTTTGCTTTAGGTGATGCACAAGAAACCTTTGACAATATGAATAATAATTTCATTTAGTTTGATGAACATTTCAGTATTGTCCATCTAGTTTGGTGATTTCTTACCTCGTACTATATCTTATTTTCTACAAGTGTTTAATGGTTTATGATGTATCATCTTGAAAGAACGCATTGTCAAAGTTTAATATCAGACATTTTTATTTAGCAATCTTTCTCATAATGTAATTAATGTCATTCTGATGCATTTACCTTCTAAAGATATTGGGAGGACAAGTGCATTGTCAAAAGTAATGGAGATATCACTAGTGTAGACTTACAGATCTAGTTGACGTTTGAAGATCTTTTTGCAAAACAAAAAGGATTTTACTCCACATAAACTTTTGTTACCTAAGAGATCTATCAAGTGACAACTCTATAAGTATACTGCAGTGATACATTCATACTTTTGATAAGATGTTTGTCCGCACATCATCTTTAGAAGGCAGATGCATCAAAATAACATCAATTAATATCATGAGGAAGGTTGCTAAGGAAGCTAAACGGTAAATTTTGACAATAGTTTCTTCCCATAAAAAATATTATAAGCCATTAAGCACATGTAGAAAATATGAAACAATATAAGGAAATGAAGCTCCAAACTATATGGAGATCAAGACTGAGATAATCTCCAAATTATTGGGATGGAAATGTTATTCACATTGTCAAATCAATGAAGAATAGAAGAAATGAAAACCCTAAATTATATGGATATGAAATAAAGGTGCATTGCATAAAATTATCAACAATCTCATATTAATATGTATGTTATATGGATAGTTAATTTTACTTGATATACTAAGTAATACACAAAAGATTTAGTAAATGGTGTCAATATTTAAGTAAACAAGTTAGTGAAACAAATCATTTTAATACATCAATACAATTCAAATCATACTCAAAAACTATTGAGGATCAAAATAAAGTAATTGACCAAAAAAAAATTTGACAAACCTTAAACTATTTCATAAAATAGGTTGTCTATATCACATCTCTTAGAGTCCAGCCCTTTTACGTACCCTACGTTTTTGTTTCAAATTTTCCTTTGTTTCATAGAGCTCAACCTAAAAAGAAAAATAATGAATATTTTCAAGTAGTTTCAGTTTGCTTCTACTAAAATCTGTTCATTTAAAGATAAAATAAACATAATTACATAAGAAGTTGATGCATTTGCTAAATTTAGAACATCAAATCATAGCTTTACTAGCATTAAAATTTGAAAACCTTAAAGAACCTTTGTAACTATAGCATAACACTGACCAATAAGGAAAAGTAATTATTTTTTAAATAAAATAGTTAATAAAATTCAAATACCTTTCCTGAGTGATTTAGTTTTAGCATATTTTGGACTCTTCAAGTTTTCAACCTTAATTTAGAATAAGCAATTTTGATTTTATCTCTTTAGAGGAATTGAGAAAATGTTTTTTTACTTTTATGAAAAGCAAATGTATTCTATATAGGTGTATCATTAAGAATTTGCAAAACATTCGTCTACTGTAACAAATTAGCCAAATCATTGCCTCTAAGGGTGTTCCTGAATGGACGCTACGATATATATATAAACCCATAGCATGCAAATCGGATTGAGAAGAACAAAAGGGGCAAACTTTCAAATAAAATTAAGCAAATGTTATATGTATACAAGCAAATATTCAATGTCTTAATATATATTACCTCAAAATAATAAATAATATAAATAGATTAATTAAAAATTTACCTATAATCAAGGGGAAAAGGAATAGATCTGAGTCCAGGAAGAGCGAATTGGCACTATTAGGATTTTTTTTCTTGCACCAATAATAAAGCCTAGAAAATAAATTTTGAGGAAGAAGGGTGAAATTTTGCTCTTTTATTTTTTTGAAGACTACTATGTGCGAGTCTTTAATTTCACACATAGTACTATGTTTGTGTATATTCTACACTTCTATCTTTGGTGGAATATATATAGTCTAACTCTGCGTACATTTTACGCTTCTATCTTTGACCAGATATATGTATATTTAATCCTTCTTGACAAAATAACAGATATGTTAATGTTATAATATGGTTGATGGTTGCGTACATTCTACACTCCTATTTTTGACTGAATATATATACATTTAATCCTTGTTTGACCTTTGACTAGATATATTATTTTTATATTATGGTTAATGGTCTTTTCTCATTCAATATCAAAAAGTTGTTGTTTCATTTCATTTCTTTTTCTACTTATATAAATAAAATTATTAAAAAAAAAAACTTACATCACTAAATAACACTTGCAATAGTATTGATGACATACAATAAAATCATAAAAATAACATTACAAAACTATTTTGTTATATTTCATGAATTCAATACTAATTATTATATTATTATTTTGACCATTTCAAAATAGGAGTTATCTATATAGGAATATTGAATGAAAAACACATAAATATTTAATCATTAGAGGTAAAAACAAATTATTATTTATACATATTGAACGGAAAATGATCATTAATCATATTACAACAATAAAATATCTAGTCAAAGGTCAAAGGTTAAAGAAAGGTAAAATGTATAAATATTCAGTCAAAGATATGAGAAAAGAATGTACTTAAGTTTTAAACATATATATATTCAGTCAAAAATAGGAGCTAGCATAGAATGTACGCTGACTATTAATCATACACTAACATATCTAGTCAAAGAAGGATTAAATTTATATATATCTAGTCAAAGATAGAAGCGTAAAATGTACGCAAGATTAGACTATATATATCCTGTCAAATATAGGAGTGTAGAATGTACACATACAAACTATTATGTGTAAAGTTAGAGACTCACACATAGTAGCCTTCGAGAAAAAAGAGTTGAAAAATTCTTCTTTTTCCTCAACATCCGTTCTCCACTCGATTTTCCTTCCAATTTTAGGTAAATCATTAACAAATCTATTGATATAATCTTTATTATTTTAAGGTATGAAGGTGTATATATATATATATATATAGCTTTTGTTCAATTTTGTCTGAAAGTTTTTCCTTTTGTTTCTCTCAATATAATTTGTATGTTATTGTTTTTGTGTAATATTGTTCTAGATTTTGATTTGTTAAAGAGAAATTGTCCACATTAATATTTAAACCCAATTCCAAAATTCTATATTTTTGTGAATTAATCCAGCTTTATTTATTTTCAATTTTGAGTGTCAAATTCATAGTGTTGTAAACCGTTTGGGTGAATCTTAACATCAATTTTAAGTTTCTCTTTTAATCCATTCAAGAACACCCTAAGAGACTTGGGTGGTTTTTAATCCTAGACGAATGTTTTGTAAATTCTTGATAATACACCTACATAAAACTTGTTTGCTTTTCGTAAAAGTATAGAATCATTTTCCCATTTCCTATATAGAGTTGAAAGTCAATTACTTATCCTAATTAAGGCTGAAGACTAAGAGTTCAAATAGTGTCGTGTAATTAAAACACTCATAAAATATATTTATCATTTTTCTATAAAAATTATTACTTTTTCTTTTTGATCAGTGTAATGCTATAGTCACATAGGTTCGTTAGCATTCTCAAATGTTAATACTAGTAAAACTATTGATTTTATACTCAAAATCTAGCAAATGAAACAAATTCTTATTTTTATGTTATTACTTAAAATGAGGTGATTTTATGAATTGATAATATTAATAGAAAGAATTGAAACTACTTGAAACAGCTATTGTTTATCTTCGTGCGTTGAGTTCTATGTAACAACGAGAATTTTGAAACAAAACGCAGAATCTGGGGAATGGTTGGACTTTGAGGGTTGTGGTATAGACAACCTATTAAATGCCCTAATTTTTATGGTCCTTGAGTATGAGTTGAATTGTGTTTTCTTGTATGATGTGTCAACATGATTTGTGTCACTTATTTAATTCTTTAAATATCTAACACTACTTATTAAATCTTTTGTGTACCACTTAGTATGTCAAGTCAAGTTAAGTATTTGTATAACAAGTACAAATATTAATAGAAGCGTATTAATGATTCCAGTTATAATGCACCTTTATTTCTTATCCAAATAGTTTAGGAATTTTATTTTTTTGTTCTTTAATTGATTTGACAATGTGAATAGTAGTTTCATACAAATAGTTTAGAGAATATTTCTCCATATAGTTTGTAGACTCCTTACCTTGTATTGTTTCTTATTTTATGATGTGTTTGCTTTTTAAAGAAGCTGTGAGAAAAAATGTCTTAGCAAAGAAATTGAGGTATTACTAGTGTATTTATAGAGGGGGTGCTTGATGAAACTCTTTAGGAAACAAGAAAAAACTTACCAAACCCTATAGTCGAATTTAGGTAGATCATCGACCAAACTTTTGACCTTCATAAAGGTCACATTACTAAGTTTATCCTCGATGTTATTCGTCTGGATAGTTGTCCTAAGATTGATAATATGTTTCCTCTCAATGAATGACATTGATGCACAATGAAAAAATGTTGAATATCATTTATTGAGAGGAAACATATGAAGTTTCCAATCTCTACGAAAACTTTCTAGATGAATAATATTGAGGGTTAACTTAGCAATGGGTCGTTCATAAAGGGTCACAAGCTGGTAGATGATCTACATAAATTTGAGTGTAGGATTTAATAAATTCTTTCTTGTTTTTCATAGAGATTAATAAAGCGTCAACTGTGTAAGGCTAAATTAGTGATACCTTCGTTTCTTTAGTAAGACACTCCCAATATCTCTACAAGGCAAATGAATCAAAATGACATAGATTACTTTATGAGGAAGAATGCTAAGGATGCAAAGTATTAAACAACAACAATGATTTCTTCCCTTAGAAGACATCATAAACCACCAAACACTTGTAGAAAATAAGAAATAATACTAGGTATGAAATCTACAAACTATCTAAGATGAAATTACTATTCATATTGTCAAATCAATAGAAGAAAAAGAGAAATGAAATTCTAGACTATCTGAATATAAAATAAATATGCTTTACAATTGAAATCATCAACAATCTCCAATTAATATCTATGCACGATTTCATGTGCTCACCCAAAGCAAAAATTATCTACATAAATTTGAGCATATCTCAATAGTTTTCTATTTAAAAGCGAGAAACAAAGTTTGATGTATTATTGTAACTCTTTGTTCTATCTTGATGTAACGTGTATTTGAGAGCATGAGCATTGTTTGAATGGATGTGTTTATTAGTTTGTTGTCTTTACATGTTTTAAGCATTTCTACATTTATAGTCTGCTAATGAATGAGTTGTTGAATTGTTTTCTTCAATTTTAGAGGGACTGAGAAACTTTCTCAGTTTTTAAATTTAACTACTAGTTATGACAAGTTATGAATATATGTGTTTACGATCCATATCTAATAAAGGTGCATGTATTATACTCTTTTTAATAACAAATTGATATTGAATGAATTAAAAAAAACTCAAAACTATTTTTTTAAGAATTCCAAAAATACCACACAACTTTAAGTGATTGTCTCGCCTATTTTTTAACCCCACTCAACTAAAAAAAAAATCCCTCTTTTCATTTAGGTTAAATCTGGTGATAATTCAGGTAGGAACAAGAAACAACTGATAATTCAGAAGTGTTTAAATAACTGATGGTTGTTCAAGTAAGAAAAGTAAATGATAAAAAAAAACTCTAAAAACATGATATTTCAAATGTGATTTTGACTATTATTGTTAATTTAAATTAAATAAAAAAGAACACTCCAACGTACAAATTATTTCTTAATGTCAATAAATGAAAAAAAAAAATGACAATAAAGACTAAATTTCTTAGCTTGTCGTTGCGCTACTAATCTCTATTAATTTTGATGGTGTTCAAAATACTATTGCAAGTTATCAATAATATTGCACTTTTATATTTTCTCTCTTGTTTTTTCTTTAAATAATTTCTTAAATATTGAAATATTGAAGTTAAATAGAAAATTGAATAATTATATACTGAATAAAACAAAATAAAAGGAAAAGGTAAGTGCCAAAAAATAAAAAAGATACTAAAAAAAATTGATCTCATCAAGACTATACATTTATTTGACCTTTCATTTGTTCCATTTTATTTTTTTTCCTACTTATATAAATTTATTAAATTGTAAACAACTAACATTATGAAACAAGTACATTTTAGAGGAAGGGAAAAAAACTTCTAATTTTAGAATTTTACGGTACTGGCTTAAAGGACCCCTTGAGGGAACACATGATACATTTGCTGAGTAGCGCTACAAGCAATAAGATCACAATTGAGTTTTTCAAATTCGGAAATGGGAAACTTATCGTTGAAGCTCCCATTCATCGCGCAAAAATTTAACGATTTGTTAAGTGGAGGGCTGCTGCACGCTACAGCAATCAAGCTAAGCGAGGAAGGGCGAGTTTTGGAGGTTCTAGAAGATGTTAAAGGCAAGGCGTTGAGGTCGATTAGTGAAGTTCATGAGATACATGACAAGTTGTTGTTTGGTTCTGTTATGATGCCTTTTTGGGGAGTTTATGAATTATGAGTTTAAGTTATATATATATTGGGTAATGATTTTCATTTACAAGATCGCGCTATGAGTAACTTAAATTAAATACAAGCCAAAGTTATGTCATTTTCAAGCTTCTAATATGTTATTATTGAAAAAATAACTATTTAAATATCTCTAAAAGTTTTTTATTTAATGTTTTCATTTACGTTGCAGCAGATTATTAATGCAAAATTATATTGTATTAATATTCATTATGGAAAATTTGGTAGTTGCCTAACATTTATTAATTTTTAACTATTTTAACATATTATAATATTCAGCTTTTATTGTTACTAGAAATTTTGACCGCGATTTGTGTAGTTGTAAAAAATATATATGTAAATTTATTTAAAAATTAATTCTGATAGAAGAAATAAAAAATCAACTATAGAGATAAGAAAATGATAAAATCACAATTCAAATATTTTTGTAGAATTAGAGCTTAAGTGAATTTACTTTTTTATTATTAAATATTTTTCAAAATTTAAAAGCTAATTCATTAAGAAAAAGATCCATATATTGTTATGTTTAATACATATAATGCGAACAAACATATTTATGACTTGTTTTTTTTTTTTGTCTTTTTATTTTTGTTGAATGATCAAATTTAATGTTCGATGAAT
This sequence comes from Solanum lycopersicoides, assembly GCA_022817965.1. Lineage (NCBI taxonomy): Eukaryota > Viridiplantae > Streptophyta > Magnoliopsida > Solanales > Solanaceae > Solanum > Solanum lycopersicoides. The sequence continues at coordinate 92,212,165 of CM040624.1, read as the reverse complement.
CTTCCTTTTATTCGAAAAAGAAAGTCATGAATAAAAATAGGAGGAAAAAGAGATAAGTATTTATATTTGATTCTTTCATTGTCCTTGATTTTTCTCTTATTTTTCATCATCGTCTAAATAAATATTTTTCTCTTATTTTTTATTATCTACGTAAACCATTATTGCTAATATTTGTATATATCTTATATTATTTTTTTGATAATTCTTAAAATATAGAAGAAATGAACAAATTTTTAAAAAAATGTAAATGATTTTTCACTGTAAGAAACACCCAAGAACTGCTTATTTCAATATTTAATATGCATTTCTTTTGAGTCATGAGTAGTAAAATTTGATCGTCAGTTGGCGTAGTTAACTTTGTTCTGTCAAAGTTACAAATAATTAATTTGAACCTAAATAAAAAATGTAATTTACTATGATTGAAAAATTTATAAAAACCTAAATTTAAAAAATATATAGAGAACATATGAAAAAGTAAGCACAAAGAGAAAAATAACAACACAAATTTGTCAAGTCCTTAATCACAAAACAAAGATGATTTTTTTTTTATATAATCAATGCAATTATTTTGAGCTTTTATCCCGCACCCTTCTATATATCCACATTCAAGAGTATTTTCATGGAGTCAAACTAATAATATAGAATATCACTATTTGAAATATGGAATAAAAATAATGATCTTGAGTAAAAATCTTATGAAACAAAAAATATATATTTATATAGATAAAATTGAAGGAATATCATAAGTTATCTTATATTTTGGAATAAAATAGTTGGGAGTTATGAATATAAAATTTTAAAGAAAATGAATTAATAATATTAATTAAAGTAGAAATTCAACATGTATAAGTTATGCAGGTAAAAATTTTAAAATAAATAAAATAATGAAGAAAATAAAATAATGAAGACAAAAAAAACTTATAAACTATTCAACGTTCTTGTAATAATGAGTGTAAATAATTTTTGAGACATTTAAGTATAATAATAAATAGAGGAGTAGTAATTGATATATTTATTTTTTTGTACAATAATAAGTAGGTAGAAAAATATGAAAAATTGAGAAAAAAATAAAATAGAATTCTTGGCCAAAGAGAGGGGCAACTTCACTTTTCTAATATCTACCTTATATTATATATAAATTTTTAAGCATAACAATATGTAATAACTATGAGAAATGTACCATAGATAATATATCTATCATTCATAAGCAATACATTAATAAATCTTTAAAATATTGAAAATAGTTATACTTTGTAATAATATGATCATCTCTCTTTCAACATAATTAAGTTTTTCCATGGTTGATTGTTAGAAAAAGAGTTGAAGAGACATATTATAAGTAGGAAATATAAATAGATGGAGGTTTTTTTGTAACTCGTTAGATATAATTAGAATTGTAAATAGATATGATTGGATCATTTATTTAATAAATAAAATATTTAATGAAAAAAATTAAGAAAAAATCTCAAAAAGAGAAAAAAATATAAATATGAATAGAGGTCATAGAGTTGTGTCATTTGTTTGTAACTGTGTTTTCAGGATTTCTTACAATGTCATTTGTTCTTATAACTTTGAGATGGTATCATGGGGGAAAATAGTGTTTGGTCCCCAATCTGATTATGTTGGTGGGTCTGTGACTAAATTTTTGAAAGTAGACACTGATCGAATGTCTTAGTTTGAACTGAAAGGCTACATAAAGGACATAGGATATACAACAGATTGTTCCTTTTTTATTAGATCTCCAATCGATGGCTTTTTGGTCGAAGTTAAAAGTGATAAGGTTATTTGTGACATTTCCTCTATGTTTAAAAATGGGGATAGAATGGATGTATATGTTTGTCATGAGGTAAACGAGCCAAAAATTGTTCCACTGGCTTTGGATTATGTCAACCATCTGAGGGACAGTGATGTAGGTGCGGTAGGTGGGGAATCTTTTATATCTTTTAATGAAGTCGAGTCTCTTAACCCTAATTTTGGACCTTCTAATACTCTTTCTGAACATTTCAACCCTTCATCACAACCTTCTAATCCTCTTGGTGAAACTTTCAACACTTCATCCCAGCCTTCTAATCCTCTTGGTGAACCATCTAACACTTCTTATCAGCCTTGTAATCCTGCTGCTGAACCTTCCAATCTAAGTGTAGAAAGTTCAGATGATGAATCATATGAATTATCAGATTCTGAATCAGATAGTGAATCAGATGAGAGATCTGAAGTGTATAGCAGTGAAAAGAGTTTAGATAGTGATGTCCATGAAGAGTACAGAGAATCCAGGGATTTAAAAAGGCATTTCAACAGGTCAAACAGGAGAAATAGAGGCACGACTATAGAACAAGTTCATACTACTGAAAAGGGCCCAGATATAGGATATGATGAAAATAAATGTTGGCAGTAAGGATAGTTTATTAGGTAAGTTAGGGGGTGATTAACCTTACTATCCAAGTGATGAAGCCCCTAGCTTTGAATTAGAAGAAGAAACAGGTTGGGGAGATGGTGAAGAGGTTGAACAAATTGTTAGAAAGATGAAAAAAAACAGAGTTGTTTTTGATAAAACTTCTGAGAAGATTGTTTGGGAATTAGGTCTGGTGTTTGCAAATGTTAGAGAATTTAGGAAAGCTATAACCAAATATGCAGTTCAAGAAAAAATTAAAATTGAGAAATATGTGAATGAACCTGAAAGAGTTAGAGTTAGGTGCTGCAAAAAGGGTTGTTCTTGGTTATTAGTTGCGAGTTTAGATAGCCAAACTACAGATTTTGTGGTTAAAAGATACAACCCTATCCATATTTATGTGTGTTCAACTCATAACTATTTGTGCAATTCAAGGTTTCTAGCTGCTAGATACAAGGATAGAATAAGTGAGCAGCCAAACATCAGAATTATCAAGTTGCAAGAGCTTATTAGAAAAGAATTGGATATTCAAGTTGGAAAGACAATAGTGAGAAGAGCTAGAGCTAGAGTGTTAAAAGAGATTATGGGTGATCATACTGTTGAGTATGGAAGAATTTTAGATTACAGAGATGAGATTTTAAGAACAAATCCAGGTAGCACTTGTATTGTTAAAGTGGGTGAAACTGCTGAAACTGGGAATAAATTTTTGAAGGATTTTATGTGTGCTTTCATGCTTTAAAGAAAGCTTTCTTTGGAGGTACTAGGAGATGCATTGGCCTACATGGATGTTTTCTCAAAGGGGTGTGCAGAGTCCAGTTATTGATGGCAGTTTGCAAAGATGAAAATAACCAGATGTTGCCCATTGTTTGGGCAGTAGTTGAGGTTGAGAACAAATTTACTTGGGCATGATTTTTGACTCTACTTAAGGATGACCTTCATCTTGGAGAAGGAGAAGAACTTACTTGATTACTGATATGCAAAAGGTATGTGCTTGGTTATTAATTCAATATTTGGTTCACAATAATGCTTTTATTCTATATACTTTTTCATTCACAGTAACTGTTTATATGTTTATTTTCTGTGTTAGGGACTGAAAATTGCAGTGCTGGACTTATTACCACTTGTTGAACACAGGATGTGTGCTAGACATGTACTTGCAAATTGGTGCAAAAATTGGAAGGGAATAGAGAGAAGAAATCTTTTGTGGAAGATTGCAAAATCTACATTTGAAGCTGAATTGAGGGATAACATAGAGGATATGAGGAAATTGGGAAGGGAATGCTTGGATGGTCTTATGTATTACAATGTAGACAGGTGGTGTAAAAAATACTTCAAAGAACATAGCAAATGTGACTCAGTTGATAACAATATGGCAGAGAGCAATTCATGGATATTGTCTGCAAGATACAAGACAATCATTACAATGCTGGAAGAGATTAGGGTAAAGATGATGAAAATAATTGACCAATTAAGGGAATTCTCAAACACATGGATAACTGATATTTCACCCATGGCTTTCAAGATTTTACAACAAAACATTAATAAGTTAATGTAGTGTAACATATCATGGAATGGAGAAAGGGGTTTTGAAGTTGTAGACAAAGGCTTTACACATTATGTATACATTGTTAGGCGCAGTTGTAGTTGCACAGCTTGGCACCTTATGGGAATAACTTGTCCTCATGGTGTTGATGCCTTACACTACAAGTAATTTGAACCAATTAATTATGTGGACAACTGCTATAACAAAGAAACCCACCTAAGCACATATGAATATGTAATCCAACCAATGAACAATATGAGTATGTGGCCACCATCTGTTAATCCAACAGTTCAACCACCAGAAATTAAGCAGTTGCCTGGAAGGACAAGTAAAGCTAGAAGGATAGAGGCAAATGAAACAAAGAGAACTGGTAAGCTTAGCAAATGTGGAGCTGTTATGACTTGTAGCAATTGTCATACAAAGGGCCACAATAAAAGAGGTTGTCCTATTCCTCCATCTGTTCCAACTCAAACTGCAACAACTTCTACTCAACCACAGGTAATTGTATCAATTTTCATTAATATATAGTCGAATATATACTAATATGTTGTGTTATAATAATCAGGCCAATGAAAATGGTAGAGGAAGAGAGAGATGAAAGGCCAAGGAAAAGAGGATGTCTCAAGGAATCCAGGACAAAACACAGCCAATGCCTCAAGGAAGCCAACACAACACACAGGCAATACCTCAAAGAAAAGGCAGAGAAAGAGGCAAAGGAAGGGGCAGAGGAAGGGTTGGAAGAAATGGAAGTGAGATGCCTCACCAAAACCAAGTGAATGAAGGCACAAATAGAGGAAGAGGCAGAGGAATACATATGTCTCAAACAAATCATGAGAATGAAGACAGTAGTGGTGTACAATCTTCAAGACCTTTTAAAAGGCCAAGGATGGTGGGAATTGGAGTATTGGTTGGTGATGATGGTTTTACAACTGTTAATGTAAGTAGAACTGTTTTTTGTTTGTGATGATGATTTTTCATATACTTTTACTAACATTTATGGTTTATTTATGCAGCCTGGAATGCAAGATAGTAGGATTGTTGACATTGGTACAAGAGTTTCAAGGATGTCCGATGAAGCTACTGGAGATATTGGATATCAACCACGTTTTGGAGTGAAATGGAAGGAAATATCAGTCATTACGAGTAATAGACTTCAACAAATGAGGGGCGAAAAAAGAATTCAAACAAGGTCTGCAACTGCTGCTAAGAAATAGTTGACTTTGGAGTTGTTTTTTTGTGTTTGGTTATTATTGTGTTATGTACACTTTTCTTGATACCAACTATATTTTGGTGTATTATTGGGTAACAATTGTGTTTTGCCAAGTTTATTTATGCAACTTTCTTCTTTGTGACATTTAATCATGTTGTATCAACTTCATATTTTCAGTAAGAATGAAATAAAATTTACATTTTGTCATTATGATTAGTCTCTTTTGATCAAGTATGAAAGGAAGATGGCAGAAGAGATCACATTGTTGTGTATATTATTAACAGGTCTCTATTATTAAATGGTCATAAATGTCACACAAAATAGATGCATTACTCAACCAAACTTCGTCCACAACAACAATGTATTACACAATGAAACAGCAATGACAACAACATTACACAACCAATTAAGTTTTCCTTAAACCAATCAAACTTTCAATGTATTACACAGCCAAACATAAACATAAGCGAAAACAACAACCAACAACTAAGGCAATTCCAATGGCATACAACTACATCTTCCAACATTCAAATTCTTATTAATGCCTAAAACAAAAACAAAACACTGCGACAAACACTATGATAAGCTTCAAATTCAAGATGCTACATTTCATCTTCTTCTTCTTGATTAGCTTATCATGACATACTTGATCACATTTCTTCCCAACAATTTCATCTTCTTCTCTTTAATTTTATAGAATTGTAATGCTTCTTCCAATTCCTTAATTCTATTAGTCAATCTTGGAATAACGGACTTGGATATGTCAATCTCCTCAAGATCCCTCCATCTAAAGTACTTGCATGAATTTCCCTAAAATAGGCCATACACAGTGAATTTATTGAGATATTGAACAAAAAAAGTACGAAATATGTATCGAACTTACACGAAAGCGTGGACAGGACCAAAATCTTCTAGCTGGGTTGTCCTCAGACCACGAGGTCTCCAATTGCATCAAGTCTCCATGTTTGCATCACATTGTTAAATGCAACATTGGATCATTCTCATCATTACAAATGCGATTTAAGCTTGCATTTGACATCTCTCCCTCAAAACCTAATCACATGAAATTGAATTTTCACAGATTTTTTTTTAAAAAAAAGAAAAGAAAAAAAAGAGATAAATTGCAATCTCCAACGGCTAACAATGGAAAATTTTGGGAAAGAAGGAGTGAATTTATTTAATGAAGAAAGTAATTCAAATTGGGAATGCCAAATGGCATTTTATAATTGGTTGGATGTTTTCTTTTCCTTGTTGACGCGCCCAACCAGATGGGTTTGAAATGGGTCAAAATGGTATATTTATTATGTTTTTGGATGATTTCGTGGGGTAATAGGACCCCCGCAAACTTAAGGTGTCTACTTGAAAAAAAGGTATAAGTTCCATTGGGGTAATTATGTATTTTCTCTTTGTACATTGGAGCATTCTGCTTCTTTAAATAAACAATAGTCAAAAACAAATCTGGGATGTCATGTTTTTAAAAGTTATCTATCAATACTATCATGTATTTACTTTTATTACTCACCCGCTAATTATCAGAACACTTCTTAATTATCAGTTGTTCTTATTCCTACCTGAATTATCACCTAAACTAGCCCAAAACCGACCCAAAACAAAAGAGGAATTTGCTTCATTTGTTCACTGAAATCGAAAAGGGTTAAAAACGGGTGAGATTATTGTTTTAAAGTCATGTGGTATTTTCGGAAATTAAAAAAAAATAGTTTAAGAAAAAAAAATTAAAATCAATAAATTTGGATTTGTTAAAGAAAACATTCATTCAAGCAATGTTCTGAAATAGCCTTCACGACAAGGCACAACAAAGAGTTATAACACTGTGTACATCAACATTTCTTTATCTAGTTTGGTGATTTCTTACCTCGTACTATCTCTTATTTTCTACAAGTGTTGGATGATTTATGATGTATCATAAGGGAAGAACGCATTCTCGAAGTTTAATGGATCAGACATCTTTTATTTAGCAATCTTTCTCATAATGTAATTGATATCATTCTGATGTTTTTGCCTTGCAAAAGATATTGTGAGGACAAGTGCATTGTCAAAGTAATGGAGATATCACTGGTGTAGACTTACAGAATTGACGTTTGAAGATCTCTTTGCAAAACAAAAAAGGATTTCACTCCACATAAATTTGTGTTACCTACAGAGATCTATCAAGTGACAACTCTATAAGTATACTGCAGTGATACATCCATACTTTTGATAAGATGTTTGTCCGCACATCATACCTTTAGAAGGCAGACACATCAAAATAACATCAATTAATATCATGAGGAAGGTTGCTAAGGAAGCTAAACGGTAAACTTTGACAGTAATTTCTTCCCATAAAAGACATTATAAGCCATTAAGCACATGTAGAAAATATGAAACAATATAAGAAATGAAGCTCAAAACTATATGGAGATCAAGACTGAGATAATCTCCAAATTATTGGGATGGAAATGTTATTCACATTGTCAAATCAATGAAGAATAGAAGAAATGGAAACCCTAAACTATATGGATATGAAATAAAGGTGCATTGCAAAAATCATCAACAATATCATATTAATATGTATGTTATATGGATAGTTAATTTTACTTGATATACTAAGTAATACACAAAAGATTTAGTAAATGATGTCAATATTTAAATAAACAAATAAGTGAAACAAATCATTTTAATACATCAATACAATTCAAATCATACTCAAGAACTATTGAGGATCAAAATAAAGTAATTGACCACAAAAAATTGACAAACCTTAAAATATTTCATAAAATAGGTTGTCTATATCACATCTGTTAGAGTCCAGCCCTTTTTCGTACCCTACGTTTTTGTTTCAAATTTTCCTTTGTTTCATAGAGCTCAACCCAAAAAGAAAAATAATGAATATTTTCAAGTAATTTCAGTTTACTTCTACTAAAATCTGTTCATTTAAGATAAAATAAATAAACATAATTACATAAGAAGTTCATGCATTTGCTAGATTTAGAACATCAAATCATAGCTTTACTAGCATTAAAATTTGAAAACCTTAAAGAACCTTTGTAACTATAGCATAACACTGACCAATAAGGAAAAGTAATTATTTTTTAAAAAATAGTTAATAAATTCAAATACCTTTTATGAGTGATTTAGTTTTAGCACATTTTGGAATCTTCAAGTCTTCTACTTTAATTTAGAATAAGCAATTAGGATTTTATCTCTTTAGAGGAATTGAGAAAATGATTTTATACTTTTATGAAAAGCAAATGTATTCTATATATGTATCATCAAGAATTTGCAAAATATTGGTCTACTGTGATAAATTAGCCAAATCATTGCCTCTTAGGGTGTTCTTGAATGGACGCTATGATTCACTTAAACAATTTATATATATATATATATATATATATATATATATATATATATATATATATATATATATATAAACCAATAGCATGCAAATCGGATTGAGAAGAACAAAAGGGGCAAACTTTCAAATAAAATTAAGCAAATGTTATATGTATACAAGCAAACATTCAATGTCTTAATATATATTACCTCAAAATAATAAATAATATCAATAGATTAATTAAAAAAATTACCTATAATCAAGGGGAAAAGGAATAAATCTGAGTCCAGGAAGAGCGAATTGGCACTATTAGGGTTTTTTTCTTGCACCAATAATAAAGCCTAGAAAATAAATTTAGAGGAAGAAGGGTGAAATTTTGCTCTTTTTTTTTTTTTTTAAGACTACTATGTGCGAGTCTTTAATTTCACACATAGTACTATGTTTGTGTATACTCTACACTTCTTTCTTTGGTGGAATATATATAGTCTAACTCTGCGTACATTTTACGCTCCTATCTTTGACCATATATATGTATATTTAATTCTTCTTGACAAAATGACAAATATGTTAATGTTGTAATATGGTTGATGGTTGCGTACATTCTACACTCCTATTTTTGACTAAATATATATACATTTAATCCTTGTTTGACCATTGACTAGATATGTTATTGTTATATTATGGTTAATTGTCTTTTCTCATTCAATATCAAAAAGTTATTGTTTCATTTCATTTCTTTTTCTACTTATATAAATAAAATTATTTAAAAAAATACTAATATCACTAAATAACACTTGCAATAGTATTGATGACATACAATAAATCATAAAAATAACATTACAAAACTATTTTGCTATATTTCATGAATTCAATACTAATTATTATATTATTATTTTGACCATTTCAAAATAGGAGTTATCTATATAGGAATATTGAATGAAAAACACATAAATATTTAATCATTAGAGTTAAAAACAAATTATTATTTATACATATTGAACGGAAAATGATCATTAATCATATTACAACAATAAAATATCTAGTCAAAGGTCAAAGGTTAAAGAAAGGTAAAATGTATAAATATTCAGTCAAAGATATGAGGAAAGAATGTACTTAAGTATTAAACATATATATATTCAGTCAAAAATAGGAGCTAGCGTAGAATGTACGCAGACTATTAATCATACACTAACATATTTAGTCAAAGAAGGATTAAATTTATATATATATAGTCAAAGATAGAAGCGTAAAATGTACGCAAGGTTAGACTATATATATCCTGTCAAATATAGAAGTGTAGAATGTACACATACAAACTATTATGTGTGAAGTTAGAGACTCACACATAGTAGCCTTCGAGAAAAAAAAGCAAAAAATTTCTTCTTTTTCCTCAAAATCCATTCTCCAGGCTTCATTGTTTGTATAAGAAAAAAGCCCTAACAATGTAAATCACCAATGGACTCCACTCGATCTTCCTTCCAAATTTAGGTAAATCTTTAACTAATCTATTAATAATCTTTATTATTTTAAGGTATGAGGGTATATATATGTATATAGCTTTTGTTCAATTTTGTCTGAAAGTTTTTTCCTTTTGTTTCTCTCAATATAATTTGTATGTTATTTTTTTGTGTAATATTGTTCTAGATTTTGATGTGTTAAAAGAAATTGTTCGCATTAATATTTAAACCCAATTCCAAAATCCTATATTTTTGTGAATTAATCCAGCTTTATTTATTTTGAATTTTGAGTATCAAATTCATAAGTGTTGTAAATTGTTCTGGTGAATCTTAACATCAATTTTAAGTTTCTCTTTTAATTCATTCAAGAACACCCTAAGAGACTTGGGTGGTTTGTAGTCCTAGACGAATGTTTTGTAAATTCTTGATAATACACCTATATAAAACTTGTTTGCATTTCGTAAAAGTATAGAATCATTTTCCCATTTCCTATATAGAGTTGAAAGTCAATTACTTATCCTAATTAAGGCCGAAGACTTAAAGAGTTCAAATAGTGTTGTGTAATTAAAACACTCATAAAATATATTTATCATTTTTCTATAAAATTTATTATTTTTTCTTTTTGATCAGTGTAATGCTATAGTCACATAGGTTCGTTAGCATTCTCAAATTTTAATACTAGTAAAACTATTGATTTTATACTCAAAATCTAGCAAATGAAACAAATTCTTATTTTTATTTTATTACTTAAAATGAGGAGATTTTATGAGTTGATAATATGAAAATATTGAAACTACTTGAAAACACCTATTGTTTATCTTTGTGCGTTGAGTTCTATGTAACAAAGGAAATTTTGAAACAAAACGCAAAATCTGGTGAATGGTTAGACTCTGAGGGGTGTGGTATAGACAACCTATTTAATACCCTAATTTTTGGTCAATTACGTTGTTTGACCCTAGATGGATCCTTGAGTATGAGTTGAATTGTGTTTTCTTGTATGATGTGTCAACATGATTTGTGTCACTTATTTACTTCTTTAAATATCTAATACTACTTATTAAATCTTTTGTGTACCACTTAGTATGTTAAGTCAAGTTAAGTATTTGTATAACAAGTACAGAGATATTAATAGAAGCATATTAATGATTACAGTTACAATGCACCTTTATTTCTTATCCAAATAGTTTAAGAATTTTTGTTTGTTCTTTAATTGATTTGACAATGTGAATAGTAGTTTCATACAAATAATTTAGAGAATATTTCTTCATATAGTTTGTAGATTCCTTACCTTGTATTGTTTCTTATTTTATGATGTGTTTGTCTTTTAAAGAAGCTGTGAGAAAAAGCTTCTTCAAAGAAAATGAGGTATTACTAGTGTGTTTATAGAGTGGGTGCTTGATGAAACTCTTTACGAAACAAGAAAAAACTTACCAAATCCTATAGTTAAATTTAGGTAGATCATCGACGAAACTTTTGACCTTCATAAAGGTCACATTACTAAGTTTATTTTCGATATTATTCGTCTGGATAGTTGTCCTAAGATTGATAATATGTTTCCTCTAGCTGAATGACATTGATGCACATTTTGTATTTCTTTCTATATGGAAGGTGAAGAAAAAAATGTTGAATATCATTTATTGAGAGGAAACATATGAAATTTTCAATCTCATGAAAACTTTCTAGGTGAATAATATTGAGGGTTAACTTAGCAATGAGTCGTTCATAAAGGATCAAAAGCTGGTAGATGATCTACATAAATTTGAGTGTAGGATTTAGTATATTCTTTCTTGTTTTTCAAAGAGATTCATAAAGCATCAACTTTGTAATGCTAAATTAGTGATACCTTCATTTCTTTAGTCATACACTCTCCCAATATCTCTACATGGCAAATGAATCAAAACGACACCGATTACATTATGAGGAAGATTGCTAAGGATGTCAAGTATTAAACAACAACAATGATTTCTTCCCTTTGAAGACATCATAAACCACCCAACACTTGTAGAAAATAAGATATAATACGAGGTATGAAATCTACAAACCATCTAAGATGAAATTACTATTCATATTGTCAAATCAATAGAAGAAAAAGAGAAATGAAATTCCAGACTATCTGAATATAAAATAAATATGTTTTACAATTGAAATCATCAACAATCTCCAATTAATATATATGCACGATTTCATGTGCTCACCTAAAGCAAAAATTTTCTACATAAATTTGAGTGCATGAGCATTGTTTGAATGGATGTGTTTATTAGTTTATTGTCATTTCATGTTTTAAGCATTTCTACATTTATAGTCTGCTAATGAATGAGTTGTTGAATTGTTTTCTTCAATTTTAGAGGGATTGAAAAACTATCTCAGTTTTTAAATTTAATTACTAGTTATGACAAATTATGAATATATGTGTATACAATCCATATCTAATAAAGGTGCATGTATTATACTCTTTTTAATAACAAATTGATATTGAATGAATTAGAAAAAACTCAACACTGTTTTTTTAAGAATTCCAAAAATATCACACAACTTTAAAAGATTGTCTCGCCCATTTCTTAACCCCACTCAACTAAAAAAAATAATCCCTCTTTTCATTTAGGTTAAATCTGGTGATAATTCAGGTAGAAACAAGAAACAACTGATAATTCAGAATTGTTTAAATAACTGATGGTTGTTCTAGTAAGAAAAGTAAATGATAAAAAAACTCTAAAAACATGATATTTCAAATGTGATTTTGACTATTATTTTTAATTTAAATTAAATAAAAAAAAACACTCCAACGTACAATATATTTCTTAATGTCAATATTGGGAAAAAAACAATGACAATAAAGACTAAATATTATAATATAAATCTATATTTATATATATAATAAATGAGAAACATAAATAAGGTGATGTGAAACCTCTCAATGACTTCTATTCATATTTATTTCTTCTTCTTTGACAATTTTCATTCATTTAATTTAATTTTAATTTTAATTTTAATTTCTTAAAAAATCTTTATATTCAACTACAGATCAACCTCTCACCTCCCAGTATAATAATATATTTTATTTATTAGATATAATGTAAATTTAGATATTCTTTTACCTTCAACCTTTATATTTGTATTTTTTTGATATTTTAAAATATGGAATTAAACTCAGGCACCATCTAAGTTTCGTGCATACCCTTAGCTTGTCGTTTGCGCTACGAATCTCTATTAATTTTTATGGTGTTAAAAATACTATTGCAAGTTATCAATAATATTGCACTTTTATATTTTCTCTCTTGTTTTTTCTTTAAATAATTTCTTAAATATTGAAATATTGAAGTTAAATAGAAAATTGAATAATTATATACTAAATAAAATAAAAGGAAAGGAAAAGGTAAGTGCCAAAAAATAATAAAGATACTAAAAAAAGTTGATCTCATCAAGACTATACATTTATTTGACCTTTCATTTGTTTCAGTTTTTTTTTCCTACTTATATAAATTTAGTAAATTGTAAACAACTAACATTATGAAACAAGTACATTTTAGAGGAAGGGAAAAAAACTTCTAGTTTTAGAATTTTAAAGTACTGGCTTAAAAGCCCCCTTGAGGGAACACATGATACATTTGCTGAGTTGCCGGGGTTTCCCGACAACATCAGAATAAATTCGAAAGGGAAATTTTGGGTAGCTATACAAGCAATAAGATCACAATTGAGATTTTCAAATTCGGAAATGGGAAATGCATTGTTGAAGCTCCCATTCATCGCACAAAAATTTAACGATTTGTTAAGTGGAGGGCTGCTGCACGCTACAACAATCAAGCTAAGCGAGGACGGACGAGTTTTGGAGGTTCTAGAAGATGTTGAAGGCAAGACGTTGAGGTCTATTAGTGAAGTTCATGAGATATATGACAAGTTGTTGTTTGGTTCTATTATGATGCCATTTTTGGGAGTTTATGGATTATAAGTTTAAGTTATATATCTATTGCGTAAGAATTTTCCTTTAAAGGTTGCGCTATGAGTAACTTAAGTTAAATACAAGTCAAGTTATGTCATTTTCAAACTTCTAATATGGTGATTTTACTATGTTATTAGTCTCTAGACACGTGCGTTGAACGTGTGTCTTGTGTTAATCAGTACAAAAAATTATATGATATACATGCTACTAAATTTTTCAAGTAATATTGAGTAACTAAATGTTGAAAAAGAATTATAGTTGTTTGTAGTTATACACAATCAATTAAATTGATATATGTGATATTTTTCTTGTATAGTTCTAATATATCTTATACCTAGTACAACATTTCCTTAATTTTTTTTAAATATTTTAACAACGAATAATTTATATTTTACATAAGTAACGGTGATTATGTTTGCAAGTGTTTCATACATGTTAAAGTTTGTATCGTGTAAGAAAATATCACCTCTTTTTTGTAGACACATGCATATCAAGAAGTTGTTGCCGAATAAAAGTTATATTTCATGATGTATAAATATTGATCAACATATGTTTCTTTAAGGTGGATAATGTATCATTGTCAATCTCATGGGACACTTATAAGAAAATAGTGTATATTAGTGATAGAGATAGTTAATTATTATTGGCATTAGAAAATTTAATCGATATATAAACATCCAATTGCACGAATAACTTTCTTTGTTTGTTTCAAGATTATGAGTCCTTTCATATGTAAATTTCAGGAAAATAATAATTAAATTATTTAAATATAATCATATTATGGAATATAATATAAGCTATCTATACTCAAAATAAGAAACTTGATATAAATGGTTGAAATATTTAAAATATCTTATTAAAAAATATTGGATGTACATCTTCAAAAAATGTATACACTCAAAGAAATAATAATTTTGTATGGATCTAAGTCTATATCATTTATACTACTAAAAAATGTCATACATATCACAATTTTCCTACATATTAGATTATATTTTTTGAAACTAACATCATATTTATTACTTACCTGATGATGTGAATGAGAAATGAAGAATTTAAAATTATAAGATAAGAAACTAAAACAGATGAAAAATAAATAAGAATTAATAATTAGCAAAAACAAATCAAGAATAAGATGTACATTAAAGAAAAACAAATACAAGAAAAATCAAAAACTATATAAATAAAGAGGATAAAAGTATAGAAATGACAATAGATTACACTATATATATAGAGAGAGAGATTAATGAAGTTAGCTATTCATATTCCTAAATTTCGTTTCTGACTCTTCAGCTTCTTTGTAGGGATGGGCATAAACAGCGGAAAACCAAAACATCGAATCGAATCAAATTTTTTTGATATTTCGATTTTTGATTTGGTATTCGGTATATGTTTTTGTATTTTTTGATATTTTGGTTTTTTTTCGATATATAATTTTGTGTTATTCGGTATTTCGGTTTACCGAAATATATTATATTATAATATATATTTATATTATATTAATTATTAATATTAAATAATAAATATTATAATTTAAAATAAAAAAGTAAAAAGTAAAAGACACTTCTTTGATATAACTATTTTTAGCCCATTAAGCTGAAAAATCAAACAAAAAAATGTGTAAATTTTTAAATTTTAAAAAGTCCACTAAGCAAGCCCATTAAAAAAACCGAAATAACAAACCGAATCAAAATAATAAAAATCAAATCGAATCGAATTATTTCAATTCGGTGTTCGATACACGTTGTACAAGAACCGAAAACAAAAAAAACCGATCGAACCGAATTACTAATGTCCACCCCTACTTCTTTGAACCATTCCGGAATTTCAGTTAGGGGTAGAGTGACTGCATTAAATGTCCAAATCATCAGAAGCATTGCCCTCTGACAATAATGAGAAGGTCTCGAAGGTTTCTCAAGATGCAGGTGTTGGAGTTGATATAATGAAATTCGATGCATCTATTGTAACATTTAATTTAATTTAATTAAATATACATCTAGAAAATTGAAAAGCATCTTAATGCTTAGAAAATTGCAAATATCTTGATGCTTAGAAAATTAAAAATACTTAAAAAGTCATATTGGAAAAGGTGTAACTCATAACTAATGAATAAATAATTAATTTTTGTTTTGGATTAGTAGTTAATAATTAATTAATATAAATACTTTATATCATTTTAATTAGTGTAACGGCAAAAAAGTAATTCAACTTTACACTTTGGTGCTTCCCACTTATAATAATATATGATATATGATGATAATTGAAAAAATAACTATTTTAATATCTCAAAATGTTTTTATTTAATGTTTTCATTTACATTGCAGCAGACTATTAATGCAAAATTATATTGTCTTTTAACATTCATTATGGAAACTTTGGTAGTTGCCAAACATTTATTAATTTTTATCTATTTTAACATATTATAATATTCAGCTTTTATTATTACTAGGAAATTTGGCCGCAATTCGCATAGTTGTAAAAAATATATATGTAAATTTATTTAAAAATTAATTCTGATAGAAGGAATAAAAAATCAACTATACAAATATTTTTGTAGAATTAGAGCTTAAGTGAATTTACATTTTTATTATTAAATATTTTTCAAAATTTAAAAGCTAATTTATTAAGAAAAAGATCCATATATTGTAATGTTTAATACATATAATGCGAATAAACATATTTATGGACTTGTTTTTTTTGTCTTCTTTTTTTTATTAATTGATAAATTTAATGTTCGATGAATCTTTCTTTTATTCGAAAAAGAAAGTCATGAATACAAATAGGAGGAAAAAGAGATAAGTATTTATATTTCATTTCTTCTTTTATATTTGATTCTTTCATTGTCCTTGTTTTTTCTCTTATTCTTCATCATCGTCTAAATAAATATTTTTCTCTTATTTTTATCATCTACGTAAACCATTGTTGCTAATTTTTGTATATATCTTATATTATTTTTTTGGTAATTCTTTAAATATAGAAGAAATGAACAAATTTTAAGAAAAATGTAAATGATTTTTCACTATAAGAAACACTCAAAAGAACTGCTTATTTCAATATTTAATATGCATTTCTTTTGAGTCATGAGTAGTAAAATTTGATCGTCTATTGGCGTAGTTAACTTTGTTCCTAAATAAAAAGTGTAATTTACTATGATTGAAAAATTTATAAAACCTAATTTTTTAAAAAAAATATAGAGAACATATGAAAAAGTAAGAAAAATAACAACACAAATTTATCAAGTCCTTAATCACAAAAACAAAAATGAAAAAAAATTACATAATCAATGCAATTATTTTTGAGCTTATCCGGCACCCTTCTATATATACACATTCAAAGTCTTTTCATGGAGTCAAACTAATAATATAAAATATCACTATTTGAAATATGGAATAAAAAATAATGATCTTGAGTAAGAATCTTATGAAACAAAAAATATGAATTTACATAGACAAAATTAAAGGAATATCATAAGTTATCTTCTATTTAGGAATTAAATATTGGGGTTTATGAATATAAAATTTTAAAGAAAATGAATAATAATATTAATTAAAGTATAAGTTTACCAAAAAAATAATAATATATATAATATAAAAAAATATTAATTAAAGTAGAAATTCAATAGGTATAAGTTATAAAGGTAAAAATTTTAAAATAAATAAAAGAAGGAAGAAAACAAAATAATGAAGACAAAAAAAACTTATGAACTCTTCAACGTTAATTTGTTGGGGTTAGTTTATCAAGAAAGCAAGCAAATCACCTTCTCTTTTTTTTTTCTTCTTTTTTTCGTATTACTTTATTGTGTTTAAAAAATTGAGTACAATAAAAAAAAGACAAATATCTTGAAAGATTGAAGTAGTAAATAATAAGACTTTTAATTTCTTGTAATAATGAGTGTAAATAATATTTGAGACATTTAAGTATAACAATAAATTGAGGAGTACTAATTGATAGGCGCAAAATCACTTTTCTAACATCTACCTTATATTATATATAGATTTTTAAACATAACAATATCTAATAACCATGAGAAATGTACCATAGATAATATATCTATTATGCATAAACAATACATTAATAAATCTTTAAAATATTGAAAATAGTCATACTTTTTAGTAATATGATCATCTCTCTTGATGAATCTTTCAACGCAATTAAGCTTTGCCTTCTTCATTTTGATAAACTTATATTAAACTAGTGTGAGCATCTCTTTGTAATGAATCTGTTAAAGAATATATCTTTTATATTCATCAAAGTGCAGAACATATCATGTCCCTATCTTTTCTATAATCTCTTATGGAAAAAAATGAAGAATTAAAAAAAAATACAATAAACTAATAGAAAGAAAAGAATGAAAAAAATGAATATTCAACATATTCATGAATGATTTTTATTTATAGATCTGATATTAGATAAGAGCAGTTTGAAAGGAGTTGAAGAGACATATTATTAAGTAGAAAACATGAATAGATGGAGTTTTTTTTTGCAACTCATTACATATAATTAGAATTGTAAATATATATGATTGAATATTTAATGAAAAGAACTAAGAAAAAAATCTCAAAAAAAATTAAAAATATAAATATGAATGGAAGTCATAGGGTGGTGTCATATCTATTATTATGTTTCTCCTTTTATTAGATATATAGATTGTTCTTTTCATTTATTGGCATTAAGAAATGATTTGTACATTGGAGCATTCTGCTTATTTGATTAATTATAGTCAAAAATAAATCTGGGATGTCATGTTTTTTAAAGTTATCTATCAAAACTATCATGTATTTACTTTTCTTACTCATTATCAAAACACTTCTTAATTATCAGTTGTTCTAGTTCCTACCTGAATTATCACCTGAACTGACCCAAAACCAACCCAAAACAAAAGAGGAATTTGCTTCTTTTAGTTGACTGAAATCGAAAAGGGTTTAAAACGGGTGAGATGATTGTTTTAAAGTCATGTGGTATTTTTGGAAATTAAAAAAAAGTAGTTTAAGATTTAAAAAAAAAAATTAAACTCAATAAATATAGATTTGTTAATGAAAAGGGTAACTATGCAACATTTATTAGATGTGGTGAGGTTATATATATGTGCAACTTATCATGTTTCTCCACAACTTCACTGATAAAACATCAACATCTTGCCTTCAGCATCTTCTAAAACCATCAAATAACTTTTCAATTAACTTATTTATGAGCAGATAATAAATATAGAAATCTTTGAATATGTAATGACAACAAACTAATCAAAACATTCATTCAAGCAATGTTCTGAGATAGTCGTTACGAACAAGGCACAACAAAGATTTACAACACTACGTACATCAATGTTTTTTTCTCGCTTTTCAATTTAAATTTCTAAGCAAAAGACCAAGATCTACTTATATCAATGCAGACAAGTTTTGCTTTAGGTGATGCACATGAAATCTTTGACAAATATGAATAATAATTTCATTTAGATAGTTTGATGAACATTTCAGCATTGTCCATCTAGTTTTGTGATTTCTTACCTCGTACTATATCTTATTTTCTACAAGTGTTGGATGGTTTATGATGTATCATAAGGGAAGAACGCATTGTCAAAGTTTAATGTCAGACATTTTTATTTAGCAATCTTTCTCATAATGTAATTGATGTCATTCTGATGCATTTGCCTTCCAAAGATATTGTGAGGACAAGTGCATTGTCAAAAGTAATGGAGATATCACTAGTGTAGACTTACAAAGTTGACGTTTGAAGATCTCTTTGCAAAACAAAAAGGATTTTACTCCACATAAATTTTTGTTACCTAAGAGATCTATCAAGTGACAACTCTATAAGTATACTGCAGTGATACATCCATACTTTTGATAAGATGTTTGTCCGCACATCATCTTTAGAAGGCAGACGCATCAAAATAACATCAATTAATATCATGAGGAAGGTTGCTAAGGAAGCTAAACGGTAAACTTTGACAATAATTTCTTCCCATAAAAGACATTATAAGCCATTAAGCACATGTAGAAAATATGAAACAATATAAGGAAATGAAGCTCCAAACTATATGGAGATCAAGACTGAGATAATCTCCAAATTATTGGGATGGAAATGTTATTCACATTGTCAAATCAATGAAGAATAGAAGAAATGGAAACCCTAAACTATATGGATATGAAATAAAGGTGCATTGCATAAAATCATCAACAATCTCATATTAATATGTATGTTATATGGATAGTTAATTTTACTTGATATACTAAGTAATACACAAAAGATTTAGTAAATGGTGTCAATATTTAAATAAACAAATAAGTGAAACAAATCATTTTAATACATCAATACAATTCAAATCATACTCAAGAACTATTGAGGATCAAAATAAAGTAATTGACCAAAAAAATTTGACAAACCTTAAAATATTCATAAATAGGTTGTCATATCACATCTCTTAGAGTCGCCCTTTTTCGTACCCTACGTTTTTGTTTCAAATTTCCCTTTGTTTCATAGAGCTCAACCCAAAAGAAAAATAATGAATATTTTCAAGTAGTTTCAGTTTGCTTTACTAAAATCTGTTCATTTTAAGAATAAAATAAATAAACATAATTACATAAGAAGTTGTGCATTTGCTAGATTTAGAACATCAAATCATAGCTTTACTAGCATTAAAATTTGAAAACCTTAAAGAACCTTTGTAACTATAGCATAGCACTGACCAATAAGGAAAGTAATTATTTTTTTTAAAAATAGTTAATAAAATTCAAATACCTTTTATGAGTGATTTAGTTTTAGCACATTTTGGAATCTTCAAGTCTTCTACTTTAATTTAGAATAAGCAATTAGGATTTTATCTCTTTAGAGAATTGAGAAAATGATTTTACACTTTTATGAAAGCAAATGTATTCTATATATGTATCATCAAGAATTTGCAAAATATTGTCTACTGTGATAAATTAGCCAAATCATTGCCTCTTAGGGTGTTCTTGAATGGACGCTACGATTCACTAAAATAATATATATATATATATATATATATATATATATTATATATATATATATAAAACCAATAGCATGCAAATCGGATTGAGAAGAACAAAAGGGGCAAACTTTCAATAAAATTAAGCAAATGTTATATGTATACAAGCAAACATTCAATGTCTTAATATATATTACCTCAAAATAATAAATAATATCAATAGATTAATTAAAAAATTACCTATAATCAAGGGGAAAAGGAATAGATCTGAGTCCAGGAAGAGCGAATTGGCACTATTAGGTTTTTTTTCTTGCACCAATAATAAAGCCTAGAAAATAAATTTGAGGAAGAAGGGTGAAATTTTGCTCTTTTTTTTTTGAAGACACTATGTCGAGTCTTTAATTTCACACATAGTACTATGTTTGTGTATACTCTATACTTCTATCTTTGGTGGAATATATATAGGCTAACTCTGCGTACATTTTACGCTCCTATCTTTGACCAGATGTATGTATATTTAATTCTTCTTGACAAAATGACATATATGTTAATGTTGTAATATGGTTGATGGTTGCGTACATTCTACACTCCTATTTTTGACTGAATATATATACATTTAATCCTTGTTTGACCTTTGACTAGATATGTTATTGTTATATTATGGTTAATGGTCTTTTCTCATTCAATATCAAAAAGTTATTGTTTCATTTCATTTCTTTTTCTACTTATATAAATAAAATTATTAAAAAAAAAACTTACATCACTAAATAACACTTGCAATAGTATTGATGACATACAATAAAATCATAAAAATAACATTACAAAACTATTTTGTTATATTTCATGAATTCAATACTAATTATTATATTATTAATTTCAAAATAGGAGTTATCTATATAGAAATATTGAATGAAAAACACATAAATATTTAATCATTAGAGGTAAAAACAAATTATTATTTATACATATTGAACGGAAAATGATCATTAATCATGTTACAACAATAAAATATCTAGTCAAAGGTCAAAGGTTAAAGAAAGGTAAAATGTATAAATATTCAGTCAAAGATATGAGGAAAGAATGTACTTAAGTTTTAAACATATATATATTCAGTCAAAAATAGGAGCTAGCGTAGAATGTACGCAGACTATTAATCATACACTAACATATCTAGTCAAAGAAGGATTAAATTTATATATATCTAGTCAAAGATAGAAGCGTAAAATGTACGCAAGGTTAGACTATATATATCCTGTCAAATATAGGAGTGTAGAATGTACACATACAAACTATTATGTGTGAAGTTAGCGACTCACACATAGTAGCCTTCGAGAAAAAGAGCAAAAAAATTCTTCTTTTTCCTCAAAATCCGTTCTCCGTAATTCACCAATGGACTCCACTCGATTTTCTTTCCAATTTTAGGTAAATCCTTAACTAATCTATTGATATAATCTTTATTATTTTAAGGTATGAGGGTATATATATGTATATAGCTTTTGTTCAATTTTGTCTAAAAGTTTTTTCCTTTTGTTTCTCTCAATATAATTTGTATGTTATTGTTTTTGTGTAATATTGTTCTAGATTTTGATGTGTTAAGAGAAATTGTTCACATTAATATTTAAACCCAATTCCAAAATCCTATATATTTGTGAATTAATCCAGCTTTATTTATTTTCAATTTTGAGTGTCAAATTCATAGTGTTGTAAGCTGTTCTGGTGAATCTTAACATCAATTTTAAGTTTCTCTTTTAATCCATTCAAGAACACCCTAAGAGACTTGGGTGGTTTGTAATACTAGACGAATGTTTTGTAAATTCTTGATAATACACCTATATAAAACTTGTTTGCTTTTCGTAAAAGTATAGAATCATTTTCCCATTTCCTATATAGAGTAAAGTCAATTACTTATCCTAATTAAGGCTGAAGACTTAAAGATAATTTATCATTTTTTCTATAAAAATAATTACTTTTTCTTTTTGATCAGTGTAATGCTATAGTCACATAGTTCGTTAGCATTCTCAAATTTTAATACTAGTAAAACTATTGATTTTATACTAAAATCTAGCAAATGAAACAAATTCTTATTTTTATTTTATTACTTAAAATGAGGAGATTTTATGAGTTGATAATATTAATAGAAAAAATTGAAACTACTTGAAAACACCTATTGTTTCTTTGTGCGTTGAGTTCTATGTAACAAAGAATTTGAAACAAAACGCAAATCTGAGAATGGTTGGACTCTGAAGGGGTGGTATAGACAACCTATTCAATAATGCCCTAATTTTTATGGTCAATTACGTTTTTGACCCTAGTGGGTCCTTGAGTATGAGTTGAATTGTGTTTTCTTGTATGTGTGTCAACATGATTTGTGTACTTATTTACTTCTTTAAATATCTAACACTACTTATTAAATCTTTTGTGTACCACTTAGTATGTTAAATCAATTTAAGTATTTGTATAACAAGTACAGATATTAATAGAAGCATATTAATGATTCCAGTTACAATGCACTTTTATTTCTTATCCAAATAGTTTAGGAATTTTTTTTTTCTTTAATTGATTTGACAATGTGAATAGTAGTTTCATACAAACAATTTAGAGAATATTTCTCCATATAGTTTGTAGACTCCTTACCTTGTATTGTTTCTTATTTTATGATGTGTTTGCTTTTTAAAGAAGTGTGAGAAAGAACGTCTTATCAAAGAAATTGAGGTATTACTAGTGTATTTATAATAGGGTGCTTGATGAAACTCTTTAGGAAACAAGAAAAAACTTACCAAACCCTATAGTCGAA
>CM040624.1:92041059-92188300 GCA_022817965.1 Solanum lycopersicoides | reverse complement strand
AGAATAAGAAATGAAACTGAAACAATAACTTTTTGATATTGAATGAGAAAAGACCAATTAACTCATAAATAACAATGAACATATCTTCTATGTCTAATTAAGGTAAACAGATGTCAATGTATATTAATTGACAGTCAAAATAGGAGTGTAGAATGATCGTCAATCCTATTTCAACTCTATATTACAATTAAATAACTTTCTATGTCATTTCGTAGAGAGAAGGAGAATATACATACATCTGGTCAAGATAGGAAAGCGTAAATGTAATCGCAGAGATTATGCCTATATATTTCCACAAAGATAGAAGTATAAGAGTCATACAACAAGACATAGTATTAGGTGTGAATTAAAAGACTTACAGTATGATAGGATTCTTTGACAATACAAAAAAGAGCAATGTACACCGCTTCCTTCTCATACATATATTAGTTTCTTAGAGCTTTATTATGTTAGGCATGATAGAAATGAAACACTATGAACTCGACATTAGCCGAGAATTGGACTCGACTCTCGGATCTCAGTCATTTTCCCCTTGATTATGTAGAATTTTAATTAAATCATAATTGATATTAATTTTATTAGTTCATAGGTATAATAATTAAGAACATTTGAGATAGTTTGTGGCAACTTGGTATAACATTTATACTTTTGATTAATTTTAATCTGAAACTTTTCGCCACCATATTGCTTTACTCAGCTACAGATTTTCGCATGCTAATTGGTGTTTATATTATTATATATCACTTATATAAATAAAATTATTAAAAAAAACTTACATCACTAAATAACACTTGCAATAGTATTGATGACATACAATAAAATCATAAAATAACATTACAAAACTATTTTGTTATATTCATGAATTCAATACTAATTATTAATTTATTAATTTCAAAATAGGAGTTATCTATATAGGAATATTGAATGAAAAACACATAAATATTTAATCATTAGAGGTAAAAACAAATTATTATTTATACATATTGAACGGAAAATGATCATTAATCATATTACAACAATAAATATCTAGTCAAAGGTCAAAGGTTAAAGAAAGGTAAATGTATAAATATTCAGTCAAAGATATGAGGAAAATGTACTTAAGTTTTAAACATATATATATTCAGTCAAAAATAGGAGCTAGCGTAGAATGTACGCAGACTATTAATCATACCTAACATATCTAGTCAAAGAAGGATTAAATTTATATATATCTAGTCAAAGATAGAAGCGTAAAATGTACGCAAGATTAGACTATATATCCTGTCAAATAGGAGTGTAGAATGTACACATACAAACTATTATGTGTGAAGTTAGACTCACACATAGTAGCCTTCGAGAAAAAAGAGCAAAAATTCTTCTTTTTCCTCAAAATCATCCGTTCTCCGTAATTCACTGGACTCCACTCGATTTTCCTTCCAATTTTAGGTAAATCTTAACTAATCTATTGATATATCTTTATTATTTTAAGGTATGAGGGTATATATATATATAGCTTTTGTTCAATTTTGTCTGAAAGTTTTTCCTTTTGTTTCTCTCAATATAATTTGTATGTTATTGTTTTTGTGTAATATTGTTCTAGATTTTGATGTGTTAAGAGAAATTGTTCACATTAATATTTAAACCCAATTCCAAAATCTATATATTTGTGAATTAATCCAGCTTTATTTATTTTCAATTTTGAGTGTCAAATTCATAGTGTTGTAAACCGTTCTGGTGAATCTTAACATCAATTTTAAGTTTCTCTTTTAATCCATTCAAGAACACCCTAAGAGACTTGGGTGGTTTGTAATCCTAGACGAATGTTTTGTAAATTCTTGATAATACACCTATATAAAACTGTTTGCTTTTCGTAAAAGTATAGAATCATTTTCCCATTTCCTATATAGAGTAAAGTCAATTACTTATCCTAATTAAGGCTGAAGAATTAAAATATATTTATCATTTTTCTATAAAAATATTACTTTTTCTTTTTGATCAGTGTAATGCTATAGTCACATAGTTCGTTAGCATTCTCAAATTTTAATACTAGTAAAACTATTGATTTTATACTAAAATCTAGCAAATGAAACAAATTCTTATTTTTATTTATTACTTAAAATGAGGAGATTTTATGAGTTGATAATATTAATAGAAAAATTGAAACTACTTGAAAACACCTATTGTTTATCTTTGTGCGTTGAGTTCTATGTAACAAAGAATTTTGAAACAAAACGCAAAATCTGAGAAATGGTTGGACTCTGAGGGTGTGGTATAGACAACCTATTCAATGAAGGAATTTGGTGTTTGCCTAATTTTTATGGTCAATTACGTCTTTTGACCCTAGTTGGGTCCTTGAGTAAGAGTTGAATTGTGTTTTCTTGTATGTTGTGTCAACATGATTTGTGTAATTTATTTACTTCTTTAAATATCGAACACTACTTATTAAATCTTTTGTGTACCACTTAGTATGTTAAATCAATTTAAGTATTTGTATAACAAGTACAGATATTAATAGAAGCATATTAATTATTCCAGTTACAATGCACTTTTATTTCTTATCCAAATAGTTTAGGAATTTTTTTTTTTTCTTTAATTGATTTGACAATGTGAATAGTAGTTTCATACAAACAATTTAGAGAATATTTCTCCATATGGTTTGTAGACTCCTTACCTTGTATTGTTTCTTATTTTATGATGTGTTTGCTTTTGAAAGAAGTTGTGAGAAAGAACGTCTTATTAAAGAAATTGAGGTATTACTAGTGTATTTATAAATAGGGTGCTTGATGAAACTCTTTAGGAAACAAGAAAAAACTTACCAAACCCTATAGTCGAATTTAGGTATATCATCGACCAAACTTTTGACCTTCATAAAGGTCACATTACTAAGTTTATCCTCGATGTTATTCGTCTGGATAGTTGTCCTAAGATTGATAATATGTTTCCTCACGATGAATGACATTGATGCACTATGAAAAAAATTTGAATAGCATTTATTGAGAGGAAATATATGAAGTTTTCTATCTCTAAGAAAACTTTCTAGATGAATAATATTGAGGGTTAACTTAGCAATGGGTCGTTCATAAAGGGTCAAAAGCTGGTAGATGATCTACATAAATTTGAGTGTAGGATTTAGTAAATGTTTTCTTGTTTTCAAAGAGATTCATAAAGCGTCAACTGTGTAAGGCTAAATTAGTGATACCTTCGTTTCTTTAGTAAGACACTCCCAATATCATTACAAGGCAAATGAATCAAAATGACATTGATTACTTTATGAGGAAGATTGCTAAGGATGCAAAGTATTAAACAACAACAATGATTTCTTCCCTTAGAAGACATCATAAACCACCCAACACTTGTAAAAAAATAAGAAATAATACGAGGTATGAAATCTACAAACTATCTAAGATGAAATTACTATTTATATTGTCAAATCAATAGAAAAAAAAAGAGAAATGAAATTCCAGACTATTTGAATATAAAATAAATATGCTTTACAATTGAAATCATCAACAATCTCCAATTAATATCTATGCACGATTTCATGTGCTCACCCAAAGCAAAAATTATCGACATAAATCTGAGCATATCTCGATATTTTTCTATTTAAAAACGAGAAACAAAGGTTGATGTATTATTGTAACTCTTTGTTCTACCTTGATGTAACGTGTATTTGAGAGCATGAGCATTGTTTGAATGGATGTGTTTATTAGTTTGTTGTCATTACATGTTTTAAGCATTTCTACATTGATAGTCTGCTAATGAATGAGTTGTTAAATTGTTTTCTTCAATTTTATAGGGACTGAGAAACTTCCTCAGTTTTTAAATTTAACTACTAGTTATGAATATATGTGTATACGATCCATATCTAATAAAGGTGCATGTATTATACTCTTTTTAATAACAAATTGATATTGAATGAATTAGAAAAAACTCAAAACTGTGTTTTTAAGAATTCCAAAAATACCATACAACTTTAAAAGATTGTCTCGCCCATTTTTTAACTCCACTCAACTAAAAATAATAATCCCTCTTTTCATTTAGGTTAAATTTGGTGATAATTCAGGTAGAAACAAGAAATAACTGATAATTCAAAAGTGTTTAAATAACTTATGGTTGTTCTAGTAAGAAAAGTAAATGATAAAAAAAACTCTAAAAACATGATATTTCAAATGTGATTTTGACTATTATTATTAATTCCAACATACAAATTATTTCTTAATGCCAATAAATGAAAAAAAATACAATGACAATAAAGACTAAATATTACAATATAAATCTATATTTATATATATAATAAATGAGAAACATAAATAAGGTGATGGATGTGAAACCTCTCTATGACTTCTATTCATATTTATTTTTCTTCTTTGACCATTTTCATTCATTTAATTTAATTTTAATTTTAATTTCTTAAAAAATCTTTATATTCAATTACTGATCAACTTCTCACCTCCCAGTATAATAATATATTTTATTTATTAGATATAATGTAAATTTAGATATTCTTTTACCTTCAACCTTTATATTTGTATTTTCTAATATTTTAAAATATGGAATTAAACTCAGGCACCATCTAAGTTTCGTGCATACCCTTAGCTTGTCGTTGCGCTACGAATCTATATTAATTTTGATGGTGTTCAAAATACTATTGCAAGTTTTCAATAATATTGCACTTTTATATTTTCTCTCTTGTTTTTTCTTCAAATAATTTCTTAAATATTGAAATATTGAAGTTAAATGGAAAATTGAATAATTATATACTAAATAAAATAAAATAAAAGGAAAAGGTAAGTGCCAGAAAATAAAAAAGATACTAAATAAAATTGATCTCATCAAGACTACATTTATTTGACCTTTTATTTGTTTCATTTTAGTTTTTTTCCTACTTATATAAATTTAGTAAATTGTAAACAACTAATATTATGAAACAAGTACATTTTAGAGGAAGGGAAAAAAACTTCTAAATACCATTGCTTCTACAACAATAACTAACTTATCAAACTAAATTTTGTATGTATATAAAAGAAGAAAACTTATACATAATCTCATCACCAGAAAATCATTTTCCGATCAATGAATGATTCAAATATACTATTGTTGTTCATTGCTTCTGTAGCATTAATGATTCGGAAAATGCGTTGAAATCCCAAAATGTACTCTCAAAATCCGAAATCATCCAACTTAATGGAGCAATTGGACCAGAGAGTGTTGCTTTCGATCCAAATGGCGAAGGCCCATACATAGGCGTAGCCGATGGACGAATACTCAAGTTTCAAGGATCACATCGGGCTGATTTTGCAGTCACTTCTTCTCAAAGAGAGAGTTGTACACTGCCTTTTGCACCAGAAATGGAGCATATATGTGGGAGGCCATTAGGTTTACGATTCGATACCAAAACAGGGGAACTCTACATCGCTGATGCCTATTTCGGGCTCCAAGTTGTTGGACCAAAAGGAGGATTAGCTACACCATTAGTCCAAATATTCGAAGGTGAGCCTCTCGTCTTCACAAATGACGTTGATATTGATGATCATGACGATGTGATTTACTTCACGGATACAAGCACAAGGTACCAACGCAGACAATTTGTCGACTCTCTTTTAAGCAGAGATGCGACTGGCAGGCTAATGAAATATACTAAATCAACCAAAAAAACTAAAATACTAATAAGAGGCCTTGCTTTTGCAAATGGTGTAGCTTTGAGTAAAGACCGATCATTCGTACTAGTAGCTGAAACTTCTAATTTTAGAATTTTAAGGTACTGGCTTAAAGGCCCCCTTGAGGGAACACATGATACATTTGCTGAGTTACCGGGGTTTCCCGACAACATCAGAATAAATTCGAAAGGGGAATTTTGGGTAGCGCTACAAGCAATAAGATCACAATTGAGATTTTCAAATTCGAAAATGGGAAGTTTATCGTTGAAGTTCCCATTCATCGCGCAAAAATTTAACGATTTGTTAAGTGGAGGGCTGCTGCACGCTACAGCAATCAAGCTAAGCGAGGACGGGCGAGTTTTGGAGGTTCTAGAAGATGTTGAAGGCAAGACGTTGAGGTCTATTAGTGAAGTTCATGAGATATATGACAAGTTGTTGTTTGGTTCTGTTATGATGCCCTTTTTGGGAGTTTATGGATTATGAGTTTAAGATATATATATATATTGGGTAACGATTTTTCTTTATAAGATCGCGCTATGAGTAAATTAAGTTAAATACAAGTCTAAGTTATGTCATTTCAAGCTTCTAATATGTTATTATTGAAAAAATAACTATATTAATATCTCAAAAAGTTTTTTATTTAATGTTTTCATTTACATTGCAGCAGATTAATTACTAATGCAAAATTATATTGTCTTAACATTCATTATGGAAAATTTGGTAGTTGCCTAACATTTATTAATTTTTATCTATTTTAACATATTATAATATTCAGCTTTTATTGTTACTAGAAAATTTGACCACGATTTGTGTAGTTGTAAAAAATATATATGTAAATTTATTTAAAAATTAATTCTGATAGAAGGAATAAAAAATCAACTATAGAGATAAGAAAATGATAAAATCACAATACAAATATTTTTGTAGAATTAGAGATTAAGTGAATTTACATTTTTATTATTAAATAGTTTTCAAAATTTAAAAGATAATTTATTAAGAAAAAGATCCAGATATTGTGATGTTTAATACATATAATGTGAATAAACATATTTATTGACTTGTTTTTTTGTTTTTTTTGTCTTCTTAGTTTTGTTGAATGATAAATTTAATGTTCGATGAATCTTCCTTTTATTCAAAAAAGAAAGTCATGAATAAAAATAGGAGGAAAAAGAGATAAGTATTTATATATCGTTTCTTCTTTTATATTTGATTCTTTTATTGTCCTTGTTTTTTCTCTTATTTTTCATCATCGTCTAAATAAATATTTTTCTCTTATTTTTTATCATCCACGTAAACCATTATTGCTAATTTTTTGTATATATCTTATATTTTTTTTTGGTGATTCTTTAAATATAGAAGAAATGAAAAAAATTTAAGAAAAATGTAAATGATTTTTCACTATGAGAAACACCCAAGAACTGCTTATTTCAATATTTAATATGCATTTCTTTTGAGTCATGAGTAGTAAAATTTGATTGTTTGTCGGCGTAGTTAACTTTGTTCTGACAAAGTTACAAATAATTAATTTGAACCTAAATAAAAAATGTAATTTGCTATGATTGAAAAATTTATAAAACTATAGGAAAATGATTAGAAGAAGAAATACCATAAAGGAAATATAAGAAGAAGAAACAGTGAATATGAAGAAGAAACAGTGAAGACCAAAAATGAGGAAAATTTTCTCTGATTTTCTGTGTTTATTTTGTTGAACAAGAAGCAACTATTTTACCTATTACAAAATGGCAGAAATATAAACTAATCTAAGAGAAAACAAACTTATAACAAACTTTGCACACCTATACAAATTCTAGAAGAAGCATCTAATAAGCATCTAATAAAGGAATCTTGTGCTATGTACAAAAGATGATAAAATGTAATGGGATATGAGTAAATGAGCTTTCTTGATTGATAATGTTGATCTGAATGTTGGGTCGAATTTGATTTAGAAAAAGGTCCTGTGACCTGTTTCTTTTTATTCTTTAGATGAGGCTTGACTTAAGGAACATGTCCTGCGACTTGTTTCTCTTCATTCTTCATATGCAATTTGTCGTCAGATGAGACTTGACTTAAGGAACAGATCATGCGACCTGTTTCTCTTCATTCTTCATATGAGACCTGGGCCTGGTTTTCATGACTGCGATTTGGCCTGAGTTTCATTATCATTCTAATACCCTCCCTCAAGTTGGCGGGGAGAGAAGCGAGACACCAAGTTGCCATCAAGTCTATGATGTGAGGAACCAAACAAAGTTTTGGTGAGAAAATCTGTAAGCTGAGATGGAGCAGGTTCTTGGCGAAGTATATGGCAGCCTGACATGATTTGAACAGAAATAGGGAGAGTTGGAGAAACTCCCAAATCATGAAGGAGACGATTGATCCAGGTTAACTCAATCACTGCAAGATTGACTTTGCCATTGCAACTGCATCAACTGGAATGACTGAATAGATAAGAAGACCAGTTAAAAAAAATGGAGTGATACCTTCTTCGTTGTGGCTCCCTTACATGCCTCATTTCAGAGGGAACCTCAAAGAATGCCATATCACTTTTGGTCAAGAAGCTGGCATAACTTGATAAGTGATCCCCTGCAACACAAGAAGTTAGAGGCATCCCAAATGCCAATTTATAACATGATTCCTCCAAGTGCAAGAACATACAATTCTTTAGACACCCATGTGAAAGTTGAAGGGTGATAAAGAGCAGCATGAGACTCTAAAGAGCCTTGACACAAGAGATCCCACATGAATGAAAAGAGACTAAGCTCTAAAGAAAAGTGGGAGAAGAGGAAGGAACATTGATGAGGCTGTGAAAGGAAATTTAGGTGATTATACTAAAACAGAAGGAGGAACGAGTTGAATGGAACTGGTTGATGAACCATGTCCATGGATGAACTAGGAAAATCGATAACAGAAAGTTTGAGGGTTGAGCGATGAGAAGGTGAACTGGCACATGTTTCTCAGTGAAAGAGAAAGTGGATTTGAAGAAAAAAAATAGACTCATGAAAAATTAACATCCCTTGACACATAGATCTTTCTAAAAATCCAAAAATAAAAGTTTGTACATCTTTTTTTTTTGTCCAGGGGATACCCCAAGAAACACAAGGCACAAATCTGGGTGAAATCTTGAATCGATTTGAGTTGAAGTAGATGCATAACAAAGGAACCCAAATGTCTTCAAATGTGCCTTATTCGAGTTGCTCGAGTTGAAGGAGAGGAAAGGGAAACAATGGTGAATGAAGATCCAGTAATGCAAGCCATTGATGAGATCTAAGAAAAAAATGGATCTGAGGGAAGTGACGTACGACTCGAAGAAAACTGAAATGCAAACAATGAAGGAGCAGTATAAAAATCGAGACAAAACTCATCTCACCCTCTACTCTTCAAAAACAAAAACAAAACTTCATATCTGTCCCGATCTAAAGAGGAAAATGAAAAATAGTGACAACACAGCCGGTGACGACTGATGAAGAGATAGATCCGACAGAAGCAAGCGCCGGTGAAGATACATCGGCAACTACTGTAACTCCGATGAGAAAAACAATAACAAAGACTGATGAAGTTGCCCTGTGAGACCACCATTTTGTTGACAAGTGAAAGTGGAAAACGGATCTAAGGAGAATGAAACATGGTGTTGCACCTGTTCCATGAACGGAGATCTGGGCTGCTGGCAACAGGGAATGCAACTCCCATTGGTAAATCCCAACTTATTTTGGGTTGTGAGAGTGATGAGAACGGATCTTCTCCATCCTCCATAGCCCTTCCTTCTAAAAGATGAATGATGAAGGAAATATGGACTTTGAACTTAATTCACTTGACTCACTGATAGAAGAGTTGGTCCTTGAAGATATGAAGGATCTTCAATGGTGCTCTGATACCATGTAGGAAAATGATTAGAAGAAGAAATACCATGAAGGAAAGATAAGAAGAAAAAACAGTGAATATGAAGAAGAAACAGTGAAGACCAAAAATGAGAGAAATTTTCTCTGATTTTCTGTGATTATTTTATTGAACAAGAAGCAACTATTTTACCTATTACAAAATGGCAGAAATGTAAACTAATCTAAGAGATAACAAACTTATAACAAACTTTGCACACCTATACAAATTCTAGAAGAAGCATCTAATAAGCATCTAATAAAGGAATCTTGTGCTATGTACAAAAGATGATAAAATGTAATGGGATATGAGTAATGAGCTTTCTTGATTGATAATGTTGATATGAATGTTGAGTCGAATTTGATTTAGGAACAGGTCCTGTGACCTGTTTCTTTTCATTTCATCAGATGAGGCTTGACTTAAGGAACATGTCCTATGACCTATTTCTCTTCATTCTTCATATGAGATTTGTCTTCAGATGAGACTTGACTTAAGGAACGGGTCATGCGACTTGTTTCTCTTCATTCTTCATATGAGATCTGGGCCTGATTTTCATGACTGCGGCCTGGCCTGAGTTTCATCATCATTCTAATAACCTAAATTTAAAAAAATATATAGAGAACATATGAAAAAGTAAGCAAAAAGAGAAAAATAACAACACAAATTTGTCAAGTCCTTATTCACAAAAACAAAGATAAAAAAAATTTACATAATCAATGCAATTATTTTTGAGCTTTTATCAAGCACCCTTCTATATATCCACATCCAAGAATCTTTTCATGGAGTCAAACTAATAATATAAAATATCACTATTTGAAATATGAAATAAAAATAATGATCTTGAGTAAGAATCTTATGAAACAAAAATTATGAATTTATATAGACAAAATTGAAGGAATATCATAAGTTATCTTATATTTTGGAATTAAATAGTTGGGGATTATGAATATAAAATTTTAAAGAAAATGAATTAATAATATTAATTAAAGTAGAAATTCAATAGGTATAAGTTATGAAGGTAAATTTTTTAAAATAAATAAAAGAAGAAATAAAATAAAATAATGAAGACAAAAAAAACTTATGAACTATTCAACATTTGTTGGGTGTTAGTTTTATAAAGAAAGCAAGCAAATCACCTTTCTCTCTTTTTTTTTTTTTTTTTTTTTTTTGTATTACTTCATTGTGTTTAAAAAATTGAAAGAGGAAAAAAAGTATAATTAAAAAAAGATAAATATCTTGAAAGATTGAAGTAGTAAATATTAAGACTTTTGATTTTCTGTAATAATGAGTGTAAATAATTTTGAGACATTTAAGTATAACAATAAATATAGGAGTAGTAATTGATATATTTATTTTTTTGTACAATAATAAGTAAGTAGAAAAATTTGAAAAGTTGAGAAAAAAATGAAATAGAATTCTTGGCCAAAGAGAGGCGCAACATCACTTTTCTATCATCTACCTTATATTATATTAGATTTTAAGCATAACAATATCTAATAACTATGAGAAATGTACCATAGATAACATATCTATCATGCATAAACAATACATCAATAAATCTTAAAAATATTGAAAATAGTCATACTTTGTACTAATATGATCATCTCTCTTGATGAATCTTTCAACATAATTAAGCTTTTCCTTCTTCGTTTTGATGAACTTGTATTAAACTAGTGTGAGCATCTCTTTGTAATGAATCTGTTAAAGAATATATCTTTATATTCATCAAAGTGCAGAACATATCATGTCCCTATCTTTTTTATAATCTCTTATGAAAAAATAATTAAGAATTAAAAAAATACACTAAACTAAGAGAAAG
Organism: Solanum lycopersicoides; assembly: GCA_022817965.1. Lineage (NCBI taxonomy): Eukaryota > Viridiplantae > Streptophyta > Magnoliopsida > Solanales > Solanaceae > Solanum > Solanum lycopersicoides. The sequence continues at coordinate 92,176,975 of CM040624.1, read as the reverse complement.
AAAGAATGTAAAAATGAAATATTCAACATAGTCATGAATGATTGTTATTTATAGATATGATAATCGATAAGAGCAGTTTGAAAGGAGTTGAAGAGACATATTATTAAGTAGGAAACATGAATAGATGGAGTTTTTTTGCAACTCATTATATATAATTAGAATTGTAAATATATATGATTGAATCTTTAATGAAAATAATTAAGAAAAAAATCTCAAAAAAAAGAAAAAATCTAAATATAAATGGAAGTCATAGAGTGGTGCCACATCACATTATCTATCTTTCTCCTTTATATTAGATATATAGATTGTTCTTTTTCATTTATTGGCATTAAGAAATGATTTGTACATTGGAGCATTCTGCTTATTTAAATTAATAATAGTCATAAATACATCAGGAATGTCATGTTTTTGAAAGTTATCTATCAAAACTATCATGTATTTATTTTTCTTACTCATTATCAAAACACTTCTTAATTATAAATTGTTCTTGTTCTTACCTGAATTATCACCTGAACTGGCCCAAAACCAACCCAAAACAAAAGAGGAATTTGCTTCTTTTAGTTGACTGAAATTGAAAAGGGTTTAAAACTGGTAAGATGACTGTTTTAAAGTCATGTGGTATTTTTGGAGATTAAAAAAAAGTAGTTTAAGATTAAAAAAATAAATTAAACTCAATAAATATAGATTTGTTAATGAAAAGGGTAACTATGCAACTTTTGTTAGACAATGAAGGTATATATATATGCAACATTTATTAGATGTGGAGAGGTTATATATATGTGCAACTTATCATGTTTCTCCACAACTTCACTGATAAAACATCAATATCATGCCTTCAAACATCGTCTAAAACCATTCAAAAACTTCAGTTAACTTATTTATGAACAGACAATAAATATAGAAATCTTTGAACATGTAATGACAACAAACAAATCAAAACAGTCATTCAAGCAATGTTAAGAGATAGTCGTTACGAACAAGGCACAACAAAGATTTACAACACTACGTACATCAATGTTTTTTTCTCGCATTTCAATTTAAACTTCTAAGCAAAAGACCGAGATCTACTTATATCAATGCAGACAAGTTTTGCTTTAGGTGAAGCACATGAAATCTTTGACAAATATGAATAATAATTTCATTTTGATAATTTGATGAACATTTCAGTATTGTCCATCTAGTTTGGTGATTTCTTACCTCGTACTATATCTTATTTTCTACAAGTGTTGAATGGTTTATGATGTATCATAAGGGAAGAACGCATTGTCAAAGTTTAATGTCAAGACATTTTTATTTAGCAATCTTTCTCATAATGTAATTGATGTCATATTGATGCATTTGCCTTCCAAAGATATTGTGAGGACAAGTGCATTGTCAAAAGTAATGGAGATATCACTAGTGTGGACTTACAGATCTAGTTGACGTTTGAAGATCTCTTTGCAAAATAAAAAGGATTTTACTCCACATAAATTTGTGTTACCTAAGAGATCTATCAAGTGACAACTCTATAAGTATACAGCAGTGATACATCCATACTTTTGATAAGATGTTTGTCCGCACATCATCTTTAGAAGGCAGACGCATCAAAATAACATCAATTAATATCATGAGGAAGGTTGCTAAGGAAGCTAAAGGGTAAACTTTGACAATAATTTCTTCCCATAAAAGACATTCTAAGCCATTAAGCACATGTAGAAAATATGAAACAATATAAGGAAATGAAGCTCCAAACTATATGGAGATCAAGACTGAGATAATCTCCAAATTATTGGGATGGAAATGTTATTCACATTGTCAAATCAATGAAAAATAGAAGAAATGGAAACCCTAAACTATATGGATATGAAATAAAGGTGCATTGCATAAAATCATCAACAATCTCATATTAATATGTATGTTATATGGATAGTTAATTTTACTTGATATACTAAGTAATACACAAAAGATTTAGTAAATTGTGTCAATATTTAAATAAACAAATAAGTGAAACAAATCATTTGAATACATCAATACAATTCAAATCATACTCAAGAACTATTGAGGATCAAAATAAAGTAATTGACCACAAAAAATTGACAAACCTTAAAATATTTCATAAAATAGGTTGTCTATATCACATCTCTTAGAGTCCAGCCCTTTTTCGTACCCTACGTTTTTGTTTCAAATTTCCCTTTGTTTCATAGAGCTCAACCTAAAAAGAAAAATAATGAATATTTTCAAGTAGTTTCAGGTTGCTTCTACTAAAATCTGTTCATTTTAAGATAAAATAAATAAACATAATTACATACAAAGTTGATGCATTTGCTAGATTTAGAACATCAAATCCTAGCTTTACTAGCATTAAAATTTGAAAACCTTAAAGAACCTTTGTAACTATAGCATAACACTGACCAATAAGGAAAAATAATTATTTTTTAAATAAAATAGTTAATAAAATTCAAATACCTTTCGTGAGTGATTAAGTTTTAGCATATTTTGGACTCTTCAAGTTTTCAACCTTAATTTAGAATAAGCAATTTTGATTTCATCTCTTTAGAGGAATTGAGAAAATGATTTTTTACTTTTATGAAAAGCAAATGTATTCTATATAGGTGTATCATCAAGAATTTGCAAAACATTCGTCCACTGTAACAAATTAGCCAAATGGTGTTCCTCAATGGACGCTACGATTCAATATATATATATATATATATATATATATATATATATATATATATATATATATATATATATAAACCAATAGCATGCAAATCGGATTGAGAAGACCAAAAGGGGCAAACTTTCAAATAAAATTAAGCAAATGTTATATGTATACAAGCAAACATTCAATGTCCTAATATATATTACCTCAAAATAATAAATAATATCAATAGATTAATTAAAAAATTACCTATAATCAAGGGGAAAAGGAATAGATCTGAGTCCACGAAGAGCGAATTGGCACTATTAGGGTTTTTTTCTTGCACCAATAATAAAGCCTAGAAAATAAATTTTGAGGAAGAAGGGTGAAATTTTGCTCTTTTTTTTTTAAGACTACTATGTGTGAGTCTTTAATTTCACAGATAGTACTATGTTTGTGTATATTCTACACTTCTATCTTTGGTGGAGTATATATAGGCTAACTCTGCGTACACTTTACGCTCCTATTTTTGAGCAGATATGTGTACATTTAATTCTTCTAGACAAAATAACAGATATGTTAATGTTGTAATATGATTGATGGTTGCGTGCATTCTACACTCCTATTTTTGACTGAATATATATACATTTAATCCTTGTTTGACCTTTGACTAGATATGTTATTGTTATTTATGGTTAATGGTCTTTTCTCATTCAATATCAAAAAGTTTTTTTTTTGTTTTTTTTATATCTAATTATTTAATATATATTTATTTTTCATTCAGCATTCCTATACAGGTAACACATATTTTAGGATAGTCAAAATAATAATTAGTATTGAGTTCACGAAATATAACAAAATAATTTTGTAACGGTAATTTTTATGATTTTATTGTGTGGCATCAATATTATTGCAAGTATTATATCTTCTCTCATCTTTTTTCTTCCAATAATAACTTAAATATTAAAATTTTGAAGTTAAATAGAAAATTAAATAATTATATACTAAAGAAAGTATATGAAAAGAAAAGGACAAGTACCAAAAAATAAAAATGATACTAGGAAATTGATCTCATCAATGATTATACATTTCTTTTTTAATTTTTTTTGTTTCATTTCATTTCTTTTTTTACTTATATAAATAAAATTATTTAAAAAAACTTACATCACTTTGCAATAGTATTGATGACATACAATAAAATCATAAAAATAACATTACAAAACTATTTTGTTATATTTCATGAATTCAATACTAATTATTATATTATTATTTTGACCATTTCAAAATAGGAGTTATCTATATAGGAATATTGAATGAAAAACACATACATATTTAATCATTAGAGGTAAAAACAAATTATTATTTATACATATTGAACGGAAAATGATCATTAATCATATTACAACAATAAAATATCTAGTCAAAGGTCAAAGGTTAAAGAAAGGTAAAATGTATAAATATTCAATCAAAGATATGAGGAAAGAATGTACTTAAGTTTTAAACATATATATATTCAGTCAAAAATAGGAGCTAGCGTAGAATGTACGCTGACTATTAATCATACACTAACATATCTAGTCAAAGAAGGATTAAATTTATATATATCTAGTCAAAGATAGAAGCGTAAAATGTACGCAAGATTAGACTATATATATCCTGTCAAATATAGGAGTGTAGAATGTACACATACAAAACTATTATGTGTAAAGTTAGAGACTCACACATAGTAGGCTTCGAGAAAAAAGAGCAAAAAAATTCTTCTTTTTCCTCAACATCCGTTCTCCACTCGATTTTCCTTCCAATTTTAGGTAAATCATTAACAAATCTATTGATATAATCTTTATTATTTTAAGGTATGAAGGTATATATATATATATATATATATATATATATATATATAGCTTTTGTTCAATTTTGTCTGAAAGTTTTTCCTTTTGTTTCTCTCAATATAATTTGTATGTTATTGTTTTTGTGTAATATTGTTCTAGATTTTGATTTTTTAAAGAGAAATTGTTCACATTAATATTTAAACCCAATTCCAAAATTCTATATTTTTGTGAATTAATCCAGCTTTATTTATTTTCAATTTTGAGTGTCAAATTCATAGTGTTGTAAACCGTTCTGGTGAATCTTAACATCAATTTTAAGTTTCTCTTTTAATCCATTCAAGAACACCCTAAGAGACTTGGGTGGTTTGTAATCCTAGACGAATGTTTTGTAAATTCTTGATAATACACCTACATAAAACTTGTTTGCTTTTCGTAAAAGTATAGAATCATTTTCCCATTTCCTATATAGAGTTGAAAGTCAATTACTTATCCTAATTAAGGCTGAAGACTAAGAGTTCAAATAGTGTCGTGTAATTAAAACACTCATAAAATATATTTATCATTTTTCTATAAAAATTATTACTTTTTCTTTTTGATCAGTGTAATACTATAGTCACATAGGTTCGTTAGCATTCTCAAATGTTAATACTAGTAAAACTATTGATTTTATACTCAAAATCTAGCAAATGAAACAAATTCTTATTTTTATTTTATTACTTAAAATGAGGTGATTTTATGAATTGATAATATTAATAGAAAGAATTGAAACTACTTGAAAACACCTATTGTTTATCTTCGTGCGTTGAGTTCTATGTAACAACGAGAATTTTGAAACAAAACGCAGAATCTGGGGAATGGTTGGACTTTGAGGGGTGTGGTATAGACTACCTATTAAATGCCCTAATTTTTATGGTCCTTGAGTATGAGTTGAATTGTGTTTTCTTGTATGATGTGTCAACATGATTTGTGTCACTTATTTAATTCTTTAAATATCTAACACTACTTATTAAATCTTTTGTGTACCACTTAGTATGTCAAGTCAAGTTAAGTTTTTATATAACAAGTACAAATATTAATAGAAGCGTATTAATGATTCCAGTTACAATGCACCTTTATTTCTTATCCAAATAGTTTAGGAATTTTATTTTTTTGTTCTTTAATTGATTTGACAATGTGAATAGTAGTTTCATACAAATAGTTTAGAGAATATATCTCCATATAGTTTGTAGACTCCTTACCTTGTATTGTTTCTTATTTTATGATGTGTTTGCTTTTTAAAGAAGCTGTGAGAAAAAACGTCTTATCAAAGAAATTGAGGTATTACTAGTGTATTTATAGAGGGGGTGCTTGATGAAACTCTTTAGGAAATAAGAAAAAACTTACAAAACCCTATAGTCAAATTTAGGTAGATCATCGACCAAACTTTTGACCTTCATAAAGGTCACATTACTAAGTTTATCCTCGATGTTATTCGTCTGGATAGTTGTCCTAAGATTGATAATATGTTTCCTCTCGATGAATGACATTGATGCACAATGAAAAAATGTTGAATATCATTTATTGAGAGGAAACATATGAAGTTTCCAATCTCTAAGAAAACTTTCTAGATGAATAATATTGAGGGTTAACTTAGCAATGGGTCGTTAATAAAGGGTCAAAAGTTGATAGATGATCTACATAAATTTGAGTGTAGGATTTAATAAATTCTTTCTTGTTTTTCATAGAGATTAATAAAGCGTCAACTGTGTAAGGCTAAATTAGTGATACCTTCGTTTCTTTAGTAAGACACTCCCAATATCTCTACAAGGCAAATGAATCAAAATGACATAGATTACTTTATGAGGATGAATGCTAAGGATGCAAAGTATTAAACAACAACAATGATTTCTTCCCTTAGAAGACATCATAAACCACCAAACACTTGTAGAAAATAAGAAATAATACGAGGTATGAAATCTACAAACTATCTAAGATGAAATTACTATTCATATTGTCAAATCAATAGAAGAAAAAGAGAAATGAAATTCTAGACTATCTGAATATAAAATAAATATGCTTTACAATTGAAATCATCAACAATCTCCAATTAATATCTATGCACGATTTCATGTGCTCACCTAAAGCAAAAATTATCTACATAAATTTGAGCATATCTCAATATTTTTCTATTTAAAAGCGAGAAACAAAGTTTGATGTATTATTCTAACTCTTTGTTCTATCTTGATGTAACGTGTATTTGAGAGCATGAGCATTGTTTGAATGGATGTGTTTATTAGTTTGTTGTCTTTACATGTTTTAAGCATTTCTACATTTATAGTCTGCTAATGAATGAGTTGTTGAATTGTTTTCTTCAGTTTTAGAGGGACTGAGAAACTTTCTCAGTTTTTAAATTTAACTACTAGTTATCACAAGTTATGAATATATGTGTTTACGATCCATATCTAATAAAGGTGCATGTATTATACTCTTTTTAATAACAAATTGATATTGAATGAATTTTAAAAAAACTCAAAACTGTTTTTTTAAGAATTCCAAAAATACCACACAACTTTAAGTGATTGTCTCGCCCATTTTTTAACCCCACTCAACTAAAAAAAATAATCCCTCTTTTCATTTAGGTTAAATCTGGTGATAATTCAGGTAGGAACAAGAAACAACTGATAATTCAGAAGTGTTTAAATAACTGATGGTTGTTCAAGTAAGAAAAGTAAATGATAAAAAAACTCTAAAAACATGATATTTCAAATGTGATTTTGACTATTATTATTAATTTAAATTAAATAAAAAGAACACTCCAGCGTACAAATTATTTCTTAATGTCAATAAATGAAAAAAAAAAACAATGACAATAAAGACTAAATTTCTTAGCTTGTCGTTGCGCTACTAATCTCTATTAATTTTGATGGTGTTCAAAATACTATTGCAAGTTATCAATAATATTGCACTTTTATATTTTCTCTCTTGTTTTTTCTTCAAATAATTTCTTAAATATTGATATATTGAAGTTAAATAGAAAATTGAATAATTATATACTAAATAAAAGAAAAGAAAAGTAAAAGGTAAGTGCCAAAAAATAAAAAAGATACTAAAAAAATTGATCTCATCAAGACTATACATTTATTTGACCTTTCATTTGTTCCATTTTATTTTTTTTCCTACTTATATAAATTTATTAAATTGTAAACAACTAACATTATGAAACAAGTACATTTTAGAGGAAGGGAAATAAACTGCTAATTTTAGAATTTTAAGGTATTGGCTTAAAGGCCCCCTTGAGGGAACACATGATACATTTGCTGAGTTGCCGGGGTTTCCGGAAAATATTAGAATAAATTCGAAAGGGGAATTTTGGGTAGCGCTACAAGCAATAAGATCACAATTAAGATTTTCAAATTCGGAAATGGGAGATGCATTGTTGAAGCTCCCATTCATCGCGCAAAAATTTAACGATTTGTTAAGTGGAGGGCTGCTGCACGCTACAGCAATCAAGCTAAGCGAGGACGGGCGAGTTTTGGAGGTTCTAGAAGATGTTGAAGGCAAGACGTTGAGGTCTATTAGTGAAGTTCATGAGATATATGACAAGTTGTTGTTTGGTTCTGTTATGATGCCCTTTTTGGGAGTTTATGGATTATGAGTTTAAGATATATATATATATTGGGTAACTATTTTTCTTTACAAGATCGCGCTATGAGTAAATTAAGTTAAATACAAGTCAAAGTTATGTCATTTTCAAGCTTCTATTATGGTGATTTTACTATGTTATTATTGAAAAAATAACTATTTAAATATCTCAAAAAGTTTTTTATTTAATGTTTTCATTTACATTGCAGCAGATTATTAATGCAAAATTATATTGTCTTAACATTCATTATGGAAATTTTGGTAGTTGCCTAACATTTATTAATTTTTATATATTTTAACATATTATAATATTCAGCTTTTATTGCTACTAGGAAATTTGGCCGTAATTCGCATAGTTATAAAAAATATGTGTAAATTTATTTAAAAATTAATTCTGATAGAAGGAATAAAAAATTAACTATTGAGATAAGAAAATGATAAAATCACAATACAAATATTTTTGTAGAATTAGAGCTTAAGTGAATTTACATTTTTATTATTAAATATTTTTCAAAATTTAAAAGCTAATTCATTAAGAAAAAGATCCATATATTGTTATGTTTAATACATATAAAGCGAACAAACATATTTATGATTTTTTTTTTTTGTCTTCTTATTTTTGTTAAATGATCAAATTTAATGTTTGATGAATCTTCCTTTTATTCGAAAAAGAAAGTCATGAATAAAAATAGGAGGAAAAAGTGATAAGTATTTATATTTCATTTCTTCTTTTATATTTGATTCTTTCATTGTCCTTGTTTTTTCTCTTATTGTTCATCATCATCTAAATAAATATTTTTCTCTTATTTTTTATCATCTACGTAAACCATTATTGCTAATATTTGTATATATCTTATATTTTTTTTTTTGATAATTCTTAAAATATAGAAGAAATGAACAAATTTTAAGAAAAATGTAAATGATTTTTCACTATAACAAACACCCAAGAACTGCTTATTTCAATATTTAATATGCATTTCTTTTGAGTCATGAGTAGTAAAAATTGATCGTCAGTTAGCGTAGTTAACTTTGTTCTGTCAAAGTTACAAATAATTAATTTGAACCTAAATAAAAAATGTAATTTACTATTATTGAAAAATTTATAAAAACCTAATTTAAAAAATATAGAGAGAACATATGAAAAAGTAAGCAAAAAGAGAAAAATAATAACACAAATTTGTCAAGTCCTTAATCACAAAACAAAGATGATTTTTTTTTTACATAATCAATGCAATTATTTTGAGCTTTTATCCAGCACCCTTCTATATATCCACATCCAAAAGTCTTTTCGTGGAGTCAAACTAATAATATAGAATATCACTATTTGAAATATGGAATAAAAATAATGATCTTGAGTAAGGATCTTATGAAACAAAAAAATATGAATTTATATAGACAAAATTGAAGGAATATCGTAAGTTATCTTATATTTTGGAATTAAATAGTTGAGGGTTATGAATATAAATTTTTAAAGAAAATGAATTAATAATATTAATTAAAGTAGAAATTCAATATGTATAAGTTATGAAGGTAAAAAATTTAAAATAAATAAAAGAAGGAAGAAAATAAAATAATGAAGACAAAAAAAACTTATAAACTATTCAACGTTCTTGTAATAATGAGTGCAAATAATTTTTGAGACATTTAAGTATAACAATAAATAGAGGAGTAGTAATTGATATATTTATTTTTTTGTACAATAATAAGTACGTAGAAAAATATGAAAAATTGAGAAAAAAATAAAATAGAATTCTTGGCCAAAGAGAGGCGCAACTTCACTTTTCTAACATCTACCTTATATTATATATAAACTAGTATACGTACCCGCGCGTTGCGCGGATATTATAAGATATAATAATTTATAAAATTAAAAGTAACTAAAAACAAATTATTATTGATTTAAAAAAAAATACATGAATAATCATATATAATGTTTTAGCTATACATATAAAACTAATGCTAATAAAATTTTAGCCTAATTTACGTGTAATGGGGATATATTCTTCAAAGATACTAAGCAGTATTTTATAACTTCTTCTTTATCTAGTATAATGAAGATTAATAGCATATGTGATGTGTGTTGAATTGAAATTTGTGCTAATTAATTAAATTTTATGTTCATAGATCAATCTAAAACCTAATATAAAAATATTAACTCTACCACATAAAAATAAATTATTGCATAGCAAAACAAAAATTAAAAGTTGAACAAAATGAAGATCTTCTATTCCTTTGATTTACTATAAGTCTCATCTTTGTTGTTTAAGTGTTCCTTTATAAATACTTTTTTTCTTTCTTTTTTTGTTAGTTGTTTTATTTATATCTATTTTGTATCATTTTTTAATTTACTTTCTAACCAAATAATGATGCATTTTGTATTATATAATATTACTTATTTTCTTGAAAAAACATAGCGTAAAAGAAATAGATTTTAATAGTTTAAAAGAATCCAATTTGTAAAATAGTAAAAAATATTTTTTTTTAAAACTTTAAATCAATATTACTTTTTTTTTAAATATCAGCATCCAAATAATGTTTATAAATGATCTTTTTACATGAAATTAATTTAATTGTTTTGTTAAAATTTATTCAAACCGAAATTTTTAAAATTATGACATGTTTCTATTTTCAAATTTTTTCATTATAAAATACAGATCTAAAATGTTTTGATAATTTCTTTTTTTTTTAAAATAAGTTACTAAGTTCAAATAATTTAAAATCCAACAGTTACAAATCTTTTATGGTGCTAATATGTGATACTTTTACCTCTACTATTATATATATTTTTTGGTCTATAAGAAATGGTATATTATTATTTTATTAAATAAAATAGTTCTATATATAATGACTTAATTTTACATTTTCGTTAATTTAGGTCAATTTTTTAAATTTTTATTTAAAAGATGTAACACTTAAATAAAGATTTACACTTACATCACTCTTATCTTTAGAACTATTTTAAAATTATTTCTTATTTAAACATTCAAAGTACTTTAATCCTTCTTAGTTTTAATAATTTTAAGAAACATATTTTTGTGGTGTTGACATGTTGCGTTGTGCTGCATAGATATTTAAAAATAAAATTTTTTATAATTAAAAATAACCAATCAAAATTATTATTCACTTAATAATATTTTTAACATTAATTTATTTTTTGAGCATGTTAAATTAAAATTATTAGTGCACAATTTAATTTTGTTCTTTTATTATTTTTGTGATATTTAAATAATAAAATATATGTTAACAATTTACTAATTCTAATATTCCAAATAAAATATTAATGTCAGAACAGAGCGCATTATAATATTCTATTCTACTTTTTATCATAATTACATATTAATAGAAATACATTACTAACTTTAAAATTAAGGTGTTTAATTAAACCATATCTTTAAATCTCGAACTTCATTTGAAATTCTTCAATTATGTTCAAATAAAAAATTATTTGAATTCAAATTTAAACTATTACTCGGATTAGGTGGAAGTATTGTTCTACCGTCAGTCTTAGAAACATTTTTTTCAACTAATTTTATATAATAATATATAATAGCTATAAAATTGGTAAGGATAAAATTTAAAATTTAACCATTTGCATTAACACTCTTCTCAATTCAAATATTTTTAAAAATTCTATAAAAGACTTTCAAAATATTATAGTTACTTTATGATTAAATTTTTATCTTTTAAAATAATTAAACTATTTTATAGGCCAGACCACACGTAGGCCGTGGGAGAATTATTATTATTACAAAGACTTCAAAAGGATTATCATTATTATTATCTTCTTCTTGTTGCTGTTGCTGTTATTATTTCTTTTGTTAATATTATTATTAGGACCTGAATTCTTATTTAATCATCTTACTTTAAATGAGTAAAATTTATTTTATTTAAACTGAGAAAAACACTTAATATCACTTGATGATATTAAGCATTAAAAATTTAAATGCAACTTAAATACTGGGTTCCATTAAATAAAGATTAGCCAAAAAAAAGTTTTTCTTTCTAGCACACATTAATTATTTTCACATAGAAATATGAAATAACTTATTTATAAAATAAAGTAATAACATAATTGAATTTTTGTTTGAACAATTGAACTTTATTATTATATTATATCATATTTATCGATATTGTTAAACAATGTAAAATTTTAAATTAATTTTATCATGTAAAATATTTGTTTGAGTTTACTGCTAATCTACTCAAGTGTATGATTTATGATGAAGAAAGGAACATGATTATTATCCTAATAATTTAATCTATCCATGAGCCTGAATAAAAGGGATGTTCAAATCTGTGTAGAAAATATTAATATTTAAGAATTCATATTACGTAAAAATAACATACGGTTAGAATGATTATATGATTCAATAGAAAATGTATAAGACGTATTACATAAAAAATTAAAGATTCATTTTAATAATTAAAATTTATATTAAACTACTATGTCAAATATTACAAATATCTTCTTAGACTTATGATTTACTATACCATTAGACACTGCATATTAATTGCAAAATCAATAAATTTGTTGTCTCTGATCCTATGACTACAATTTGTTGAAAAAATAAAATAAAGATACATAAAAAGGGATTCAAACATGAAATAAATAAATAAATAACAAATATGATATTTATTATGAAAATATCAAAGAATTAATTGGCAAGTAAAATTATTATGAAAATCATATAAAAAAGTAAATTTCAAACAATTAATGGTCAAGTTTATCATGCACAGTTGTATTCTACATAAGATTGACAATTGTCGTATAATATTCTATTCCCATTATTATAACAATGTACTATTTTTAATTAGTTGCATCGATCTATAGGACTTGCTTTGAATTTAAATTCAAAATATACCCCCACATATTCTTGATTTACTTCTTGATAACATGACTCAACCAAATTTATAAAATAATAATTAGAAGCACTCACATATACACCTCATTTTGAATGGAAACGTGTCTTGTACAAATAATTTTTTTTTCATCTCGTTCGTGTCAAATTGACCTTTAATATGAATTTTAAATTTTAGATTGAAAAAATATCTAAATGTTAAAGTAAACTTGAAAGAAAGGAGCAATGTCGTATAATTAATTGGAATAATATGGGAGGAAAAACTTTAAAGATGCATTTACAATTAAACACTCTATGTCAAAAGAATTATTTTAGTTACATTCATTTTGTGTTTTGAGGAGTTCCAAGAAGTCTTATCTAGTTACTGCTATTTCTTGTTGAAAGTTGCACGAACATTGGTGTAGTTAATTAATTAAAAGAAAAAAATTTATAGGTAATGAGATCATGGTAAAGTTAAAAAGTTGTAGTTGCCTTAAAATTAAAAGAAAATTTTAAATTTGAAAACTCATACAATAATGAGGGAAATTGTAACCGTTTACAAAACTGCAAGTATCAAATTAAATTTATGTGTTTATCTTTTAATTTTATGTGTTTATCTTTTAAATACGTACCCGCGCGATGCGCGAATAATATGGAAGTATTATTTCTAGTTGTTTCAGATTGCAATGATTGATGATATTAAATCATATTATCTTAAAGAAATAGAACTATTATATTCCACAATGAAATGTACTAACCTTCATTCTTCTCTATCACTAACTCCAATAATAAAATCTATATGAATAGACAACGAATCATCATGCAAGTATCAAATAATTTTTTTGTTTCACGTTTTTGTTTTAATTAAACAGTTCATGATTTTAAAATTAAATTGCCAAACATTTATTTTTAATTAGTTTACTATTTTGCATGAATGAAATATAGATAATTGAGCATACATGCAACTTCTTACATATTATGTTTAGTAAGCTTCAATAGTAAAGTAAAAACCTAAAATTGAAAATTTATATCATTAGCATACCTAAGTACAAAATTATCCAAAAAGTTATTTAACCATCACATATTGTGTGATTTTGCTTGTAATAATTTAATAACATATAAAAAGTTGGTTAAAACAAACATAAAGGACAATAAAAGTATATTTGTACACAATTGGTATTGAAATATTTGTGCTCTTTCATCATGAAATAATTTTAATTTTTTATCGGAGAAGATGATAAATCGTGGATGAGAAGTTGTCATCAATTTGGAGAAAAAAACAATCAAATTAGGAATAAAATACATCTATTTTTATAACTTTTGGTGGATTATATAATTAAAAACGGCTACAATAATTTCTATTTTTATTTTCAATTTTATAGTAATTTTAAAATTTAAAATTATTCCTTAAAATTTTCTACCTTTATTCCTTAAAATTCTCCATTAACTAACATGGTGCATTTTTTAAAATAAAAATAATATTAAATTAATAATTATTTATATATGTGTATCCCCTCCGCATTCTACATTATATCAATAAATTGTGAATCTTAACAATAAAATTACTAATTTATAATTTTATAGAAAGAAAAATACGCAAATTTTCAACTAAAGACTAACGCAGAAAAGATAAAAAGAAATATCAATTAGACAATACTTGTTGTTCATTACTTGAATGGACACTTATTTATATAAAAAATTAAGGGAAGTTGTAATTTTGCAACAAAAACATTCATTACAACAATAGTTTGTATATTATATAAAATTTGCAATAAAAACATACGCTTAGAATTGAAAAGAAAGTAATAATAATAATAATAATTATAATAAGTTTTAATAGTTGTAGAATACTTAGAATGACAAATGAAAATCTAACTCACACTTGTACCGATCATGTTCTGTCTTTTTTTTTTTTTTTTTTGATTTGATTAATTGATTTTGTGTTACCTGCAATACAAATAAAAAGAAACAAAAAATTTATAAATATATATATATAAGTAAGAATGATCAAATAAAAACTTTTAAGGTTAATCTAAGAACTCTATACTTTTTTCCAATGCACCTAGATTTAGTTAATGCAGATTTAAATATTTTAAAATTTTTAATTCTAATTTTGAACAAAACAAATAGAGAAAAATTTTAGTGCTGACATGTGTCACTTTTTACTTCTTTTATTTTTTTAAAAACAAATTAATTAATAATTTAAAAGTTAAAAATTAGAGATTAATTGTGGCGCTGACACGTAGGCGCTATCACCTCTCCTATCATATATATATATATATAGATTTTTAAGCATAACAATATCTAATAACTATGAGAAATGTACCATAGATAATATATCTATCATTCATAAACAAGACATTAATAAATCTTTAAAATATTGAAAATAGTTATACTTTGTAATAATATGATCATCTCTCTTTCAACATAATTAAGTTTTTCCATTGATGATTGTTAGAAAAAGAGTTGAAGAGACATATTATTAAGTAGGAAATATAAATAGATGGAGGTTTTTTTGTAACTCATTAGATATAATTAAAATTGTAAATAGATATATCTTTTATTTAATAAATAAAATATTTAATGAAAAGAATTAAGAAAAAATCTCAAAAAGAGAAAAAAAAAATATGAATAGAGGTCATAGAGTGGTGTCACATCACCTTATCTATGTTTCTCCTTTATATTAGATATATATAGATTGTTCTTTTCATTTCTTGGCATTAAGAAATGATTTGTACATTGGAGCATTCTGCTTCTTTAAATTAATAGTAGTCAAAAAACACATCTGGGATGTCATGTTTTTAAAAGTTATCTATCAATACTATCATGTAATTACTTTTATTACTCACCCGCTAATTATCAAAACACTTCTTAATTATCAGTTGTTCTTCTTTCTACCTGAACTGGCCCAAAACTGACCCAAAACAAAAGAGGAATTTGCTTCTTTTGTTGACTGAAATCGAAAAGGGTTAAAAACGGGTGAGATTATTGTTTTAAAGTCATGTGGTATTTTTGGAAATTAAAAAAAATAGTTTAAGATTTAAAAAAAATCAAAATCAATAAATTTAGATTTGTTAAAGAAAACATTCATTCAGGCAATGTTCTGAGATAGTCGTTACGAACAAGGCACAACAAAGATTTACAACACTACGTACATCAATATTTTTTTCTCGCTTTTCAATAAATTTCTAAGCAAAAGACCGAGATCTACTCATATCAATGCAGACAAGTTTTGCTTTAGGTGATGCACATGAAACCTTTGACAATATGAATAATAATTTCATTTAGATAGTTTGATGATCATTTCAGTATTGTTCATCTAGTTTGGTGATTTCTTACCTCGTACTATATCTTATTTTCTACAAGTGTTGGATGATTTATGATGTATCATAAGGGAAGAACGCATTCTCAAAGTTTAATGGATCAGACATCTTTTATTTAGCAATCTTTCTCATAATGTAATTGATATCATTCTGATGTTTTTGCCTTGCAAAGATATTGTGAGGACAAGTCCATTGTCAAAGTAATGGAGATATCACTGGTGTAGACTTACAGAATTGACGTTTGAAGATCTCTTTGCAAAACAAAAAGGAATTTTACTCCACATAAATTTGTGTTACCTACAGAGATCTATCAAGTGACAACTCTATAAGTATACTGCAGTGATACATCCATACTTTTGATAAGATGTTTGTCCGCACATCATATCTTTAGAAGGCAGACGCATCAAAATAACATCAATTAATATCATGAGGAAGGTTGCTAAGGAAGCTAAACGGTAAACTTTGACAATAATTTTTTCCCATAAAAGACATTATAAGCCATTAAGCACATGTAGAAAATATAAAACAATATAAGGAAATGAAGCTCAAAACTATATGGAGATGAAGACTGAGATAATCTCCAAATTATTGGGATGGAAATGTTATTCACATTGTCAAATCAATGAAGAATAGAAGAAATGGAAACCCTAAACTATATGGATATGAAATAAAGGTGCATTGCATAAAATCATCAACAATTTCATATTAATATGTATGTTATATGGATAGTTAATTTTACTTGATATACTAAGTAATACACAAAAAATTTAGTGAATGGTGTCAATATTTAAATAAACAAGTTAGTGAAACAAATCATTTTAATACATCAATACAATTCAAATCATACTCAAAAACTATTGAGGATCAAAATAAAGTAATTGATCAAAAAAAAATTTGACAAACCTTAAACTATTTCATAAAATAGGTTGTCTATATCACATCTCTTAGAGTCCAGCCCTTTTGCGTACCCTACGTTTTTGTTTCAAATTTTCCTTTGTTTCATAGAGCTCAACCTAAAAAGAAAAATAATGAATATTTTTAAGTAGTTTCAGTTTGCTTTTATTTAAATATGTCCATTTTAAGTAATAAAATAAATAAACATAATTACATAAGAAGTTGTTGCATTTGCTAGATTTAGAACATCAAATCACTAGCTTTACTAGCATTAAAATTTGAAAACCTTAAAGAACCTTTGTAACTATACCATATCACTGACCAATAAGGAAAAGTAATTTTTTTTTAAAAAAATAGTTAATAAAATTCAAATACCTTTCCTGAGTGATTTAGTTTTAGCACATTTTGGAATCTTCAAGTCTTCTACTTTAATTTATAATAAGCAATTAGGATTTTATCTCTTTAGAGGAATTGAGAAAATGATTTTATACTTTTCTGAAAAAACAAATACATTCTATATATGTATCATCAAGAATTTGCAAATATTCGTCTACTGTGATAAATTAGCCAAATCATTGCCTCTTAGGGTTTTCCTCAATGGACACTACGATTTACTAAAACAATTTATATATGTATATATATATAACCAATAACATGCAAATCGGATTGAGAAGAACAAAAGGAGCAAACTTTCAAATAAAATTAAGCAAATGTTATATGTATACAAGAAAACATTCAATGTCTTAATATATATTACCTCAAAATAATAAATAATATCAATACATTAAATAAAAAATTTACCTATAATCAAGGGGAAAAGGAATAGATCTGAGTCCAGGAAGAGTGAATTGGCACTATTAGGGTTTTTTCTTGCACCAATAATAAAGCCTAGAAAATAAATATTGAGGAAGAAGGGTGAAATTTTGCTCTTTTTTTTTTTTTAAGACTAATATGTGCGAGTCTTTAATTTCACACATAGTACTATGTTTGTGTATATTCTACACTTCTATCTATGGTGGAATATATATAGTCTAATTCTGCGTACATTTTACGCTCCTAGCTTTGACCAGATATATGTATATTTAATCCTTCTTGACAAAATAACAAATATGTTAATGTTGTAATATGGTTGATGGTTGTGTACATTCTACATTCCTATTTTTGACTAAATATATATACATTTAATCCTTGTTTGACCTTTGACTAGATATGTTATTGTTATATTATGGTTAATGGTCTTTTCTCATTCAATATCAAAAAGTTATTGTTTCATTTCATTTCTTTTTCTACTTATATAAATATAATTATTTTTAAAAAAACTTACATCACTAAATAACACTTGCAATAGTATTGATGACATACAATAAAATCATAAAAATAACATTACAAAACTATTTTGTTATATTTCATGAATTCAATACTAATTATTATATTATTATTTTGACCATTTCAAAATAGGAGTTATCTATATAGGAATATTGACTGAAAAACACATAAATATTTAATCTTTAGAGGTAAAAACAAATTATTATTTATACATATTGAACGGAAAATGATCATTAATTATATTACAACAATAAAATATCTAGTCAAATGTCAAGGGTCAAAGAAAGGTAACATGTATAAATATTCAGTCAAAGATAAGAGGAAAGAATGTAGTTAAGTTTTAAAAATATATATATTCAGTCAAAAATAGGAGCTAGCGTAGAATGTACGCAGACTATTAATCATACACTAACATATCTAGTCAAAGAAGGATTAAATTTATATATATCTAGTCAAAGATAAAAGCGTAAGATGTACGTAAGATTAGACTATATATATCCTGTCAAAGATAGGAGTGTAGAATATACACATACAAACTATTATCTGTGAAGTTAGAGACTCACACATAGTAGCCTTCGAGAAAAAAGAGCAAAATTTTTCTTCTTTTTCCTCAAAATCCGCTCTCCGGGCTTCATTGTTTGTATAACAAAAAAGCCCTAACAATGTAATTCACCATTGGACTCCACTCGATTTCCCTTCCAATTTTAGGTAAATCTTTAACTAATCTATTGATATATTCTTTATTATTTTAAGGTATGAGGGTATATATATATATATATAGCTTTTGTTCAATTTTGTCTCAAAGTTTTTTCCTTTTGTTTCACTCGATATAATTTGTATGTTATTGTTTTTGTGTAATATTGTTCTAGATTTTGATTTGTTAAAGAGCAATTGTTCACATTAATATTTAAACCCAGTTCCAAAATCCTATATTTTTGTGAATTAATCCAGCTTTATTTATTTTCAATTTTGAGTGTCAAATTCATAGTGTTGTAAATCGTTCTGGTGAATCTTAACATCAATTTTAAGTTTCTCTTTTAATCCATTCAAGAACACCCTAAGAGACTTGGGTGGTTTGTAATCCTAGACAAATGTTTTGTAAATTCTTGATAATACACCTATATAAAACTTGTTTGCATTTCGTAAAAGTATAGAATCATTTTCCCATTTCCTATATAGAGTAAAAAGTCAATTACTTATCATAATTAAGGCTGAAGACTTAAAGAGTTCAAATAGTGTCGTATAATTAAAACACACATAAAATATATTTATCATTTTTCTATAAAAATTATTACTTTTTCTTTTTGATCAGTGTAATGCTATAGTCACATAGGTTCATTAGCATTCTCAAATTTTATTACCAATAAAACTATTGGTTTTATACTCAAAATCTAGCAAATCGAACAAATTCTTCTTTTTATTTTATTACTTAAAATGACGAGATTTTATGAGTTGATAATATTAATAGAAAAATTGAAACTACTTGAAAACACCTATTGTTTATCTTCGTGCGTTGAGTTCTATGTAACAACGGGAATTTTGAAACAAAATGCAGAATCTGGGGAATGGTTGGACTTTGAGGGGTGTGGTATAAACAACCTATTAAATGCCCTAATTTTTATGGTCAATTACGTTGTTTGACCCAAGATGGGTCCATGAGTATGAGTTGAATTGTATTTTCTTGTATGATGTGTCAACATGATTTGTGTCACTTATTTACTTCTTTAAATGTCTAACACTACTTATTAAATTTTTTGTGTACCACTTAGCATGTTAAGTACAGATATTAACAGAAGCATATTAATGATTCCAGTTACAATGCACTTTTATATCTTATCCAAATAATTTAGGAATTTTATTTTTTTTGTTCTTTAATTGATTTGACAATGTGAATAATATTGTTTCTTATCTTATGATGTGTTTGCTTTTAAAAAGAAGCTGTGAGAAAGAACGTCTTCTCAAAGAAATTGAGGTATTACTAGTGTATTTATAGAGGGGGTGCTTGATGAAACTCTTTAGGAAACAAGAAAAAACTTACCAAACCCTATAGTCGAATTTAGGTAGATCATCGACCAAATTTTTGACCTTCATAAAGGTCACATTACTAAGTTTATCCTCGATGTTATTCGTCTGGATAGTTGTCCTAAGATTGATAATGTGTTTCCTCTCGATGAATGACATTGATGCACAATGAAATAATGTTGAATATCATTTATTGAGAGGAAACATATGAAGTTTCCAATCTCTAAGAAAACTTTCTCGATGAATAATATTGAGGGTTAACTTAGCAATGGGTCGTTCATAAAGGGTCAAAAGGTGGTAGATGATCTACATAAATTTGAGTGTAGGATTTAGTAAATTCTTTCTTGTTTTTCAAAGAGATTCATAAAGCGTCAAATGTGTAAGGCTAAATTAGTGATACCTTCGTTTCTTTAGTAAGACACTCCCAATATCTCTACAAGGCAAATGAATCAAAGCAACATCGATTACATTATGAGGAAGATTGCTAAGGATGCAAAGTATTAAACAACAACAATGATTTCTTCCCTTAGAAGACATCATAAACCACCCAACACTTGTAGAAAATAAGAAGTAATACGAGGTATGAAATCTACAAACTATCTAAGATGAAATTACTATTCATATTGTCAAATCAATAGAAGAAAAAGAGAAATAAAATTCCAGACTATCTGAATATAAAATAAATATGCTTTACAATTGAAATCATCAACAATCTCCAATTAATATCTATGCACGATTTCATGCGCTCACCTAAAGCAAAAATTATCTACATAAATTTGAGCATATCTCAATATTTTTCTATTTAAAAGCAAGAAACAAAGGTTGATGTGTTATTGTAACTCTTTGTTCTACCTTGATGTAACGTGTATTTGAGAGCATGAGCATTATTTGAATGGATGTGTTTATTAGTTTGTTGTCATTACATGTTTTAAGCATTTCTACATTTATAGTTTGCTAATGAATGAGTTGTTGAATTGTTTTCTTCAATTTTAGAGGGAATGAGAAACTTCCTCAGTTTTTTAATTTAACTACTAGTTATGACAAGTTATGAATATATGTGTATACGATCCATATATAATAAAGATGCATGTATTTTCATTGTCTAACAAACAGTGTATATTTACTCTTTTTAATAACTAATCGATATTGATTGAATTTGAAAAAACTCACAACTGTTTTTTTAAGAAATTCAAAAATACCACACAACTTTAAAAGATTGTCTCACCCATTTTTTAACCCCACTCAACTAAAATAATAATCCCTCTTTTCATTTAGGTCAAATCTTATGATAATTCAGGTAGGAACAAGAAACAACTGTTAATTCAAAAGTGTTTGATAAATAACTGGTGATTGTTTTAGTAAAAACGTAAATGATAAAAAAAACTCTAAAAACATGATATTTCAAATGTGATTTTGACTATTATTATTAATTTAAATTAAATAAACAAGAACACTCCAACGTACAAATTATTTCTTAATGTTCATAAATGAAAAAAAAACAATGACAATAAAGACTAAATATTATAATATAAATCTATATATATAATAAATGAGAGGAGGGGACAAAACTTGTGATATCTTTAGTTTTCATACTCAATATTTTATACATTACCAATATTTTCTCCTTTTCATATTTATTTTTTAAATTTAAGTCAAGTAAATTTTTTCATATTAGATCGAAAAGTTTTTAATGGGAGGAAAAAATGCTTTTAACAAATTCTTTCTTACTAAAGAATTCTATATAGAATGTTAGAAGAATTCTGTAAAGATGATTTATTAGTAACTTATAAATTAATAAGGAATTTAAAATTTATGACACTATTATTTGATAATAATCTAAGTATATTATTTCAGATCGTGTAAAGCACAGACAATAATATTATTACTGAAATGAAAGAAATATGATGTCATTTGATTTTCCTATAATTTGCTTTTCGTTTAGACGTGACTGATGGAACAAAAACAATTTATTTTTTTCATGTTCTGTTTTTTATGATTGTAAAGCTCTGATATAGCTTGTGTACATTCCGATAAATTCATTAAATTTTATTATGTCTCAATAACACAAGTATCGATAACTTTATTTTTGAAAAACGTAATTTACACATAGCAAAGTTTGTCTCCTTTATATCATGCTCCATAACTATTCAATATTTAAGTGTACATGCTTTGCTTTGATAACTATTGGGTAAAAATTTATCCATATAGAGTTCACATCAAATTACAATTGAGGTGGTTGTACTCTTCAATAAAATGGCAAATGCATTTTTTCTTCAATAGTTTTGCCTCTACTCGATCTTTTGATATTCAATCACGCTACCTTTATAAATGAATTTCTTAATATAAACAAGACAACACTTACTAGAATGTGAATGTAATATCAATCAAGATCTTATCTTCAATCCCCTAAAAGAAAACTAGCCATCACAAAATAAAATATACCTAAATAACTGAACTATAATCGCACCTCTTTATAACAATCTTGTTTGTTTTGACACTTTTTTGAATATTGTAACGATCATTTTTTTTATACCTATAACAATATTTAACATTTAAATATGATTTGATTTTTATGGCAAAAACTATTCAAAAATCTTTATTTTCATTTCTTAATGTTACAAAAAGATATTAAATTATTTTAATTCGACATATCATAGATATGCTACTCCACTAGTTAAAAGTTAATACAAATCCAATAAATTATAACTAAATGTACATATAAAGATTTGTTCTCTAAAAACGGTGTTAAATCTCCTTGAAAAAATAACTTTTTTCAAAATGGAATAATTTTACGTAGAAAGCTTTAATTATAAGTGTTGATATATAAATTGATAAATCATTTTGGCCAAAAAATTTTGGCCAGAATTTGGCCAGAATGATAAAAAGATCCATTCACACTATAAACTAGTTCCTTTTAAGACATTTTTACCCTTTTAACTTAAAAATTAAAGAAAATTCTTGGGGTGATCCATTCTCCCATTATGTTTCCAACATATGTACTACGGAATCCTAATCAATTATGTACTACGGAATCATATGTACTACAAATTCTACCAAAGTGCACATTGATCATTAAGTAGATGGATGACCCAATTTGTAAAAAAAAAATGTTTTCAATTATGTTTTTAAAATAATAATTATGAAATCAATGGGAAAAAAAATATTTTTTGAATCACATTATATTTTTGTTGGTTATATTACAATAAAAAAATTAGTTAATTGATATTACAATAGATTATGACCAAACTATTTGTGTTAACTGAATTTATTTAACACTAATTTATTTTATTCAAACATAATAATTAAAAAAATACTTAATTAGAATTTGAAGGTCATTTTAGTAAAAAATATAAGTAATAATTCATAATTTATCAAATCGACGAAATATAGGGATAAAAAATGTATGACTAATAATATTAATATCTTGATCTCTTTTATTAGACATATATTTATACACATGATTTCTATAATTGTCGATATTTATCGAGTCTAATGTATATTGAGTTGTCATTATCTCAATATTTTATAAATTATATTTATAAATTATTTAAATATATTTTATTTAAATATCATAATTAAAAAAATTACTTAATTGGAGGTCATTTTAGTAATAAATATAAGTAATGATTTACAATTGATCAAATCTACGTAATATAGGAGATAAGTCTTGTTTCATCAATACTATTAATAAACAATACTATTAATATCTGACTCTCTTTGGTTCGACATGTATGAGCTATACACATGATTATATAACTATTGACAATTACCAGGTCTAATGTGTTTTGAGTTGTCATTATCCCAATATTTTACAAATTTCATTTAAAAATTATTTATTTATATAGATTAATTTTATTGAAACTTAATTAATTAAACAAATTACATAGTTGGAGGTAAGCTTAGCAACAAGCATAAGTAATGATTCATAATTTATCAAATCGACATAATATGAGAGATAAAACTTATATTATTAATAATATCAATGTCTGACTCTCTTTGGTTCGACACATATCAGCTATATGCATGATTTCTATATCTATCGATATTTACCAAGTGTAATGTGTTTTGAGTTGTCCTTGTTTCAATATTTAATCATATTTTAAAATGATTAAATTATAAAGCTTAATTTTATTTAAACATTATAATTTCTTAAAAAAATTACTTAATTGGAGATCGTTTTAGTAACCAATATAAGTGATGATTCACAACTTAATCAAGTCGACGTAATATAGGAGGAAAGACTTGTATGATTAATAGTATAAATGTCTGACTCTCTTTGATTCGACACGAATGAACTTTATGCATGATTTCTATAATTATCTACACTTACCATGTTTAATGTATTTCGAGATGTCCTCACCTCAATATTACAAACTACTTTTAAATTATTTAAATATATAGTTTATTTTTTATTTATACATAATAATTTAAAAAAATACTTAATTGAAGGTCATTTTAGTAATAAATGTAAGTAATTATTCACAGTTTATCAAATCAACGTAATATAGAGGATAAGAAGTGATCAAACGCTTTAGTTCTTCACGTAAGTGTTCTCAATTTACACTACGAAATCATATGATAATATCAAGAATAAGAGTATAAAGTAAAAAGGCAAAATACTTTGAAACATACATCTAAAAATAGTTAAATGATCAGATTAAATAAGTTAAAATCAATGAGAACTCAAAATAACAAGAGGACCATCTTTAACAATCGAAAAAATAAATTAACCTTTAAGATGAATTAATATATCACAGTAGCTTTAATACGAGTTAATATCTTATGAGAAATTATCTAACAAAATCATTGAAATTTATTTTATATCAATAAAATCACTTAATTTAAAGGTTTTTTAGCTTTAAAAATCACTTAAAATTAAAATAAATTTGACATGACAAAATAAATTATTTTATATGCCATGTAAATATGGGCCTCATGACAAATAAATAAAATTTTAAATATACATTTCTTTACCATATAAATTTGAATCCCAAAATTAAGATCTTAGTAGTATTTTTTTGATCGACTCACCCAATATAAATTCGATGTATACCCACATTACTTCACTTTTCAATTTCTACACTTTGAGCTACTATTCGAAGAAAATTATTTATTCATTGTTAAATTCTAGTGATCATTATATATTGGTTACTTTAGTTAGATACTCCAGTACATATATTCATCAGGTCTAATGTATTTTGAGTTATCGTTGTCACAATATTTTACAAATTATATTGAAAAAATAATTTAAACATATAGTTTAATTTAATGTATAAATTATTTACATAAATAATTTGATTTATTTTTTAAAAAAAAACTGACCTTATCTAGAAAAGGAAATGCCTAACTTATAGAAATTTAATTTGATTTAGAAAAGAAAATGCGTAACTTAATCATGGAGCAGGAATGAAGTTCCATTAAATCAATTTTCTTTTCCCTATTTAATTTAGGAGAACAAAGTTTTGGGAATAGATTTGGCTGCTGCAATTAAAGGAAAATATTGTCCCAATGGGACTCTTCATATTCTAAACCTATGAATCAGTGTTCTAATTAAATTGTGATTTTAGAAAATGACAAACACTTTAATATATTTTTTCTTTATTTTAAACTAAAAGGTTAGTATAGTCTTTGTACGTTTCTGGCCAAATTCTGGTCATATTTTTCTGGCTGTTTAGCAGCTCTCTATATAAATTTTAAACAATACCAAATGCTAGCTTCGTCACAGTACTTTGTATACCAAGAAAAAATTAATTGATCTTAATTGATAATTAAACATTCAACTTCAAAAATGTACATTCAAACATCTTAATTAACTTGGTTTAAGTTAATTAACCTCGTAACACTTCAATACACGCTTTTAAATGAGTATATATGTAGATGCACATTTTCAAAGTTATTAATAAAACATACTTATACTAAATTGAAGTGTCTAGATGATCAGAGGGCGAAGCTACTTTGACGCCCCATCTTAAGATAAAAAAGTTTTAAAGTCATGTGGGCCTAGGCCCATAGATGATAATATCACTAGCGGGCTAGATCATTAGAAATGATATCAGAGTTACTCACGAGTCTTGTCGATACAGGTCTGGGTTCAACTGAGTTTAAGGCGTTGAGTCCATAGAGAGGGTACTGTACGTGAAACCCCGTATTAAGATAAGAAGTCTCACATAGACAAAATACAGGAAAGATGTTAAATATATAAATAAACATACCTTACCAATTGTGACACATTTTAAAATCTTGTGGACCTAGACAAAGATCGAATAATATCACTAACGGGCTATGTCATTATTAAATATACCACTTGCTTGTTGTTATGTATATCAATCAGAAAATGAAACTATAGCAGACATTGGCAGTTGGCTTATGAAGACAACTACTAACTTGTCTAGTATCTACTTTCTCTATGATTTGAGATTCACGTTTAAATGTTTGTACGTACATATAAATGTAATAAAGTGAAGTAGTTTTTTGTTGGGCTGTGACATAACATATAGTATTTCGAAAATTTAATAATGTGAATTTGACTTGTTATTGATAGAACTTCCAAAGATATGTAAAATTATTTATTGTATGAATTTGGTTTAGAGAGAAATATTCTTTTGAATATTTATGTTTTATTTTTATTTTTATTTTTAATACTATCCTCTCGTAGGAGTAGTTTTCACCCCTTTTGCTCTCTTGGGTGACTCAAACTCGCAACCTTCAGGTCAGAAGTGAGAGATGGTTGTCATTTGAGCAATTCCCTCTCGTCGAATATTTATTTATCATATTTAGTAGGATTTTTGGAAATATTTTTGGGAATCTAATTATACTATTTTTACATCTAGTCAAACGCTTTAATCTAAAAGCACTTGTGTTTTGCGCTCGTTATCGTTGGAGGTTTATGACAAATAGTGATTAAACATAATATTGTGAATTAATTAACTCAGATTTTTGTTTAATTATTTTATGTTTAGGGTGTGTTTTGGTGTGAAGAATATTTTTCGATTTTCTCATTTGGTTAAAAATTTAGAAAAATATTTTCTTTAGAAAAAGTAAATCCTTGAAAATAAAAAAGATGATTTATCTAATAAAAGAAGGGGAAAAAAGTAGTATTGTCTCCTTTCGACCCTCACAACCACCGACCCCCACCCAGTAAACCCCACCACATTCTACCTCCATACCTGGCCACCCACCTCGACCTCATCCTCATAGTTTTGTTTTAGATATATACAAATCAAATAATTTTTAAAAAATTATTTTTTAATAGCATACAAAACTCAAAAAAATACACATAACTAAAGAATGGACTTATTTTCCTAAAAAAATGTGTTATGTACCAAACACACTTTTCTATATCGTTTTAGCCTATTCTAAGTGAGATTAAGAAAATTTTAATTGACCTAAACGGTAAACCTTTTCATTCACATCTAACACCCAAAAACTAAAATCAATCTTAGTTCTTTCAAACAAAAAGCCAGAGTTTCTCAACTTTAATCCTTAATTCAGAAATTCAAACTACGGACTTTCATAAATTTCATTCGATATTCTTTCGAGTCTCAAAATTAGAAAACCCTATATTCTCAAATAATCAATCACATAAAATTTTGATCTGTTATATTTATTTTCTCTGATCCTAGATATAACAACATATTAAAATAATTTTTCTTTTTACTAACTTGTTTTATTATCTTCAATATGGATGCATTTAATTTTTAGATAGAATTATTAAATACCACTTGCTTATCTTCTGACAGCAATTACTAACTTGTTCAGTTACTAAAGCTGTATATATTGTACGTAGGATATTACTATATAACTTTAAGGTCCAATATGATTAAAAGTCAATCAACTTGATACGTACGATTAGCTCCTACAAAAACATAATTCTAATCACTGGAAAATTAAACACGTATGCTTCAAATTTATTACTTCTTTTTGTTTCATACAAAATTTAAGTCGAATAAAGAATTTATTACTTTTAAAGTAGGACAAATAAATTATAATCACTGCTACAAACAAGGGTCGATCTAGAGGGTCAGGTTAACTCCCTCGACAAAAAATTGTCCTATTTATAAGATATTTTTAAAATTTTCTATGTATATGTAATTATATATGGATTTTTAATCTCTTGAACATAAGTTATATGTTGACTTAGTGGTTCAGACGTTTCAAAATTTACTTTGAGGTTTCAAGTTAGAATTTTAAATATTATATTTTTATTTCTCGAACCTCCATAATGAGAATCTTGAATCCGCTAGCTATTGATTACAACAACACTAAGGGGTCGTTTGGTAGAGTGTATAAGAATAATGCAAAATAAGATGCATTAGTAATACTTGCATTAGTAGTGTTTGCATTAGTAATGCCTGCATTAGTTATGCAAGCATTATTTCTTATACATTGTTTGGTTTGATGTACTAAAAATAACAAAACTTGCATAATTTCTATTAAAAACATACATGTTTACAAAAATATCCTTCACACTTTATTATTTGTACACATCGTTTGCAACAAAGTTATTTGTTAAACATCAGAAACTATTCCTTTGCTAAAACATCATTAACTCTTCATTCTTTTTTTTTCAAAAAATAATATTAACTAATTATACTATTGCGTTAAAATATTTTTATGAAAAATTGGCAAACAATTTCTTTTGTCTACATTGAAAACAAAGCATTTAGGTTGTCATCAAATACTAATAACATACAGGAAAGTGATGCAATTAACTCAAGAAAAAGAGAGTAATTTACTTTTTTCACATCTAATTATTACTTGACTATTAAGATAAATCAACTAAGATCAGATTCTTTTAAAACAAAAAAAATTCTACCTTAATTTTTTATTCATATTTTAAGGATGAATTTATGTACTACTTATTAAGAAAATAACGGAGGTGAAAAAAGAATAAGTTTTGTTTTTTTTGAGTTAATAAGTTGGGGTGAGGCAGTGGGTTGCTTAAAATTTTTCTAGCGTCACAACAATAAATTTTTCAATTAAATTATATTAATTTTTTTTTAAAAAAAAAAATAGTTAAGAGGCCATAAAATCTATTAAGACACCAACAAATTAAAAGATAATGAAAAGCAAATCAAAATTTATGACAAAAAAAATGAAAAGACTTTAAGGGTAGTTTTGTAATTATTAAATCTAATGCAAGTGTTAAAATGCTATGTATTACTAATACCTAGAATTCCTTGGTATTAGTAATACACAACTTAATACACAATAGAGTGTATAACTAATGCTTGCATTAGTTATACATGGTATGAAAAAGTGTACCAAACAAAGTATTGCTAATACACACATTTAATGCATGCATTATATTTTTAATACACTCTACCAAACGACCCCTAATTGTCTCAGTTAGAATTTTAATAAATAGTTGGTGATAGTTCAAATAATAATATTTGCTTATGCCTTAGGGACTCCATTTGTATGAGATCAAGTTTGTAAGGTCCGATGACTATTGATGGTAAGTGAGCCTGTGTAAAAATAAACAACTCTTCATATGTAATACTCCATTTTGCTAAGGCATATGTAACTTGGTTGGCCTCTCTGTAACAATGTCTAACCTCATAAGTAATAGTGCTTAAAATATTTGCTATTTAGAACTGATATTATTCCTCGTTATAAAAATGGCTCATATATACTCCTAATGTTATAAAATAACTTACATATACTCTTTCCTTTTAATGGAAGTAAAAAAAGTCAAATTTTTTTAATTAAAAAAGATAATCTCACACATTTTTTCCTTTTAATGGAAGTGAAAAAATAATAATTTCAAATTTTTTTAATTGAAAAAGATAATCTCACACATTTTTTCCTTTTCACTATTTTTATTCATCGATTGCTTTAATTTATAATTTTGATGGTTAAATTTATCTTTTTCACTTATTTTCTTCTAATTTTTTTTATAGATATCCCAAATATCTTTTTTACAAATATAAAAATTAATTACAATAAAGAGGAAAAAACATATTTTTTTTCAAATTTTTGATATTTTTCCATTCACACTTCTTTCTTTTTATTTCTCTTTTTTTTACACTACACAAGGAAAGAAAAAAATAAGATTAAAAAGAACACAAATAATAAAAAAAAACTAAATTATGTGTGAAAAGATCAAAATCATGATTTTTTTAGAAAAGGAAAACTAAAAGTTAAAACAATTAATTTATAATTATTTTTTTCACTTTTGGAACTGTAAAAATATTTGTAAGACATTTTTATAACGATAAAAATAGATACGAGCTACTTTTATAACAAAAAGTATATCAACTCTAAACAAGAAAGTTAATAAATACATCATACCTTTTTTTTATCATTATAACCTTTGGCCTACCATAAAATGATTACAATACAGTTCAAAATAGCTACCCTTTGGCCTACCATAAAATAATGACAATACAGTTTAAAATAGTTAACCTTTGACCTTAGGGACAACCTCTATTTATTGACAATTTATAAATTTTTCTCAAAAAAATAATTAAAATTCTTACTATTTTTAACATATTGTACATGATTAAATGCCCTATTTGAGAATGATTTTAATGTTAATAGTACGGGTGTGCATTCGTTTTTTTGCTTCGGTTTTATACTATTGATTTGGGTTTTTAGTTTTTTGGTTTTGAAGAAGTGTAATCTAATTCAAATCAAAATAAATTTGATTTGGTTAGGATTTTTTCGGTTTGATTAATCGGTTATGTCAGTAATTAAAAACATAACAATATTATTTTACAATTTAAAAAATTATATATATATATATATATATATATATATATATATATATTGAATTTCATAAATATACTTTTAAATATAAATCACAAGTAAAATGTAAAACACAATACTTAAAAGTATATCAATTATACATGTCCAAACATAAGAAAATAAACTAAATCATTATGAAATAACTAAAAAGCACAAAAGTGATTAAGTCCAACTTAATTCTAAATAATAATAATAATATATATATATATATATATATAATATATATATATATAATATAAAAATCGGTTTTTCGTTTTTTGGTTTTCTAAATCCGAAACCAAACCAAAAAATCAAACAAAGTAAATCATAAATTCAAAACCAAACCAAGAATCTAAAATATAAATTCAAATTAGAATTCGATTTGATTTGGTTTGATTTTTCGGTTTAATCCAAATAGTGCACACCCCTAATTAATAAGCGTCTTTTGCATTTTGCCCAAATTGATATTTAATTTTTGCCTCTCATATTAAATAATTTTTTTGGGAGGTATAAATTTATATTCTTGTATTATAATATTTCACAAAGTCATGTACCACGTCCTTAAAGAACATATACCTTGGTAGTGAGTAAGTTTGATTGCAAAATTAAAGATCTACCTCATTTAAAAGATAAATCGCTTAATTAATACATGTATTTGTGATTAAACTGAAGAAAACTTAGAATGAACACTAAAACAGTAATTGCTTCATTAGAGAGAATATCTCATTGATTGAACTTTCAAAGTCTATTGAATACTAGTAATGGAGGTGGTATTTATAGACCACACTCTGTAACTAACTTCTTATAGCTAACTGAGTATAATTTGTTACAACTAATAGAATACAATGACTAATCTATCCTTCATCAGTTTTAATGACTTTTAACTAACTACTTAACTACTTCTTCACATATCTCATCACTCCCCTTCACGTTAGGTGGGATAAAAATGTTTAACACACCTAACTTGGATAAGAGATATTCATGTTGATCTCTGAACAACCCTTTAGTCAATATATCAGCAGGTTGTTCTTGTGTGGAAATGTAGTTCACTTTAATCAGCCCCTGTTGTATCCTTTTCCTTATGAAATGACAGTCGATTTCAATGTGTTTTGTCCTCTCGTGATAAACTGGATTTGCAGCTATTTGTATTGCTGCTTTACTGTCACTAAACACCTGTATTGGTACTTGAACTTTAGCCTCTACTTCTTTAAGCATTCCAATCAACCATATTAATTCTGAGACTGTTGAAGCAAGACTTCTATACTCAGCCTCAGCTGAGCTCTTCGAAACTGTGGTCTGCTTCTTTGCTTTCCATGACACCAAAGATTTTCCCATTTTAACTATATAGCCTGATACAGATCTTCTGGTAATAGCACAGGAAGCTCAGTCTGCATCACAGTATGCACTAACTTCTTCATTAGATGAACTAGAAAATATCAATCCTTGTCCAGGTTCTTTTTTCAAATATCTTATTACTCTTAATGCAGCAGTCATATGAGACTTCTTTGGTTGCTGAAGAAACTGACTTAAACTTTGAGTACTGAAAGTTATGTCTGGTCTTGTCATGTTAAGATACAAGAGCTTCCCAATCAACTTTTGATATGCTTTCTGATCTATTAGATGATCTTCAGTGGCTTCTTTGACTTTCATGTGATCATCAAATTGTCTTGATGTTAGTTTAACATTAACATCAATAGGAGTCCCTGCAGGCTTGGCTGCTGACATGTCAACCTCAGCTATAAGTTCTAAAACATACTTCCTTTGATGCATCAATATACCCTCTGCTGATCTAGTGAACTCAAAACCTAAAAAATATTTTAGTTCACCTAGATCTTTCATCTTAAAGGCTTGTTGTAGTTCATGCTTTGTCTTTTCTATCAACTTTAAACTACTACCAGTAATCAGCATATCATCCACATAGACTAACACCACAATAATTCCTGCTTCTGAATTGTTAACAAACAATGAATGATCAAATTGACTTTGTTTGAATTTAAAATTGATGAGAGCCTCAGTTAATTTTTTATTCCACTATCTAGGAGCCTGCTTCAGCCCATATAAAGACTTTGTCAGTCTACACACCTTCTCCCCTTGACTGGCAAATCCTTGAGGCAACTCCATATATATCTCATCTAGAAGATCACCCTGTAAAAATGCATTAAAGACATCCATCTGATGAATATGCCAATGCCTTGAAACTGCAAGTGACATAATACATCTTACAGTGACCATCTTTATAACTGGTGAAAAAGTCTCTTGATAATCAATACCCTCTTGTTGACTGTACCCCTTAGCCACCAACCTGGCCTTAAATCTCTCTACTTCTCCTGTAGACTTGTATTTAACTTTAAAGATCCACTTGCAGCCAATAGGCTTCTTCCCTGGTGGTAGATCAGTAACCACCCAGGTCTGATTACTTTCAAGAGCTAGAACTTCTACCTGCATAGCATCTACCCATCATTTATCCTGAACTGCTTCTGAGTAGGTAGTAGGTTCCTTGACTGATGAAGTAGCAGTCAGATAACACGGGTAAGTAGGAGACAAATGACTATAACTAATGTAGTTGCTTACTGGATACTTGACCTCATTATGAATATTCAATGACACAAAGTCTTTAAGCCATGTAGGAGTATTTTTAGTCCTGGTAGACCTTCTAATATTATCTGGTAGCACAGCTTCTGATACAACTTGTGGAACCTCAATTGGTTCTATAACACCATCAGACACTGAAGGAGAAACTTCAGTTTCAGTAGTTTGTATCTCATCACCTGTGTAGTTGTAGGGACTAGAGCAGGTGAATGTTGTAACAGCTCAATGGAGTCCAGTAGACAATCTCTAAATAGTGGAGGCTGATCATGTCTGTTTTGTGAGAAAGGGAATATATCTTCTCTAAATAATACATCTCTACTAACAAAAATGTGCTAGTAGTATATCAAACAGTATGTACCCCTTTTGTACTTCTGAGTACCCCATGTGAACTGCTGATTTAGACCTTGGCATTAGTTTATCATTCTCAACAAGTTTCTTAGCAAAGCACAAACAACCAATAGTTCTTAAGTGTGACAACATAGGCTTATATCCATACAATATTTCATAAGGAGTAAAATAGTTGATAACACTACTTGGAACTCTGTTAATGAGGTATGCAGCAGCAAGTACACAATGCC
This sequence comes from Solanum lycopersicoides, assembly GCA_022817965.1. Taxonomy (NCBI): domain Eukaryota; kingdom Viridiplantae; phylum Streptophyta; class Magnoliopsida; order Solanales; family Solanaceae; genus Solanum; species Solanum lycopersicoides. The sequence continues at coordinate 92,142,607 of CM040624.1, read as the reverse complement.
CCCAGAATTTTAATGGAATCTTACCTTGAAACCTCAAAGCTCTTGAAACCTCCAATAAGTGTCTATGATTCCTTTCAGCCACTCCATTTTGCTGAGGTGTATAAGGACAAGATCTTTGATGAATAATTCCCAAATCCTTGAACATAGTAGTACACACTGAATTCACAAACTCAGTGCCATTATCACTTCTGATCACCTTAACCTGTCTACCAAACTGATTGTTGACATACTGCAGAAATATCTTTATAGATACACAGACATCATACTTATGTTAGAGTAAGAAAAGCCAAGTCATTCTAGAAAAATCATCAACTATTGTAAGAAAATATTTGTGTCCATCAAAAGTAGGAGTATTATAGGGACCCCATAGATCAACATGAATCAAGTCAAAACAATTACAACTTTTGATGCTACTTGAAGGAAATGTGAGTCTAGTCTGTTTTGCATAAGGACAAACTAAACATTTGGAAACTTTACACATGCTTTGATTATTCATATTAAAGATTTTTAGAGTACTATAGAAGACACATGCTCTAGTCTTTGATGCCACAACTCCATATTTGAATGATCTTGATTTACTGCCAAGACAATCTCTTTTTCATCTCTGTCATGACTTTGAGTATACAAACAACCAGCTTCCTTACCAACTTCCTTCACCTTCCCACTGGAAAGATCCTGGAAAATATAGAAGTTAGGAAAGAAAGTGACTGAACAATCCAGCTCCTTGGTCAGTTTACTTACAGACATCAAGTTATACTTGAATTCAGGCAGGTAAAATACATTAGAAATAATGCTTTTATCAGACAAAGCACAAGATCCAACATGAGTAACTTGAGTAGTGTCTCCATTAGGTAGAAAAACCATCTTAGGAACAGCTAGCTTGGATACAGTGCCTTTAATAAACATGTCTAAATGAGAAACCATGTGATTTGTTTCTCCAGTATCAACAATCCATACTTTGTTATTCTCAGAGACAAATAAGGCTTTACTTGCAGTATGAGCAGAACTACTATGATTGTAATCAGCTATGCTATTGTTAGAGTTTGACTGCTGTTGAAGTCCTCTAAGAATATGATCATATTGCTCCTTTGTGAATGTGCAGCCCTTCAACAACTGTTTGGCATTCATCTCAGCTTGACTCAGAGTATTAGAATGATTTGAACTTTCCATCTTACCATGATTAGTTTGCAAGCTATCAAGTTTCCTATTCCACTCTGGTACACAGACATTGGTGTTCAAACCATATGAAAAATGAGCTGGACTTGATTGATATTGCCCAGTATTATTGACTTCTGAAGAAGAACCTTGTACCTTTCTCTTAGACTTGAAATCAGCTGGATAATCAACTACTCTATAACAAGTCTCTTTACTGTGACCTTTACATTTGCAGATCTCACATATCATAAAGGAATTTTTCTTAAATCTCTGATTTACTCCTGATGTAGAACCTACCTTTGAGTACATAGCAATAGAGTCTAGAATAACAGAATTCAATCCCATGTTGTTAATATGTGATACTACAGCTCTTTGACTTTCATCTCCAATTATCATAGCATAAGCATGATTAACTGTAGGCAGGAGATTCATCATTAAAATTTGACTTCTAGCCTGATGATATGATTCATTTAACCCCATTAAAAATTGATACAATTTCTGTCTATTTAGATGAATAACAAATTCCTTTGACTTAGCACAATTACAACAAGGTGTGGGTACTACCATCTCAAACTCATCCCACAAGGTTTTGAGTTTAGTGTAATATTCAGAAACTGACATAGTAACCTGCTGCAAGGAAGCAATATCCTTATGAAGACTGTAGGTTCTAGAACCATCTACTCTATCGAACCTTTCTTTCAAATCATTCCAAACCTGCATAGCAGTGGATGCAAATGCAATTCCACTAAGCAAACCTTTGGATACTGAATTCATTAGCTATGTTAAAACTATAGCATTAGTTCTTTCCCATTGCCCCCACAGTTCTTCACCAAAAACTTCATTGTTACAGGATCCATCAATCAAACCTAGTTTATTTCGTCCTAGCAAGGCTAGAGTAATCGATCTACTCCATAGAGTGTAGTTTTCAATTCCAAGTAATTGAAATGAAAGGAGATTAACTCCACTTACATCTGATGGACTAAGAAACAAGGGATGATTATAATCAATACCTTGACTAGTCATAAAACTAGGCAGAGAATTCAATGTACCTACATGTTCCCCATTGCTGCCATTGTTGAGACCTTGAATTGGATCTACTTCTGCTCTTGAATTCTCCATTTTTGACTGAATTTTTGAGAAAAAATACTTGTTGCGGAAGAGAATCAATCCTCAATTGATTTTTTTAATCACCGACTCAGTTCAGCTGAAAAACTGATGATTTGATGATTCTGTACAATTGATCTGATGATTCATATCGATTGCCTCTCACAGTAGTACTGTGTATGGCTCTGATACCATGTGATTAAACTGAAGAAAACTTAGAATGAACACTAAAACAGTAACTGCTTCATTAGAGAGAATGTCTCATTGATTGAACTTTCAAAGTCTATTGAATACAAGTAATGGAGGTGGTATTTATAGACCACACTCTGTAACTAACTTCTTATAGCTAACTGAGTATAATTTGTTACAACTAATAGAATACAATGACTAATCTACCCTTCATCAGTTTTAATGACTTTTAACTAACTACTTAACTACTTCTTCACATATCTCATCATACTCCTTAATAGAATCTATAGAACTCGTATTTTTTTTTTATTCAGGAAAAAAATTTAGCCCTTATGAATTTTAAAAATAATTCATTTCACGAACAGAAAAATAACTCATTAATCAAGCTCATACCAATGAACTGAATTAGAAAAAATAAATCGAATCAAACTAATTTGGTTTGATAGTTTGTACATACTAAAAAAAATAACAACATCAATAACATACCCAGTAAAATCTCACAAGTGAATCTATAGAACTCATATTTTATAGTTTTATTCGAAAATAAAAAACTAAAATAGCCCTTTTGAATTTTAAAAAAAATAACTCATTAATCATCTCATACTAAAAAAAAATATTTTACCAAAGAACCGAATTGGAAAAAATGAATTCGAGTCAAACTAATCCAGTTTTATATTCGATATAATCTATTCAGTAAAATTCTACAAGTAAAGTGTGAGGAGGATGAAATATACGTTCCGTTTCATTACTATCCTCATAAAGATAAAGAGATTATTTTTAAAAGACACTCGACTACATAATAACAAAGAATAAAATCGAACTTTGAAAAAATCCCACCGAAAAACTATAAATGCTCGTCTTTAAATCGTAGATAACGAATAATAGTAATCATACCTAACTATGAACGAAGTAACCCTACTTGTTTATTCTTTTGCATGCATGTATGTTTCTATCAATCTGACCAATTACTTTATATAAGGCCACTTGCCTTCTGACGCCAATTAATACTCTTTTCATTTAAAAAAGAATTGACCCAATTTTTTCCTTTTTACAAGAAAAAAAATATACATGTACCTCCTAGACTATAATCGAAATTCCAGAGATACATTTTAACTAAACTAAGGTCTTCTTATCTCCCAGAACTTATTTTTTTTGTAATTTTGTGTGCCTTTAGTCTTACGTAGCACACTCTGTGACTCCACGTAACTGAGGCGCGTGGAGATATTTGTATGCCACGAATGTAAAAAAGGTGCATAAAATTACAAAAAAATTAAGTTCAGGATTTAATATGACCATAATTTAGTTAATATGTGTCTCTGAGATTTCGGTCATAGTCTACAGGAGTTTCCCTAAAAAAAATAACTCATTTTCTTTTTTTGATAATACTTTAAGTACTTTAACTTTTCATGTGGCATGTCACAAGATTAAAGGACATTTTGGTACATTTGACTTTAATTTAGAGTCACAAGATTTAAAAGTCTTGTTTCTTTTATTAAATTTTGTTTCAGTCAAATTATATCATTCTTTTTTAAACGGAGATTGTAAATAAATTGTGTAGGGTCTACTCTCCGTTGTAAGACTTTGTCCACATTTAAATGTATGTCCGTATAAGCCTATAAACAAAAATATATGTCCTATAAAAAGAAGAAAAATTGGACATATATCGTCACACAAACACACAAAAAAAAAAAAAAAAACATTCTTCCATCCATGAATGCTTCAAATATACTATTGTTGATTATTGTTGTACAAATTATTTCAGTAAATTTAGCTTTTGAGAAAACTCAAAACGTTCTCTCAAAATCGAAAATTATCCATCTTAATGGATCGATTGGACCCGAAAGTGTTGCATTCGATCCAAATGGTGAAGGTCCATACATAGGAGTAGCCGATGGACGCATTCTCAAGTTGCAATTAGGTTCACAAAATCGATTATTTTGGGCTGAATTCGCGGTCACTTCTTCTCATCGGAGGGATTGTACCTTACCATTCTCTCCTAAAATGGAACATATATGTGGTAGGCCATTAGGCTTACGATTCGATACAAAAACAGGTGAATTATACATTGCAGACGCGTATTTAGGTCTACAAGTTGTTGGACCAAGAGGAGGACTAGCAACGCCATTAGTTCAAAAATTTGAAGGTAAACCTCTAGTTTTTACAAATGACGTTGACATTGACGATGATGTGATTTATTTCACGGATACAAGCACTAAGTATCAACGTTGGCAATTTCTAACATCATTTTCAAGTGGTGATACGACTGGTAGGTTAATGAAATATGATAAATCAACGAAAAAAGTAACAGTTTTATTAGGTGATCTTGCTTTTGCAAATGGTGTTGCATTGAGTAAAAATAAATCGTTTGTGCTAGTTACTGAAACTACAAATTTTAGAATTTTAAGGTATTGGCTTAAAGGTCCCCTAGCGGGAACACATGATGTATTTGTTGAGTTGCCCGGGTTCCCGGACAACATCAGAATAAACCCTAAAGGGGAATTTTGGGTCGCGTTACAAGCAATAAGATCAGTACCCAGTGTATCAGATTTGAAATTTGAAATGTTTAGTTTCAATCCTCAGCAAATGGATGAAGGGGGGCTACACCCTACCGCCCTCAAGCTAAGTGAGGACGGGCGAGTTTTGGAGGTTCTAGAAGATGTTGAAGGTAAGACATTAAGGTCTATAAGTGAAATTGAAGAGAAAGATGGAAAGTTATGGATTGGTTCTGTTGTGATGCCTTTTTTGCGAGTTTATGAAATGTGAATTTTAAGATTGATGTACGATATAAAATAAAATATTTCCAACTTAACTAGTTCTAAGAAGTAGTAACACATAGTTGTGATATATAATTTTGCCATTTCTTTCAAATGTTTGGTGATATAATAATGTTTTTTTTTTGTTAATTTAAATGAGATTAGCATAAAGAAGTTGATTCCAAATATCAGGTACACCAGGTAAACACCAATGTGTACAATCCATGCCTTTATATCTAGGGTTTCCATAAATAGAAGGATGACCATCAACTCTATATTGTGACATTTTGTTGAGTTTCAACATATGTATTGGCTTTTTTGTTTTGCTCAAAAATTTTCCCAATAATATATCTGCTTCATCTTCACCTCCTAAATAACTTAGTTTTTTTACTGGATTTTGTTCCCCTTTGCATTGCATTTGGTTGGGTTTTTTACCCCATTGAGTGCCACTGTAAAAAAAAAAAAGTTAATTAGTATATACGTTGTAATTCATATGACATTATTTGATCTGACACGAAATTTGAGATTTTTGTAATCTTACTTGCTATGATCAGGGGAGATGCCTTGAAAGAAGACCTTAGTTTTCTTGAAATTAATGTTGTTGGAAATCCATTTACCCCATGTTATTAGGGCTTTTTCATAAGCTTTTAGACGATTCATATCTCGACGTAGGATTTTTCCATCGCGAATCAAATCCCATCTGCAAAATTAGTGTCAATTTTAGTAGATATTTTGTATAAAATACAAACTAGGATCAACAACAAAAAATTCATATTCAGTGAAATTACATCAAATGGGATCTACGGAAAGATAAAGTGCATGTTGTTTCCGAAAGACCTCAGCTCAAGAAGGTCAATCATATAAATTTAGATATGAATTACAAGGATTATTGCATTCTCTCAAAGTCTCCATCCCGATATAAATAATGAAGGGGCTCAAAGTAAATTAACAAACAAGGTCGATTTTCTCTCAAGTTTTTGGACCCACCCAGGGGCGTACCCACATTGGGTCCAGGGTGTTCACCCGAACACCCTCGACAAAAAAATACACGATATATATAAGGTAAATTTTCTGTGTTGTTGTAGATATATATATATTTTGAACCCCCTCAATAACAATTAAAATTGGATGGCTCAATGATAAGACCTTTGAATATTAAGCTGCATGTCCTAGGTTCAAATCCCATTGGTCCACCACTGACCCACCCTGTCCATCGATTTTCTATCCATGGGATTTTCCCTAACAATTTGCATATATTGAGATTCCTTTTATGAAATCACACTGATATGTTATTTTCAATTTAGACATAAAATCTCAAATATTTTTTTTCATAAAAATAAAACTTACGGTTGTTTTCTTCCAGTATGAAGCCACCAATGCCAAGTATCAAATATCAAAATGTCATAACCAGTCCATAGCTTTGAAGAAATTGCAACTGAGTCCAACTTTAGTACTCTTTTTGATTTCTCCTTCACTATGTCTACTAGCAATGCATTTCTCACATAACTCAATCTCACTTGCTTTGACTACATAAATTTAACAATATAATTATAAAAAAAAAAATTATTGGACAGATTATTATAACTACATATCAATTTGACATTAACAATATTATATTGAATGACAAATGTGAATAATTAAGCGTAAAAGAGGATGATAAATGAGTTTTAATTAATAAGTTCAGTTGAATCTAGTATTTTTTATTCGAATCAAGTTATATATGTATATCTTGAGATTTTATATTATCAATCCTTGAAATATCAATAAATATCTATGTTGATCCTTGTGGTACGTATTTAACTTTTGATTAATTGGACTATAAATTTTTGATTTCTCTATACTTAAAAACCGATAACCCAATAATAAAAAAAAAAATCTAAATCGTTACAAAATTATTACTTCAATAACTTAATACAACTACCACAAATAATATTCACAATTTTTATCTTGTGTTGTGCTTTATGAGGTAAGGTCAAGTCCTTTTCTCTCATAAATGCAATTCCCCCAAAAACATGGGAAAATATCTTCGCCTTTTTTTTGTGAAAAAAAAAAATCTTTCACAATTGATCCAATTATTATGTGTCAACCCATTTAATTACCCATATTAGAGGTTGAAGTTATAATTTATCACTTATTTCTAGTTAATTTACCATTTATTAATAACTATATGATCATTTATCAAAATATTGAGTCTATTATATTTGTGTCAAATCAATACTGCACAGATAAAAATAAATAGAAGAAATAATTATCTTATATATTAACAATAATATATTCAGTAAAATTTCACTAGGGGAGATTTAGAAAGGTAAAGTATACTCATACCTTATCAATTATCACTACCTTCTATTTTCAATAGACATTCGATTTAAGTGCATCAAATTCAAATTTTACAAAACGAAAACAATGAAGATGCATAATATATGAGTTCAAAGTCAAAAGGGTAAAAAAAATTATTAAAAATTTCAAAAGGGTACATCAATTATTATTTTTTAACCAAAAGGTAAAATCCCTCCTGACGGAGCGATTTTCTTCTGACAAAATTGACGTGTTAATTTTTTTTTAAAAAAAAACACGCACAAAAATCGCTGCCGTGTCAAAAAAAAAATCCTTAAATTTACTGATTTTTTTTTAAACAAAGCTGCCCCTGCCTCTATTGATGGCTTGCTGCAAAGAGACGAAGACCAAACTCTTTTAAAGAAAAGGAAATCGCTGCTATAGCACATTTCAATTTAATTATTTTTTTTAAAAAACGCTGCACGCGCAGCGATATTTAAAAAATTACCGCATCAATTTTGTCAGAAGAAAATCGCTCCTCAGGAGCGATTTTACCGTTCTGGTTTAAAAAAATTGATATGCCCTTTTACAAAATTTTTACCCTTTTGACTCCGAGCTCCATAATATATACTTAACAAAACCATACAAGTTTATTAAATTTAAATTATGAATTCACCTCGATTCACTTACGGGTATAGAAAAGGTTGACATGATTGGTCCATTTCTGGTGACAGAGTAATTAAGACTTGGAAAGGCAGAATGAAGCATGCAAGCCAAAGATTGCCATTGATTCAAGCTCAATGAATCTCCCACGAATAATACCTTCTTGTTTTTAATTCTTCTCATAAAGTCACTTCCATCCCACCTATATGTGTATATATACAAAAATTAAAGTCAAGAATTTAAAAACTATTTTTACAAATGTTTCACGGATAGACATATATAAGAAAAAAATAAAGAGGGAAATAGTTACGTATTTGGTCGTTCATCGAAAATATTTATAATCGTTAGTCAGTATACATATCATGGAAAGATATATAACAAAATAAAGAGGGAAATAGTTACGTATTTGATCACTCGTCGAAAATATTTTAGTCGTTATTTAGTATGCATATATTAAGAAAGTATTTTTTACTAATGTTTCATGGAAAGACATAACAAAATAAAGTGGGAAATAGTTATGTATTTGGTCACTCGTTGAAAATATTTATAATCATAGAGCTGTTAAATTAGGTTGGGTACCCAATTCAATCCTAATGGGCTAGAGAGTTAAATTGGTTGGGATGGACTGACCCTTTTAATTAAAAGACCTATAAAATAGCAGCTCAATCCAGCCCTAAGCGGGCCACGGGTTGGTCCTTCAACCAAAAAATGAACAATGTTACTTCCTTAGAAAGAGTATCTAAGAGTATCGAGCGTTGATGTCTATGAACACGACATTAATATGTACAAATTTTTATTTATGAATCACACAATTCGATGAATACTTACTAAATACATTCATGAATCGCACACTTTGGTGAATACCTTACAAAAATACATTTATGAATCACATACTTCACTGATATTTACAAAAATACATAATAGTCAACGTAAGATTTAGCAGAAAAATATTGATCATTCCTCCCAATAAACTAGCTATTTTGAAAGATTTGATTTTTTATTTTCTAAAATAATTTTTGATAAGAACTTTACAAATAAAACACTACTAAAATATATATAAAAAAATATTTTTAAATATTTATAGCCCACAGACTCGCTTTTGAGGCTTGCAAGTTGAGCTTACGAAGTTAGCAGGTCAAGTGAGGCTGAGCTAAAAAATCTTGTTTTTAAATGGGCTAAAACAAAATTAAGTTCAATCCCACTTAATTATAGAAGGAAAAGTTGAGCCGATCTAGCAAGTCAAATCCATTTTAGCAGCTCTAATAATCATTAGTTAGTATACATATATTAAGAAAATATTTTTACTAATGTTTCATGGAAAGACATATAACAAAATTAAGGGGGAAATTATATATTCGCCGTAAGTATTTGTAGTCGTTCATCGGTATACATATATTAACACAAATTGTACATATATTATATACATTTTTTCAAATTTTTTATGTGTTGGTGCATATTAAAATTAATTTCCCATTTTCTTAAAAGGTGACTTTAACACATTTAATCGCTTGTTCAAATTTTATTTTTATTTTTTTTGTAAACGCTTGTTCAAAATTATTATAGTAATTAAAATGACTAGTTAAATATATAAAAGATATATATTTTTATTATTATTTTAATAGATGACTATATGAAAAAAATCCTTAATATATACATTTTGAAAATATAAAAGTGGGATCTTAAAATAAAACAAGTTAATTTGTCTATTGTTAGTTACAAGTTATATAACACGTGAAAAATAGTTTATATCATAAATGCCTTAAATTTTTAATAATAAATTATTTCACAAGGTCACAAGTTGATGAAATTAATATCCAACGTAGGCGGGAATACCTCATTTGTAGATTAGTAATTTATCAAAGTAATCTTAATTATTTCCTTGATAAATTACTAATCTGCAAATGCAATATTTTCGCCTACATTGGATATTAATTTCATCAAATTATGAAATAATTTATTATTAAAAAAAATCCTTAATATATACATTTCTAGATTAGTAATTCATCAAGAAATTTTAATTATTTCCTTCGTTTCAATTTATATGGTATCATCTGAATTTCAAGAATTTTTTATTTTTTTCATTTTGACCGTTCATTTAGTCATATACTTCCTCCATCTGATATTGTTTGTCATGTTACGTTTTTCGAAAGTCAATTTAACTAATTTCCAAAGTTAAATTAGATCATATTAATTTGATATTTTAAACAAAAAAATTAGATATTCTAAAACTATATGAAAAGTAATATAAATTGCAGATTTTTACGTATTAATATGATGAAAAAATACATCTTAAAATGTTAGTCGAAGTTTTTATAATTTAACTCTAAAAATAGAAATCATGACAAACAATACCAGACGAAGAGAATAATTTATAAAAAATTGAAAAATAATTTATATATAAAAATACTATAATTCACAAGAAAATTTGAATTATGTTAGTAGTAACATTTTGGTTTGTACATAGGACTTCTACGTAAATGGCAAAAAAACAAAATGCACGAAAACAAATAATTCAATTACCAAGCAAACACATGTTCACCTAGATAAACGAATATTTACGAAACACGATATATAGATGAGACAAGTTTCTTAATTATTTGTCTTATATTTTTTTATCTTTTTAAAAAAAAATATTAAATAGGAAACTCTTTTTTTTAAAATGAGAAGGACATTATAAAGTGGGAAATCGAACGTTTTGTTTGTCTATGAAATTGTTTCACTTTTTTTTTTCTGAAGTTTAACTTTGGAAAGCACATTTAACTATAAACATTTGGAATTCAACTTGAATGTAAAAAAATAGAGTTTAGAAAATAACAAAAAGTATTTTTCACTTTCTTCGCTCATAAGAAGTTAAAAACAATTCTAATTTGTATTCATAATTAAGCATAACTTTCATTTTTAGATATTATTTTTAATTTTAAAAACAAAAATTATATTTTTCAAATTTCACAATAAAACATGGTCTACTCCGCCCAATGGATCAGCCATATACAATGAAAGAATGTTAGTTAATCATCTTCCATCAAAAAATTATACTGTACATATATAAAATTATGTATATATTAATTCTTAAAACCTTCTTTAACGAAATTTCTAACTTCTCCGCCTCAAACCCTCACCATTGGATTTTTAAGTATTAGTAACTTTTATCAGCCACTTGTCATCCATCAACTTTCGATACATACAAGATGAAACAATTCGTTCAAAAAATTCCCACTTTTTATATCTACCTATTTTTCGTTAACAACAATACTAACATATTCAATAATATTTCATTAAGTACGATACAGAAAAGATATTACATATATAAATTTAACCATTACTTTATAGATGTAAAGAGACGTTCTCGAAAAAAAGCATAGCAGTTAATAAGAAAAACACGATAAAAAAGATAGATGTAATTCATCATTACCTGGCTAAGTTACAATCTGTGGGTTGCCATCTATACTTGAGATATGCTTTATCTGGTCTACCATTCTTTACACAATCAAATTGTTGAAGTAAAAATGGACAATTTTTTGCATTATAAAGTGGATAATTATAGTCCATAACCCATTTTCCATCATATAAATCACAATTTGCACCCATTTTTTTTAAAGGAGGGTGTAGTAGCTTGTTTTGTTTTGCTTCTACTAGAAAATCAACATTATTGATAAGAAAAATAATGTTGATTATGAAGAAGCAATTATGAAAATTTATTTGAGGATTTTTCATGGTATGGAGAAGAAGAAAAAAAAAAGAAAAGATAGTTATTATGTTGTAAGGTATAATGTAGGTGAAAGGAGGATTTAAAGGGGTGAGATTTGTGATGAAATTAATTAATAATATAATGAGTTATTTGTTTAATTTAATTGTGATGAGAAGAAGGGGAAAAAAATGAAAATGTTAATTTTTATTAATTTTAATGACCACGTTCATTAATTGCTGAATATTCGGACTTAAATTGGCGGTTTATTTTGCTTTTTATACATGTTCATAATCATGAAATTTACATATAAGGGGAATTTAAATTGGCGGTTTTTATTGTGTCAAATATATTTAAGAAATTTATTATTTTATTTATTATATTTGGATTTGATATGACGGTTCATAAAATAATTATTGACATGGTTAGTTTGTTATGCTATTTTTATTAATTGATGTTTAGTACACGTATTAGATTTTGATATAATAATTAATTAATGCTGATGATAAAATATGGAAGGAATAAATATTTTTTCTTGATATGTTAAAAGTAAAAGTGAAAATCTATTTTTAAAATATCATATAAATAAAAATGAACGAAAGTAAGGTGATGATATTGTGTCCTAATACTTTTCATGAGTATTCTTATTCATTTTTATTTATCTATTATTTTAAAAAAAAAACTTTATTTTTATATTTCATATTAAGAAAATAGAATTAAATTTTTTCATATTTTACTCATAATATTAATTACTTATTATCAAATTAGTTTTCAAAACCTAATAGTTTATAAGAATAGTGTGGGAAATAGTCATGTTAATTTTATTTTTAAAATGTATGTGCCAAATGTGAGAAATAAAAATAAATGGAGGAAATATTTACAAAGTGTAGTTAATTATAGTAAGGCGTGTTCCCAAATCACAAGTAAAATAATTTTAATAAAATAATGAAATATAGACAGAAAATGAAGGCAATTTATTTTAAAGTCCTTCATAAATTAATTTTATATCTTTTTTTATAAGTTTTATTTTTATTTTTAAATTTAAAATAAATAATGTTTTCTTCTCTAAATTATTGCATTAGGAATCTATCAAGCGGTGTCATTGGATCACTGTCAGAAAATATGAGGACTTAATTTAAAAAAACTTAATCTTACCGGCAAAATCCCCTTATATTACTGAGACCTTTCTTTAAAATTAAATAGTAGAAATAAATAAATTGTAAACTAACAATAAATAATTCATTTTATAAGAGTTGACTTCATAGTAATGGTCTAATGGAAATATTAGTTGGCAAATTAACTCTATTGTTTTAATTTGGAGATTTATTTAATGGCACCTTAAATTCCTGGAAGTTGACTTCAAACATTTATATTCCTTAATCAGAAAATAAACAATTAATAATTGGAAGATACCTTATATGTCTTGAAAAGGATATTAAACCAATGTGAATTTGATGAATGAGTTCTTTGTTTTTTTTCTTTAGTGTTCGGAGCTCATATTAGAGTCTCGATTAAATTTGAATTATACATTGAAATAGATATCAAGTAACTTTAACCACCAAAACTTAAATAGATGGGAAGAATGACCTAGTATATTATTGTCTCTGCTAAATTTTAAATCTGATACCTCGAAATGTTCGACCACTAAATTAGTCATCGACTTCACACTCATAAAACTTAATCTAGAGGATCTTTATTGCTTTTTAAAATGATAAGGATATAGATGCTCATAATTTCTTTTAAAAAATATGTTTGATCATAAAATTTTAAAATTAACTTGAAATTGGATGTGAATACTATTAACCTATGAAAAATGACTAATCTTGGTTATTTGTGAATTTTACCTTGACAATATGTTTTCATAATTTATACTATAGTTTATACAAGTGGCTTCAAAGTTCCAACCAATTGAAAATGAGGAACATTTAGCTAAACAATAACATAGTGAAATCAACATATTAGAAGCTTGAAATTGACATAACTTTTGACTTGTATTTAACTTAAATTACTAGGTGGTCTCTAGATAGTCGATATATTCTCGTAAAATAAAAATCTTTACACAGACGATATATATAACTTACACTTATAACCCATAAAACACCCAAAAAAGGCATCAAAACAGAACCAAACCACAACTTGCCCTGTTTCTCTTGAACTTCACTAATAGACCTCAATGTCTTACCTTCAACATCTTCTAAAACCTCCAAAACTTGCCCGTATTCGCTTAGCTTGATTGCAGTAGCATGTGATTGCCCTCCGGCTAACAAGTTGTTGCCCTGTGATCGGGAGCTTCAACAATACCTTCCCAAGCTCTAAATCCGAAACACTCAACTGTGCAAATACTGATCTCTTAGCATGCAGAGCAACCCAAAAATCCCCTCTCGAATTCATTCTGATGTTGTCTGGAAATCCTGGCAACTCTGCAAATGTATCATGTTTTCCCTTTTAAGGGCCTTTTAGTCAATATCTGAAAATTCTACCGGTAGAAGTTTCAGCTACGAGCACGAAGGATTTGTTTTTGCTCAGTGATACACCGTTTGCAAAAGCAAGGCCTCTTATTAATATTTTGGTTTGTTGTGTGGATTTAACATATTTCATATGCATGCATAAGAATTGCCTGCGTTGGTACTTTGTGCTTGTTTCCGTGAAGTAAATCACATCGTCATGATCATCAATGTCAATGTCATTTGTGAAAACCAAAGGCTTACCTTCGAATATTTGGACTAATGGTGTAGCTAATCCTCCTTTTGGTCCAACAAGTTGGAGTCCGAAATAGGCATCAGCAATGTATAAATCCCCTGTTTTGGTATCGAATCGTAAGCCTAATGGCCTTCCACATATATGCTCCAATTCAGGAGCAAAAGGCAGGGTACAATTCTTCCTATGAGAAGATGTAACTGCAAAATCAGACCATTATGATCCTTTCCACTTGTACAATTGATCAAGTAAGGTTTAGTATTATTCGTCCACGGGGCTGTTTCTGGTGCGAAACAGATGTTTCTTTGACTCTTCAAAAATATCAACAGGTAAGTGTCTGATACTCTAAAAGTACTGCATTTCTGGAGAATCTAACACGGGTGCAACAACATTTTGGAGTGTCCGAGGAAGGTTAGATCATTTCACATAGTTAACTTCAAGACTCTTTGATTACCTGTTTCGTAAGTAAACCATACAAATTCCAAAGGCATCATGACATGAAGGTTTATGTATATACTGAGATATGGCTACTAAGCATTACAATTTACAACTATAGCTTATAATCAATGACAATTTATACTAGTGTTCAGTAAATAGCGTGCGAGTACTTATACATGGTTGATGTTGTATGGTAACTTCTGTTGCTTATCCTGCTTCGGTTATATATCTTACATGTAAATATTTGCCTTGATTGGTTGCCATGTTTCTCAAAGTTTTGGGATACTAATCTGTAAAAGTCCGTCCCTGCATTATAAAACACTCATGAATAGTTGATGATAGTTCATATCGGAATCACAAACACCTTATAGTTTAGGTAGGAAAACTCGCAAATAAATGATATTTCATGTGTGTTTTTGACCATTATAACTTACACAAACTCAGCTGAGACGCGATCTTTAATAGCATTACTTGGAAGAGGCCAGAAAACTCGGTATGGTCCTTGAACAATCTCCTTTTTGTGATAGGCTGATACCAAGCCATTCAAGTATGATGCCAGTTTACACTGAGTTGAACGAGTTCCAGAAACTATTAAGCTGTCAAGGAACATAACACACGTCTATTAGATCAACGCAAATTGATGAACTCATCGTTGTAGAAGATGGAACTTTATAACACATGCTGATCTCACATATTTCCAATTTGATTTCTCAGATGGCCACTCAACTAATAGTTATTATATCCGAAAGTCACCCTTCTTGATTCCAATTTTCCTCGACAAAGCTATTAGTTGAGTGTCTATACGAGAAATCAACTCTAGATTGTGGAACAAAAGACTAATGTATAGTTGTATTTTATTTACCTTTTGTCGCTAACTTCTACCTTTATATCATTTATATTGACACCGGGAAGTTCTATAGATACGACGTACATGCTTCCAGATTCTGCAACATCCATCTTAGGAGACCATTCACTCCCTGCATTAGCAAAAACAAAAGGAAATGTTTCAATATTCCAAAGAGAATGTACATCTCAATTACGCGATAAAAAAGAACGCCAATCAAAGTAAAGCATATGTTTACCATTAGATTCAAGTTCATTTCTTCTTTCTTTCAATTGGAAACGAGGTGCTTCGTTAGTCCTTGTACGTGGCCTAGCAAATTTAGGAGCTTCTTCAACAGTTCCATTGTGTTTACAATTATGTGTAGTATTATTTGCAGGTCTAGAAAACATTGGTCCTTCAAAGGCGCGAGAACTCTTCTTTGCATAATCATTAGCCTTGAAAGACGAGGCGGATTCAGTACAACTTCCCTGTCCCCAAAGCAAGAAAATGAAAAAAACTCACACTTGCAGAAACGAATATCACAAACTCATTGAAACTAAGTCACGACAATTCTGTTACTAATAATTCCCAGACCTGTTCACTTGAATTAGTCCTCATGAAACAAGCTTGAGAACTGGAACTTTGTCTTGCATAGTTCATTCTGTTATCGTACCTCGGAATAGCAGAGTTCAAGCTACTGCTACAGCTCTATTAACATGAAAGAAAGTGAAAATTTAAATATTACAGAAGCAAATAAACACATCAATAGATAGTTAAAAGAAACAGGGGAAATGAATAGTTCTATGACTTAACCACAACTTTGTACAAATTGGAGGAATGTCTAGTTAGTTATAATTACGAGTATCAAATGGGCGGGTTGGGTTGAAATTGAAAATATGAAAATGGGATGAATAGAAATCCGGTTGAATCTTGATTCGCCCAAGTTTACTTTAGGCTTAAATTGGCTAATAAACATATTGGGTCTTGACCCGCCCAATTTGACTTAGATTAATCTCAATAACTTAACATATTGATATTTAACTTTTTATAATCACAATTTGAATTTTCGCTCAAAATTTTTTTATTAAAAAAGTAATTAATGAATAGGTAAATTCTAAAAGATGTTAAATACATAATAATTTTATAACTTCTATGTAAGAACATATTTTAATAAAAAGTATTAAAACAGGTTGAAATTGGAGATTGAATTGGAATCAATTGAGAATTTTCTTCAAATGGGTTAAGCTTGAATGAGTAGAAATTGAACCAATTCAAATTATCTTAAGCCCAACCCTTAAAATTCTAGACGAATTAGGCGGGTTACCTTATTTGGATTCATTTTTAACACCCCTAGTTATAATTAATCATATAGAACTAAATATTGAACTGTAATAAAACCGATATCAAATGCTAAAAGCAAATAATAAATGAAAAGGAACATGAATGCATTGGCTATAAGTAGATTACTTTATTTTCGAATTAGCTCGTGACAAGTCCTATCAGTGAGAGGTTCTGGATTCTCGAAAAGACACCTTTAACCTTACTTTTAATAAAACTAAGTGAATTTTCAAACATAAATACGAAACCTTGGACAAAGCTACTAGTTCTATCGAACCTGTAACTCCACCCCCTGCAGTAGAGATAGAGAAAGAAATTACCATAGGAAAGAGATGAGTAGCGGAGGCAGAAATATCATCATGTGCAGTTAAATGTGCAGAAATCATGTTAACTCTTCGTCGAACAATTTGATTCTCCATTGCTCCAAACCAGAGTGATTATAATACAAAAAGTGTTTCTCTGTTTGCTATGGCTCTTTAAGCAGTGGTGGGATTTAAGATAAAGAATTTGGATATGGTGATACGAATGATAACGATATGTGTAGATTTTTTTTTTTAGTGTGAAGTGAACTTTTTTGCTGGAAAAGATATTTCATTCCACAAATATCGGCAATCAGATTAGATACTATTGGAAACTCGGAAATATTTGAATTTTCATGGTCAAGCAAATATTTGAAAATAATTTTTTTTAAAAATTATTTCCAAAATTTTATCGTCAAATGCTATCTTAATACATTCTTTAAAAGTTTGTTCTAAAAAAAATGATATAATTTTAAATTGGGAAACGTTCACATATAGCCACTTAAAAATAATTAATTACTCTCCATAGCTATAGTTTGATAATTACAATTTGTAGCTACATGTTATATGGAGGAGAGAGGCGAGCGAGACTGGGAGAGAGAGGAGAGAGGAGGAAAAGAGTGGGAGAAAGGTGAATTGTATACGTATATTGGTTAGATAATTTTATATATTACACATATGTATTTGAATATATGGAAAGAGAGATTGGGAGAGGGAGGAGAGAAGCGAGTGAGAGAGGGCAGAGAGTGGGAGAGAGGTGAATTGTATATGTATATAGGTTAAAAAATTGTATATTATACATATTTATTTGTAAATTCTGGCGAATTATACGTATACAAACATGACTAATTATACAAACTCGAAGTCAGCCCACGTAATTAATGTATAATTTAGTCATGAGTGATAATTATAGCAAACTATAGCTACAATAAGTAATTAAATAGTATAAGTTTGTTTAGCGGCATAATTTTTCCTTTTAAATTTGAAAAGAATCGCTAAAAAAAAATTCACTATTTTTCATTGGAAAATATCCTCAGGTTATGTTCACTCTATTTTAATTAATATGGCGATTGAAAAGATTAAATAGTAAGTAATAGTTTTACACAAAAGAGATTAAGAAACTCATCGCTACTTTAAAATTTATTTTTTATCATGTATTTTTAAGTGGAGAATGAGTGGAAAAAAGTAGTTATAACATAAATTTTCACTGATTTAAAATGAAAAAAAGAATGTTTGTTCTTGACAGTGAAATTAACTTCATGTTTTGTCATTCCAAAAAAAAAACTCTATGAGTGTGTTTGGTATGAAGGAAATGTTTTCCAATTTTCTCATTATTTGGTTGGGACAAAAGTTTTGAAAAATGTTTTCCAAATCAACTCATTTTCCTCAAAATTAAGGAAAATAACTTCCCTTCAAAAATTAAGGAAAACATTTTCCATAACTCTCCTCCAATTTCAAGTTACATTTTTTTTTTTTGGAAAAACATCAATTTTTATTAAATATTTTCAATTTCAAGATTTTATTTTTTCACCAATCCCTGACCCCTCCCCCACCGGCCAGGCCCCCTAACCCCACCCCCTCCCTGAAAAATTAATTTTATTTTTTAAAAATATTTTCAACTTCAAATTTTTATTTTAAACTCCTACCCCCCTCCCCCGGCCAGCCCCCTACCAGTCCTCCACCCACCCCCAACCCCCCAAAAAATTAATTTTATTTTTTAAAAATACTATCGACTTCAAATTTTTATTTTTTCACTCCTCCCCCTCCCCCTGCCCCATCCACTACCCCCACCCCACCCCACCCCAAAAAATGACAATTTTATTTTTAAAAAATATTTTCAATTTCATAAATTATTTTTTACTCTAGTAAAAATAAAAGACGTCTTTTAAAAACATTTTTCATTCATAAATCAAACACTAAAAATCATTTTCGGAAAATATTTTTTACTTACCAACCAAACATGAGAAAATAAGTCCAAAATCTACTCGTTTTCCAGGAAAACATTTTTTAGGAAAACATTTTCCATGGAAAACATTTTCCTCCATACCAAACACACCCTATATGTTTCGTAATTTTTATCTTTTAAACCTAAAGATTCTAATCATAAAAATGTTATGAAATGTTTAATATTACAAATTTTCAAAATATTATAACTATATAAATATTATGACATGATTATATTACAATTTAAAAGATTATTTATTTTTTCTGACATTTTATCGATTCAAATTACGTTATTTAAATTAATGAGGACTACAAGTAATAGCCACTATTTCAATCAAATTATTTGAGGTTCTTATAATAAGGGGATATAACAAGTCATATAACAAGAATAAGGAAAAAATTTACTCGCATCAGGTGTTTACATTAAATAAATATAAAATGTATTACTATATAATTTAGTAAAGTAAAATAAATAATAAATTTAAATAAATAACATACTATTAACTTGGTATAAACATTCATTACAGATAAGTTTTACCGAAAGAATATACTTGAAGACCAACTTCTTACACGTGGCATAGTCTATTGCCATAATAATAAATTTATGGTCATCTTAATTCTAATTATCAAGAAGTTTCTTTAAAAATAGTAGTATAACAAGTTGTAAGAAGAAAAAAAAAAAAAGTAGATAATACTGTTATTAATTAAATTAGATCAGAAGGAGTAACGACCAAGAAAAAAATAATCACATGATGACAAAAAGTTGATCAAATAATATCATTGACCCAATTTTTAAATTATGTTACGTCATTAATTACGATAATTAGTTGTTCAACATAAAATAATTGAGTTATTAGCTCTATGGAGAATTTTATTAGATTTGAATTTATATTTATTTCGTCTCATATTAGATAGCATATTTCTTTTACGTGTTTTATAAATTTCATAAAAAAAAAAAAACTTTATTATTTAACCCTTTAACTCTCTTCAATACTTGCACCTTATTTAAGAATAAGAGTGATCTAATTTATTCTAAAATATTAATTAAGAGTAGTCTAATTTATTTTAAAATATTAATACTATAAATTAATGGCGTAATCAGAAATTTCACGAAGGTTGTCTAAAAACCGCATAGGTAAAAAAAATATAATTTGACTATGGTGCACTAAAACTTTGAAATCAAACTACTTATCATTAACAATTATTTTTTTAATAAAAAAATATATTAAGTTTTTTAAAATCAATTCACGTAAAATTTAACTTGAATTTTTATATTTGTTTAATAGGAAGTGAATGAAAAAGAAAAAAGAAAAATAGAAAATTCAGTTTATAATAAAATCACTTTTATACTTCAAGATTTCACCAATCTTTGGTGACTTAACAACAAGATATGAAAATTGAAGAGTAAAATCAAACGATTTTTTTCTAAAAATTATATAGAGCCTTTTTCACTTTTAGTATCTTTATAGAAAAAAATTTATAATTTGCTTATTAAATTTAAATTAAATAATTACTTTTAAATTTTATTTAAAAGTTTAGTGAACAGAAAAAAAGATTAAAATTTATTGGTTATCATGTTTTTTTTGTTATTTATAGATAATATGAGTTTGGAATTGTTGAAAAAATAAAATAGTTACTAATTATTATTCGGTTTCTAATTAGATTTTTAATAGATAATATTAATTTTGATTTATTAAAAACACAACTGATTTATTAACTATAATTAAAAATTAATTAGGAGCTTTTTAAAAATGTAAAAACAAATGCAGCAACTGAAATTCAAACACGTGCACATGCACACTTGCAACACTTCGCGTGTTGGACAAAGATACCACTAGGCTTAGAATATTTAGGGGTCGTTTGGTAGAGTGTATTAAAAATATAATGCATGTATTAGATGTGTGTATTAGTAATACTTTGTTTGGTACACTTTTTCATACAATGTATAACTAATGCAATCATTAGTTATACACTCTATTGTGTATTAAGTTGTGTATTACTAATACCAAGGAATTCTAGGTATTAGTAATACATAGCATTTTAACACTTGCATTAGATTTAATAATTACAAAACTACCCTTAAAGTCTTTTTATTTTTTTGTCATAAATTTTGATTTTGATTTTGATTTGCTTTTTAGTATCTTTTAATTTATTGGTGTCTTAATAGATTTTATGGCCTCTTAACTATTTCTTTTTTTTAAAAAAAAAAATTAATATAATTTAATTAAAAAATTTATTGTTGTGACACTAGAAAATTTTTAAGCAACCCACTGCCTCACCCCAACTTATTAACTCAAAAAAATAAAACTTATTCTTTTTTCACCTCCGTTATTTTCTTAATTAGTAGTACATAAATTCATCCTTAAAATATGAATAAAAAATTAAGGTAGAATTTTTTTTGTTTTAAAAAAATCTGATCTTAGTTGATTTATCTTAATAGTCAAGTAATAATTAGATGTGAAAAAAGTAAGTTACTCTCTTTTTCTTGAGTTGATTGCATCACTTTCCTGTATGTTATTAGTATTTGATGACAACCTAAATGCTTTGTTTTCAATATAGACAAAAGAAATTGTTTGCCAATTTTTCATAAAAATATTTTAACGCAATAGTATAATTAGTTAATATTATTTTTGAAAAAAAAGAAGAATGAAGAGTTAATGATGTTTTAGCAAAGAAATAGTTTCTGATGTTTAACAATTAACTTTGTTGCAAATGATGTGTACAAATAATAAAGTGTGAAGGATATTTTTGTAAACATGTATGTTTTTAATAGAAATTATGCAAGCTTTGTTATTTTTAGTATATCAAACCAAACAATGTATAAGAAATAATGCTTGCATAACTAATGCAGGCATTACTAATGCAAGCACTACTAATGCAGGCATTACTAATACACCTTATTTTGCATTATTCTTATACACTCTACCAAACGACCCCTTAGTGTACTTAAGAGTATCCAAAATATGTTATTTAACAGTTTAAAATATAATTTTACTTATATATATGATGTAATTTTTCGACGAAGGGTGTCCAATTAGACACACTTGGCATAGTGTACCTCCACCCCTGCTATAAACAAAATAAGATAAAAATAATTAATTTTATCTTGATTTCTTAAAATGACAAATAAATTTAATTTAACTATCTGGATTTTCATTTTGTTGATTGAAGTTCGATTTCTCACCCGATAATCTTATAAAATGCGGGACCGGGTTGAGTATATTAATTTATTATTAAAAGTGATTTCATTTGGTTAGTAGACTAAATGATAAGATTAAAAGACAATGTTGTCGGCTTAACTAATGCAATTAAAAAACAAAAACAATTGAAAATTAAGGATACATAGCATGTAGAAAACTTTGAATTTTCATGTAAAAGGAATAATTAGAGTCCTAATGAACTATAGTGAATATCCACTAACCTGTTTGCCACATACACTATAATTTCATAATCTAAAGTACTAACATGCATGCTTAATTAAATTATTAACACTAATCATCTAATGTTAATTCTTTGTCTTTTTCTCTTAATAAAATGAAACACTTTATTAGAAATCAAAAATAGTATCTTAATCGAAAAGTTTGAATATGGCTAGTTATTAAATAACATTCCTTTTTTTTTTTTAAATTTTGTTACGAAAATAGGCTTCATTTATTTATTATGCAATGCAAATTATATATTTGTTCTTTTTTATTTTTATATATAAGCTCACGTCTTTGTACTTTTCGAGCTTTTCATGCTCACACAATATAGAGTAGTAGTATTTTATTTTCAGAAGTGATTTCTACGAATATATTAACGTGTTGTTTAACTAGGTTTCATATTATATTTATATTTTTTAAATTTTGAATGTGTACAGATATATTTAAATTTATATAAAATTGAACAGATGTACATATTTGTCCTACATGCCATAGGGCTCATAGAACGCCACTTAAGACAAAAAATTGTCATGTAGGACGCTATACAAGAAGAATGTATTTATTTATTTAATTTTATACAAGTTTAAGTGTCAACTTGCGCACACTCAAAGTTAGAGAACATAAATGTCAACTGAAACCAAGTTGAACGACACATTTATGTATTATGAGTATATTTATTAACTTGATCTTATTTGATATTTACGCCCTTCATTTTTTAGTATACACTAATAGATATTTAAATTTGTATATTATTGAATAAAATAGACAGTAGACACACATTTAATACATGTAGGGCTCCACATAAAATGTCGTGTATGATGTGAACTATCACGTAAGCCCTGTGTCTAATATTTTATTTTACTTTTGAACAAAATATGAATATCTTATTGTTAAATAGCTGGTACAATTCTGTTCCTCTCTTAATTTAAGATTGTTTATAAAGAATTTCTCGAACTATGATTTTTTGTGAACATTTCATAAATGTGCGTTCACTTATTTTAACTTTTAGACAAATTTAAAAATCTACTGATATAATTTTAAAAGTGAAAAACATATATATATCAAATGAAGTTAAATAAAATGACATATTTATAAATTATATTCATTTCTCTCATGATTATATATAAGTAGTGGGATCTCTTCTATGAAATATAAATAATGATTGAGATAGAAACAAGTTAAATTCAGATCTTCATGAAATTAAACAAATGTTTCTATTATGAGAAGTGGGGTAGTACACTCTATTGATAATAATAAAAATAATATTATTTTATAATTGTTAAAAAAGGGAAACAGAAAACAGCCAGTCAAAATGGCAGCCTCTATTTTATTTTAATTAAAATAAAAGAAAATAGAAGAAGTGATAATAAATAATAATAATTGATACCTCTGACTTCACTATTCTACTCTCTCTTTATTATAATAATAATTATCTCTTCAAACTTGGAACGCTGAAAACGAACCAAATTATAGTCAAAAGAAAAATTAACTAAAAGACCGTTGAATATTCCATCACATAGTAATTTATTTGCGTTTCAATTTATTTATTAATTTGATATTTTTTTTTAAATATAACTTTAAGCTAAAGATATAAAATATTATATAGGAGCTGTTTGAATTGATTTTAAGTAAGTAGCTTATAAGTTAAAAGCTAAAAAAATTTATTAACATATTTAATTTTTGACTTATATTCGTTTTAACACTTTTTTGGCCTAAAAATAGGTGTTTAAAAGTATTTCTATATTTTTTTTCAAACATTTTCAAAAATAAAAAGTGGTTAAACCCTAAAAACTACTTAAAACATGTTATGTTTAAAAAATATATCAAACTGTGAAGAAATAAAATATTATTTTTGAACGTGGTAAAAATAAGTAAGATAAATAATTTGAAACATGGATGGAAAAGAATCACTCTTAATATTGTTCTAATATATGTGATACTTTTTTCTTATTAATTTGTTTAATCTTTAAAATTACAGTGAAATAGAATGATTCATTTTTCTCAAAAGGAAAAAAAATAAAATTAGATATATAAAATTTATACGAAAAATACTATTCCCTCCGTGCAATAATAATTTTTCTTTATATTATTTTGAGATGTCCGATGATACTTGTCTATTTTATAAAATTCATGGATAATTCTACACCCACATCATAATTTATCCTTATTATTAATTATAGTCATTCTTTATTATATTTTTTAAGATATTATATTTATTCTATTTAAAAGATGATATAGTAAACTTCCCTTTTATTTATAATTTTCGTAAGAAGTGTATAAATCAATAGTGAAAAAGTATTATTGAACAAATAGAGTACAAATTATAGTTTCTTCTTTCATTAATATAAAATATTCAATATATTAATAAAAAATTTAATAATTTAAACATCAAAAAATAAAAATATTATATTCCCTTCGTTTAAAAATAAATGACATCTTTCTTTTTTTATTACCAACTTTTCACGTGGTTTTAAGGCCACAAGATCAAAGGACAATTTTGTACATTTGACCTAACTTTAATTTAGGATCACATGATTCAAAGTCTTCTTTATACTCTTAAACTCCGTGCTAAGTCAAATTAGATCATTCATTGTGAAACGGAAGGAGTATTTATACTTTGGGACAAAAAGGGAAATACACAAACTAAAAATTTTCCACTCTCCCCCAACTTGTTCAACAATCCACATTCAAAGTCAAGTCGTCTACCCTCTCTCACAGTCAAGCTGAATAATGAAGAAACACTGTATTTCTCCTTTTTCCCCCTTTTTTATATACACTTATCTCATTTTCAATTTTTTCTATACCTTGTCTTCTTATCATCTAAATCTTCTTTATAATTTTTTCTTCGCATTTCTCATTGAGAACTCAAAGTATAATCTTCGCAATTCACATTAGATTTCATCTCATCATTGAAAATAGTATATGCGTGTGCATAGTCATGGATAATTGTAATGGAGGATCAAGTTCTTCTTCTCCGGCGCCTTTTTTGTTGAAAACTTATGAATTGGTTGATGATTCGTATACTAATCCAGTTGTTTCATGGAGCCATAACGGACGTAGCTTCGTTGTATGGAATCCACCTGAATTCGCTAGAGATTTGCTGCCGAAATACTTTAAGCATAACAATTTCTCAAGTTTTATCAGACAACTTAATACTTATGTAAGTAAATCGTCCATTCATTTCATAAATATCTAGATTGAGTTATCACGTTATTTGACTATATTCAATTTTTTTGTTGTTGTATAGGGGTTTAGAAAGGTTGATCCTGAACAATGGGAGTTTGCGAACGAGGAGTTTTTAAGAGGACAGAGACATTTGTTGAAGAATATTTATAGACGAAAGCCGATCCATAGCCACTCTGCAACAGGAACAGGGCAATCAGTGACTCCATTGACGGATTCTGAGAGACAAGAGTATGAAGATGAAATCGAGAGGTTGAAGAGGGAAAACAGTGTTCTTCAGTCGTCTGCGGAGAATCAAGAGAAGTTTAATACGGAGTATGAAAGTGGAATTAAGTCTATGGAGCAACGTTTACAGAACGTTGCTCATAGACAGGGGAAATTGATTTCTCTTTTAGCTCAACTACTACAAAGACCTGGATTTTCATCTGATTTTATTCAATGTGCGAATAATAACAGTAAGAAGAGACGATTGTTGGTATCAAATTACTTAATTGACGAGGAAAACTCTGTAGTTGCACCAAAACTGGACTTGGAAATGGTTAAAAAGTTGGATTCTTCGATCAATTTTTGGGAGCGGTTTCTGTATGGCATTCGAACAGAAGATTTTGAGCATACACAACCTTTACATTCCCCAATTGTTATACAGGAAATGGATACATCATCTAATGATTCTGGCAAACGAAACTCTCCTATCGATCATTCACCATCCTCCTCCGAGTTAGGACCTTTGAGTCCTGTCATATCATCAACTTATGTAAATTTAGAATGTCAACTTACGACATCTGATCAGATTGATCGCGTTGAGGGTAAGACTACTAAAACATCTGATCAGATTGATCGCGTTGAGGGTAAGACTACTAAAACATCTGAATTAGTATCAAACTCGGGTAATGATGTATTTTGGCAACAGTTCTTAACAGAGACGCCTGGTTGCACTGAGCCACCAGAAGTTGTTAACAAAGGCATTAACGAATCAACGCGTGATATTAGATTAGGGGAAAACCATAGATATTGGTGGAATCGCGGAGTTAATGTAGAAAATCTTGCTGAAAGAATGGGGCATCTTAGTAGTCCAGCAACTGGAAGCTGATGAGTTGATTCAGTAAATCCTTTTGACATTTTATAGCTATTGTTGTTGTTTTTTTTCTTCTAGTTTTGATTATCTGTTGTTGTAATACTAAGTAACAGTTAAGTGTTCCATGTACTGATATCATTTACTAGAAGTTAGATGTTAAAGTAAAGTACCACTTTATGTGGAACTTTTAGTGTAGACTTTGCTTGTAATTATCATAGTTATAGTAAGGTATTTATCTATATTTTTGATAGAGGATTAGTGATATTGAACAATATTTAGTTAAGTTTAATGACAAAAGTAAAGGAAAACGGCCTACTCTTCAATCGTTTATCTATTGATCTATGGAAAGCAGTTTATAATAGCAACATAGATTTAGACATAATTTTATGACTTTGCCAATGGGGTAAACAAAGGCTAATTTGTTCTGGATGTTATGATCTGAACGAAACTGTTCTTTTCGTGCACTTTGATCCTTCTTATCCAGACTATTCTCGATATGAGTTATGATAATTTCAAAGGAATGAGCTGTGGTTGTTATGCTAGAGTAGATATTACCAGGTCTAAAATCAAATTTTATCTATAATTAGGGACTAAATGTGTAATTTTTCCAATTCTATTAGTAGGCTCATATTTTCTTAATTTTTTATTTCATGTGATTAGAAGTTTAAAGCACTATGGAATTCAACAGTTGCTTATACCACCACTTCTTTTAATAAAATAAAATAATAAATTATTTCATGGATTTTTTAACAGTAAATAAGACATACAAAAATTTCCTATTTTCAATCATTTCTTGGCAATATATTCCATTTATTCATTAAAAAAAAAAGTGACTGATAACTTATATAAGGAAAAAAAGAATATTAATATTATTGAAAAGTATTTCAACTTATTGACCTTCTACACAAGCAAATTAGAGTTGTGCCAAAAGAATTGTTGAAACATTTCCTAAGCAAATCAAACATATAATTACAAGATAAAGAAACTTATGGTTTTAGACAAATTTGTCAAATATTTTTATAAAAAATATATTTTTTTAAAATCATTTACAATAATTAAAGTCTTCTGGGTTCCACAAAATGTTGGACCAATTTTTTAACGTTTTTTTAAAAAACATAATTTTTAAAAACAATTAAATTAATGGTCATTGTCTTTTTTTATGTCAATGTTCGTGAGCGGCTGCTATATGCAAATGACTCATTTATTGAGAGTCAAAGCAGTTATTGCAAGAATACCATTAATATAAGAAATATATAATATACATATATAGCATATCATAAATTAAAATTTTAAATTTATCTGACACATGACTACTTTTTCTTTCAATATTTTATTAATATATATTTAAATTTATTAATTTTCCTGGGGTCATATTTTTCTGGTCTAATTTGTAAAGAATTCGTTTAGGGACTTTATTGATTATTTTTTTCAAAATAGTCAGTTAAATTTCAAAGATATCCTTGAATTTCTAAAATAGAACATTGATAATTCGTTATATTTATAATATTGGTGCACTTTTAGTTCTCTCCTAAATTTTACCTATTTTTAACATTGTTTTTGTATAGAATTTTATGTTTGAAATGTTTTAATCATCTTTTTATATATTTTAAGAAAATAATAATTCCATGTAAGAAAAGGTGAGAAAAGAACAACTTATTCTATTATGTAGAAACACTATTGAAACTAAATTAAGAATATACTTGTTAAATTGTATCAATTTATTATGACATATGATGTTGTACTAATACAAAATTTCGTTTCTCGCAATGTCATATGTTAACAGTAAATCGATGTAGTTCACAAATCAAAGATAGGTTTTTAGTTAATTAATTGTAATAATATTTTTACGAAATAAAATAAAATATTTTTCTTCTGACTTTCTCTCACATAGAGCAATTATTTTTATTAATATATAAAAAAACGATAGAACATTTCATATGTAACTTGTTGACAAAATCGTTCTTAAAAAATAGGCAAATGTTTGAAGGAGGATCAAAGTTGCTCTAATAATACAAACACGAGGGACTATTAATGCTCCATATAAAAATAAAAGAATAACTTTGAGTCATAACCTAAAAATAAGAGACTATTTTAGACTTTTCTTGAACTTTATTATATAGGTTAAACTTTTTTATTTGATCATATAATCATATAATCATATAATCATAAACAACTTTCACATACCTCATAAATTTGTACATTTTAATAAATAATTACTGATTTTAACGATACTTTTTATTTATTACCATTTATAGCAATATTAAGTAAAATCTGCAACATGAATTAATAGTGAATTATGTATGCAATATATATGAATTATAATTGATTTTGAAATATATTATGTTTGTTTGGTAAATATTTGACATTGTATTATAAATATATTAAAATGTGTGAAAATGTATTATCCATCACTAAAACTTGTATTATATATGAATAATAAATTGTTCTTTATAATATGTATTAAAACTGTATTATAAATGAATTAAAACTGATCAAGTGAATTTTTTTTATTATTGCTATAAATGGTAAATATTTTTTTATTATAGTATATTTATGTAAGTTCCCCTATTGTAAACATAAAAATCATATTTGTATGTTATAGCTATAGTTCACATAATTGCGCCTCGTAGCAAATTTTATATTTGCTTAGAGTTTTTGATTTGTATAATTCGCTAGATACATCCACTTTTATACAAATTGTTTAGTTTTGTATAAATTTATTTATAAATTGTAATTTGTATAATAAGATCTATATTTGCATATTATAAGTGTATAGGACGAAAATATATGTATTTGTATTTGTATATACACTTTTCTATCATTTTACAAACACAAACACATTTTATACATTTGTATATCGAATGGGTAATTGAATATCGAAAATGACTAATTGTATATCGAATCAGATGACAAAAAAATGAGATGTTTGCTTCAAATTACAAATAAAATAAACTATGGTTATAACATTTAATTTGAATTAATAGTTTGCTCTTTCTTATAATTTTCCCTTTAATCAATAGGTGCTTTATGTTAATTTTATTTAAATATTTCTTAATTTCTGCATAGATATATATATTTCGTAACAAGATTAATAAATGCTAGAGCATTCGATAGACTGACTCTATGTGAATTCGCCTCTGTATATACACACATGCATACTTATATATATATTGCTAAATATCATATAATAATTACGTAAATAAAAAATCGAAATTTTCAATATCATATCATATCGAACCATGACACCCTAACGAACAGATGTTGGCACGTCTTAGTCACAAAACTAGAGATCTCGTGGGAGAAGAAGTAGAGATCTAGCAACCTAAAAGTCTGGTATTAATAAATCCCACTGCCAATCATATCTTAGTTTTTACTAATATTTTATTTTAATTTATTTATCTTATTTTTTGGTTAGTCCATTTTTAAAAATATGTTTTTATTGCAATTTTTTCTAATTTTAATTTTAATTTCTATATATTATATTAAAGATTACAAGTAAAATACATTATGACATATCATGTATACTTGTAATTTGAGAATACGAGTTAAAGTTTATTATTTGTCTTAATTTATATAATAATCTTTTCTTTGTAATTAGTCTCCAAAAGAATGTTAAATTTCCTTATTTGACGATTAGTTAATGGTATCATCCCCATTTCACATTTATTTGATATAAATTAATATTATTTTTCTTTTGTCTAATATATTGTGTTTGATCAAATAACAATTTCAACGAAATTTCATAAATGAGGTCTGTAAAATGGAGAGTGTATACCAATCATATCCTTATCTCGTGAAGGTAAAGAAGCTATGTCCGAAAGATCCTCAACTCGAGTTCAACATATCAAAATAGATATGTAAAAAAATAGATTTCACATGTGAAATTTTAACGACGGTGGAGAAACAAAATAACTTATAAAGAAACAATAATAGCTATAAAATGATGCTCTAACTTAAACACAATCAAAACAAGCTAAGTGATGGTGAAATCAAAAGCAAAAACACACTATAAAAATACGACTAAACTTCTATTATGATAACCTCGACACCCTCCTATCTAGGGTCACGTCTTCCGTAATTTAAAATTGTACTATATTTTATCTAATAATCTCTTTTTAATACCTTTTCGATCAGTCTCTACCTCTGTGTGCAACTATTATATCCAATCTCTCGCAATTCTACAATAAAAATACCTATTTTTAAAATTTCAAAGGAATGTCGAATATAAACAAATTGCTATAAAGAGAGTTTTTTTAAAAACATTTTCCATAAAAGTATAAAAAAATTCAACCAATTGTAAGCTGTCGGCATTAGTTGATTTTCCTTCAATTTTACCTATATCGTAACAGGCGACAATAACTTTTCTTTTTCTTCTTTAAACTCGAAGGAATTGGTAGATCAGATCTTCTATGCTTTGTTCTCTTCTACACCATTTGATTCTATTAACTCAATCAAGCTCAGGTCAGTTTTAATTTTATCTTTTATCAATGCTTTTAGTTGTTGCTTTCTTCATTGTTCAATTGCATTTACTCTTATTGATTGATTCAGCCTTCTTTTGGGGTTTTTTAGAACTATAGACCTGTAATAGAAATGGGGTTCTTTTGTTTTCCCTCTTTTGTTGGAAATTTGATTCCATAGGATTCAAAGTTGTGATTTTTATTGTTTTTTTTTCTTGGGTTGGGTTTTGGGAGATTTGCTTAATTGTTGTTTTGGGATTTGAGTTGAATTTCAAGTTGCTGTAATGCTGGTTGTTGAACTTGTTTTGGCCACCAGTGAAGCTCAAGCTCAGTTTTAGTCTATCTTTTGTCATTGCTTTTAGTTGTTGCTTTCTTGATTCTTTGAATGCAGTTACTCTTATTGATTGATTCAACCTTCTTTTTGGGGTTTTTTTCCAACCTGCTATAGAAATGGGAAATGGGGTTCTTTTGCTTCCCCTTTTCTTGAAAGTTTGATTCAATAGGATTCAAAAGTTGTGATTTTATTGTTTCTTTTTGTGAAATTTTGGCAGATTTCCTTAATTCTTGTAATTGGGTTTGAGTTAAATTTCAAGTTAATGTTACGCAGGATTGTTGAATTTATTTTGCCCACAAGTGAAGCTCATCTCAGTTTTGGTTTATCTCTTCTCAATGATTTTAATAGTTGCTTTCTTGATACTTCAATAGCGTTTACTCTTTTTAATTGATTCACTCTTCTTTTGGGGTTTCTTCAACCTGCTATAGAAATGGGGTTCTTTTGTTTTTTCCCATTTTCTTGAAAATTTGATTCGATTGGATTCTAAGTTGTGATTTTTACTGTTTCTTTTTGTGAGATTTGAGTGAAGTTGTAAGTTGCTTTAATGCAGATTGTTGAACTTATATTGGTCACTAGTTAATTGGATTCGAGAGCTCAGTGCTGGTTTCAAGTGCTTATTAGGTGTGTTTATAAGAACTAATAGTGTCAATTTGAAGTTCTAAAGGGTTCACTACAATTAGTCTGGTCAAGATAATTGGAAATATAGTGCTATATAGACGACTAAGCGTATAAGCTTGGTTGTCAATGGGAGAAAGATGGTTTTGATTGTGGAGGGAAAAGGAGATGTTAGAGAGTGAATTGACTATAGAGAAGGTTGAACAGAGTGCAAGTGACAACTTTCATAGGGCTCCTTCTTTCTCGGGCTGGTGTGATGATAATAACACCATCCATTCAGCTGAACTAGGGAATGCTGGTACACTCACTGACGACTTTGACTTTGAACTGCCTCTGGTGAATCAAATCGGTATAGGAAATGGATCTGAAGACGTAGATACACAAAATTACAACTTTAAGCCGAGGATGAAGGGTGGTGGTGATTTGGCTGTTGCATCTACTACAAATGGAAAGGATAGATATGTTCCGTTTGATGTGGAGAACGGTTCTAGAAGTAATCAAACATATTCAAATGTGCACGGGGAAGGATCTACTCATCTGGACCACCACGGTGCATCACAAACAAAGTCAAAGAATGTTGTTTCCGTAGCTGATGTGCTGAAGACACTGTTCTTAGTCCTTGTATGGTACATATTCAGTACATTCTTGACGTTGTAAGTCCACTTGGTCATGAGCTTATGATTTTACCTAGTGATTTGTTTTCTCTCATCCGTGTTGAAGCTTTGGACATGTTGGTTCTTATCTTGCATTCATCTGGTCTAGGTATAATAAAACTCTTCTAGGGGATCATCTAGGGAGATTCCCTGCTCCTTTACTGATGAATACATTCCACTTTGCAATGCAAGCCATTTTGTCCAAAGGCATTACTTGGTTCTGGTCCCGAAAATTTCAACCCACTGTAAAGATGACTTGGAGAGATTATCTTTTGAGAGGTAACTATGATTGTCAATTTTTCATATCCTTTTTCTTTAAGCTATACTGAGATGCAGGTCATATTTGTTTCATGCGTTATTAGGGTTTTCAACAGACTGTTCATTGTTTTCTACTGTATGTTGTAAATAGCTCTAGATGCAAGGAACTGTTCTGACCTTCAGTTCCTTTGAAAAGAAATCAGTAGAGAAACAGAGACCAGAGTAGGTAAGATAAAAATATTGAAGTATTTGAGAGTTGTATGACAATTTATCAGCAGGAGATTGTAACCCAAGGAGTACTATATTATGACAATTTATCAGCAGGAGATTGTAACCCAAGGAGTACTATATTAGGCACACTTCTTTTCTTGTTAAGTTTGCTTGTAAGATTCATTATTGGGAAGACAAACTGCCTGATCCTTGCATAGTTCTGTTACCTTTCTCAAAAAATGATCCTTGCATAGTTCTATATTCCCAGTTAGTACACCTTTTTCACTTGTAGCTTCAACTAGCAAGCCACTTGCACAACCCCACATTTCTTTTTAGAATTTTAGTTGTAAAAACAACAGGAAATGAGCGCTGAGATTTGTACAATGATGAATGATTAGTAACGCCTATCTATGATTTTAGGAGTCAATAAAGTCCGACAAAGTGTCAGACTAACTTACATCTATCATGCACCTCAAAAAGGTAAAGATGGTTAACACCTAAGCTTTATAGAGTGAACCTAGAGTTCCTCTCCTTCCACCCTATCCATACAATGCACGATTATAACATTCCGTAGGACTTTAGGTTGCTTTGGTTTCTTCGGGCCTCTCTTGTTGATGACCTCCTTTAGATGAGTCTGACTTTGATACAGATGATAAGAAATGACCTTGGTGCCTAACTCAACTGCAAAAGTTAGCTCATAATGTTGGGATTGTCCAAGACCATATAATGAGACCAATTATAAGCATTTAGATGAAATGGTTACACAATTCAACATGATAATAGAGAAAGAACATGTCTTGGGTTCGAGTCTTACTGCTATCCTTTATCAAAAGGAATTTCCATGTGATTGACTCATGAAAAAGAATCAAGCCTCAGTAAGGGGGCATGTTGAATATATAATAAAATACATTAATGTGTTTTCTATGTAAAAATTTAAGATTTAAGATAAGATTACTGCAAACTTCAACATGGTATTAAAGCTGCGAGGTCCTGGATTCGGGTCTCACCACCATCAATTATCAAAAAGAGTTTCCACGACCCCCACGTGAGAAAATTTGTTGAAAACACATATTTTTAATAAGAAAAACGGTTATTAAAATGCTTGCAATGGGAATTAAACTCGGACACATAAAAATAAAGATTTTTACGGCCCGCATGAATTAACGGCACCCAAAGCTGCTTTTGTGCGTTGAAGCATATTTGCTCTCTCTGACATCATAAAGTTACACTACTCGTTCTTCGCTTATTGGCAACATTTAATCTTATGCTCTTTAGTTGAAACTGTTTTGTGAAGTCTAGAGCATTACTTATAGATATTGGCATCCAATAGTTTCCTGCCAATTTTTGTTGACTTTTCTGACAACTAATGCTACAGATGGCCTTTGCCTTTCACAGTTGTTCCCACAGCTCTTAGTACGGCAATGGATGTCAACCTCAGCAATGCATCCCTTGTTTTCATATCAGTGACATTTGCTACTATGGTGTGTATTCGTTTTCCCTGTAAATTTTAACTTACCAATCAATGTGGTCAACAGATTTATTAAGAAAATTAAGTCACTGGGAAAACTCAAAAAGGATTCTCACAACCCAGCATTCCTTTAGGTCTGTAGAAGCACTTACTCCCTAAATTTTAACAACAATTGTGAGATTGCAACCCAATAACAATAATTTTCAAAGACTTGAAGGGAGAGTGAGTGAAACGATCTTCAACTGTTACTCGTAAAAAAGAATAATCCTCTAGTTTCCTTCATTTTCCTCCGTAAATTCTTGACTCCTAAACACAAGTTTATCATTGCAGTGCAAATCTGCAGCACCGATCTTTCTCCTACTCTTTGCTTTTGCTTTCAGGTACTTCTTTTAATCATTGCTCTATTTCCCATTGAGTCTTTACTATATTTAGTAGATGCATGTCCTGTTGAATTATTCGCCAATGTGCATAGTAACTACTTGATATGTCTTAATTGACGCTCCCTTTTTTTAAACTGGTTTGAAAGAATGCCATATTTCTACAATTCAAAGTGCTTTTTAGCTGTAAACTTTTCACTTTACCCGCTATTATACGCCGTTATAGCCATAGAAATGTTATGACTTGTATACGACAATAATTTCTAAGGGTAATTTTGGTATGTGCCAGAAGTCTGTTTTTCTCTCTTAAACTCTGTATAACAAAAACTCTGCCATATATGTAATAGAGGGAGTAGCCATTTTGCCATATAAGGACTCTTCAATTTTTGACGGACCGTTTCTTGTCCAGGTAGAAATTATATATGTAGTCCATCTTTAAAGCTCAGTCTCCATGACCTTAAAGGAAGCAGGATACAACCATCACTTGTTGATTTTCAATTAGTCCCTCATTAGTGGTACACATACTGAGAAAGGAGGCTTTTTTCCCGTCCATTGCATACTTGACCCTTCAAGCTTTAAATTTATTATCCATCTCTAATGAATGATTTCATTTGCTCTCTCTTAGAAATGAGTTCTTATTTGAATATATTTGGTCACTGCCTTGTCTTTAACCTCATTTTTTTTTTGAAAGGTTGGAGTCTCCGAGTTTGAAGCTGCTAGGGATCATGTTGATTATTTCTATTGGGGTATTATTAACAGGTATCCTATACACTTATTAGCATATTTGTTGTTGTTTCTTGTATTTTTTATTTTATTTTTGGGTAATATCAGCTATGCACATGCTAGGTAGCTTGTCCTTGTGAAGGTAATCTGACTTACCAATGCTGGAACTGATAGACTCACTCATACCTAGTGTTGTAGGAACTCAAATCTGGGATTTCCAGGTTGGGCCTCAACCACTGGGCCATCCTGTAGCTTCTTAACTTTTGAAGATCTCCCAATTTATCTGCCACTGTTCTTATAGGACATTAATAATTCTCATTTTGTACTCTGGTAAAAGTAGTGCTTTGAGTCTACATGTCTCAGACTTATTGTTTCCTATTCTATTTTAACAATCATGATCTATACATGACTATCATTTTTTGTTTAAATATAACAAGGATGGGACTTAAATCTGCTGGACTTGATATGAATTTCATTTGTTTCAATTACATTTCTCCATTGTCTCGGCTGTAGCCTTTAAAAATCATAACTTTTTGTAAGTAAGTTTTTATTTTCTTAAAATTAAGAAAGGAATATTTTGGGGCTCGAGTTTCTAGATACCTAATAATCTGATTTTCTATCCTCTTCATTTTTTTTGTCACGACACATTCTCTTTTCAACTATAAGGTGGCTGAAAATATATATTTATACAAATACTCGCTGGAATGAGAAAGTTGAGATGGATACTATGTTGAACAAGAAAGGAACGGTACTATAACACATGTATTAAAAATGCTGAGGATAGTGATTGGGTAGTGGCTCCACTAGGTAGTGTGAAGAAATAGTTTAAAATCATTCTCATTTCACAGTTTTTCTTATAATTCTGCAAGGGTGAAATTGGTTGGAAGGAGCACTTCTAAAACCACTAATGTGAAGAGTAGAAAAAATCATAACAAATGAGATGACAAGAGTAATTGCACCTAAAGGTGTGGCCTAGTGGTTAATAAAGGGGGTGCAAACCTTGGAGACCCAGGTTCAAATTGCAGTAGAAGAAAAAATACTTGGTGATTTCTTTGTATTTGCCCCTTAGAGAGTTGAGTTACTTGGTAGTTGTGTTGGTGAGAGGTAGTAGGTGGAATAGCCGAGATGCGTGCCAGCTAGTATGGACACCAAAAAGGGAGGTGAAAAGAGTAATTTTAGAGAAATGTCATGACTTATTAATCAATAATATAGACATTGAATGTAGATAAAAGAAAACCAAGAAAAATGGAACTCACGCAGCATAGATGAATTTATTAGAAAATGCCGAAGTAGTTTGTGGTTCTCTTCAAAACTGTCTCTGTCCATTTTCTTTACCTTGTTATTTTCAGTTTTTGAGTGCTTAGCTAACTTTAATATGTTGTGACTAATTCTATTGTCTGTAGACGAGTATATGTTCAATAAGCACATCTGACCTTTATTGATCGACAATACAGTTGCAAAGGAAACGGAGTTTGAGTTTTGGGGGTTTATCTTTGTTATGCTAGCTGCTGTTATGTCTGGGTTCCGCTGGACTATGACTCAGATACTTCTGCAGGTAGGATTACAGAAGTTGTTAAAAGTGAATTTGTTTTTAAAGTATTTTCATCATCATACTTGTGCTCACTTCGTCTATTTTGTGTTCATTATCCTGTACTCCATCCAACGTGTGCGCTGACAAAAAACTGTCATAAAGAAAGAAATCTACGGTAAGGACTTTCAGCAAATTATAGCTAACTTTCAAAGCTCTGAAAATGAATTTATTCGTAGAGTATTTTTGTTAATTAATACTGTTGGTGGATGATTGCATGTTGGTGACTCAGTTCTTCATTTACCTAGTTTTGGATTCCCCTAAAAAGTTTTTTTTTTTTTTTGTCACATTTTGTTTTAACCCTAGCCTGGCCAAATTTGATAGTTAATCAATTTTTTGTTTGGATAGTTGAAGTTCTGGTAAGCAACATTTATTGCAGGTAGAATTCATAGGTAGCTTCTTAAACTTGCCACCAACTGCCAAGTGTACACTTAAGTATACACCTTAACTATTCAGTGATCAGTAAGACACCTCTTTCTGGCAGAACTTTCTCATGACTCCTCAAGATGACATAAACAAAACACATTATTTTCAGTTGAATTTGAGCGCATGAAGCTCCTTAAAATTTGACTCAGTACTTAGAGTGCAAGTTATTCATGTGTCAGAGAGAAAGTTTCAAGTATCTTGAGTCAATAATCCAAGGAAATCGGGAGATTAATGATGATGTTACATATCGTATTGATACATGGTGGATGAAATTGAGGCTCACATCCGGTTTCTTATGTGATAACAAAGTGGTTGTCTCGTATTGCCACAGGAGTTAGACAAGTTGTTTCGGTTCCAAGTCTTGCGTCCATACTACTTCGTTAAATTTTCCTCTGACTTTTACAACCTTATTTACAAGGCCTTAATTCTTGGAGGAAACTAACAATTTCCTGTCAGTGGCCCGATCCCATAAGAGCATTTCATAAGCTTGTGAGAAAGTTCAAACTAATGTAGTGGTCTATTGATGCCCCATCCACGCACTTTTCCAAGAAATGCCCGAAGTGCTTAGTCTTTTTCTCGGCACTTATGGGACCTGTAAACAAAAGTAAGTAGTACATTGGGGTTATTAAAATGTTAAGCCAGATAAAAGTGAGTACTCTCTCCGAGTACAAAGAACAATTTTCTACTCATTGAATCTATAAGGCATTCTTTGAGATGCACGATTCCCGAACACTCCTTCTGTCTTAATTTAGGTGACCCTTTCTGATTTTTAGTCAATCCCCCCCAAAAATGGCTCTTTTCTATATTTAGTAACAATTTAACTTTAAACTTCTCATTTTGATGCTTGATATGGTAATTTATAGCCACACAAATTTTTGTGGCTTGTTTTAGACCACAAATTTCAAAAATATTTTTTTCATTCTTAAACTTCGTGCTCATTCAAACACCTTCACATAACAGAGGGAGTATATCCTTTGTGTTTCTTTCTGGCAAAGTCATGTTTACTTTTAAGAAAAGTAGCTAGTTGTAATTTAATATAGTGAAACATGTCCTTTGAAATATTAACCATGTAGCTTGTACATACGTTGTATATGTCAACACTTTCTTCTGTTTTTTCAGGTTTAAAAAATCCACTCACACTAATGAGCTACGTTACTCCAGTAATGGCTCTTTCAACTGCTGTGCTGTCTCTTATTTTTGATCCATGGCAAGAGTTTGGAAGCAGCAGTTACTTCGATAGCTCATGGCACATAACTAGAAGTTGTTTGCTGATGCTTTTTGGTGGAACCTTGGCT
The DNA here is from genome assembly GCA_022817965.1 of Solanum lycopersicoides. Taxonomy (NCBI): domain Eukaryota; kingdom Viridiplantae; phylum Streptophyta; class Magnoliopsida; order Solanales; family Solanaceae; genus Solanum; species Solanum lycopersicoides. The sequence goes on along the minus strand of CM040624.1, from coordinate 92,103,158 downwards.
TTCTTTATGGTATGCATGTATCTGACTCAACGTCAATAAGTCCAAATTGTTGATTATCCAACATTCTAGTGGCAGATTTCTTTGCTGTCTCTTTTCCATTCGCAGAAAGTGGTTGTCTACTAAAATACTATAATATCTAAAAGCAATAAACAAATTAGATAAACCTTCCATGCACGTAATACACAATTTTCTTTCTCTGTTTTTTTCCAGGTGTTGACGGAATATATTCTTGTATCTGTTACCAGTGCAGTAACAGTGACAATAGCGGGAGTTGTAAAGGAGGCTGTCACTATTGTGGTATAAGCTAAAAACCAAGTTATCTGTATCTCTTTTCTTTAGCAAAGTAATGTAACTGACTGATCAAAGAAAAAATAGCATATAAGTAATGTAGCTGAATAACTGGTTTAGTTATTCAAATTTCATCAGTTCTCTGATAGCAGAGTACTCTATGGAATTTGTTAGTTGTTTCTTCTCGATGATCATTTGGATTGTTGATTAAAAAGCCTGGAAATTTTTTCCCCATGTCCCGTGAGTGGTTATGTAGGATGTAACTGCAATTTTTCTGCTACAAATGCTTATATTGCTCAGAGACTTCATTTTCCTATATATCTTCACTTCAAGCCACTGTGTATCTTCAATCGAATTAGACTGATATAAAATCAGTTTTCACTAGTTGAAAAGTATCTCTGATTTTTGGAATCTGTTGTTGCTTCAGTTTCTGAAACTAATTGGCAATTATGTCGGTGGCATTTTCAGGTTGCTGTGTTTTACTTCCATGACAAGTTTACCTGGATGAAAGGGGTCGGTCTCATCACAATAATGTTTGGTGTGAGTTTGTTTAATTGGTACAAGTAAGTTTATGAGCTCTCATATTTTTGCGAGAAGTTGTCATGTGATTATTGTCTCCCAACTGCTGTTGATATTAGATAAATTTTCTCTTTTACAACCTACCGTGGATGTCTATCCTTTAATTTTGGACACCGCTTAGCATTTAATTTCAACTTATCTAGTATTTGTACTAACTCTTCAATATTTCATTCATAGCATGGCCAGGGTCTATTTCACATGTCAGTGATGTATTTCACTTGAGCGACATCATCTAGTCAAACTGTACTTGTTAATAACTGGTCTTGCAAATCGCTAATAGTAAAGGGTTGTCATGAGAATTATAAGAAGATTGAGGTGTTAGATGGTTTTTGCTAGGTATTAAATTTGTTTTCTGCTTCTTCTTCTCAGGTATGACAAATTACAGAAAGGTAATCCAAGTGAAGATGAAATTTCACGATCCTCAATGCAAAATGAAGCTGCAAAGTATGTTATTCTTGAAGAATTGGAAGATCAAGATGATGGTCCTTGAAGTTCTAATATCACTTTATCTGCATTTGCGAACCTAGTAAGCTTCTTAATTATAAGGCTCTGATGCATTTTGTATGTTGCATATGACGGAGGAATTGCTTTTCATTGTCGAAGCTTATATCATCCACAGCCATTATTAGCCACCATACCAATGTTAACCACTACTACCAGCCATCATCACCTTTAGCTATTACCCACAACCAACACCATCGACTAACATCATCTCCCGTCGGCACCCACAACCACCACTGTTGGCCATCACCACCACCAACTGTCATATAATTTTTAAAAATGTTTTGTTGATGTGATAATTAGATTAATTGGTATTTTATTTGAATTCTGTATCTACTAATTTTTGAATATATCCAAGTTTTATACATTCAGATGTTGAGAAAACAAACCGTCTTAATTATTTGGTATCCAGATCTTAATGCAACATTTTCATATCCAAATGTATATTCAGATTGAGACATCTAAGTCTTGATAAAACAAATCAGCCCCCCGCTCTGTTCATCCTGATTGTTAATTTTTCATTTTAGTATATGTGATGTAGTTATAGAACATTTTGTATTTTCCGTGAACTATATCCTTTCTCGTCTCACAAGACATACAAATCCTAGTTGCTTCGTTTCTTTTTATGTACTTGTTCTTTCATCAATGCTTGTTATACTGATAAACTATGGATAGACACTTACGAGTCGATCTAAGATAACTTGTTGTCTGCATTATGTGTAGATTTGACAAACAGCTGTTTGATTGTGATATGATTGCTAGATGACTGCTGGCAATGCTGATGTTTTCAAGAGAGGATGAGTTGCCATATTTGAATTAATTCCAAATAGGACGAATGTGGCATCATCGATAGGTTGATTTTCGGCTTGACCCTGCACTGGACAGCCTTTGATCAGTTTGCTGGTGAAAGAAAGAAGCTTTTTCATTCATCATTATTGTTGGTTAAAAAAGATTGATCAGTTTCCATACATAAATTCTAAGGGGACTATTTTTGGTTGGACAAATTTTCGACTTTGTTCTTGTATCTCTATATGAAATTTTCATTCACATTTATTCAAGTATTTTTCAAGGTCTATCTCCTCGTTGTAATATGACCTTAAGACGAATCGATAATAGATCTTTTGTTTACTTGTAAAACAAGTTTGCCATTGTATTTTAGATGAGTTTTTGCTTTGATTCAAGACAGTTTGTCAACTGATTTGTATCCTGTCAAATGTTTCTTTTTTATGAAATGAATAATATTGTAAGATATCGAAGAAAACATTGTTCATTTAAGGACATGACACATCTTTCTATTGATATTGACTCGATGAAACTCTCTGCTTTCAATCGTAAACCATATATTATGTAACATACAGCATAGATACCTTCAAAAAGCTAGTTGGAGTTGCTCATTTTCATTTGGAGTTTGCACAGTTGGTCGGAAAATACCTAATTTAAAAATACAATGACGGAAAAATTACATGAATTAATACATTTTAAAAAATAATTACTGATTTTAGCGATACTTTTTGTTTATTATCATTTATAGCAATACTGTGATAAATCTGTAATATGTATTAAAAGTAAATTATACATGCGATATATTTGAATTATAATTGTTTTTGAAATATATTATGTTTGTTTGTTAAAAAATTGTTTCATTGTATTATAAGTGTATTAAAATGTGTGATAAATGTATTATCCATCATTAAAACTTGTATTATATGTGAATAATAAGTTGTTCTTTGTAATATGTATTAAACTTGTATTATAAATGAATTAAAAGTGATCGAATGAAAAAAAATGCTATTGCTATAAATGGTAAATATTTATTTATTATAGTATATTTATGTAAGTTTTCCTAGATGACACCAGTGATGAAGCCTAAGTTTTCACGCAATTCAAAATTTAAAGAAATAAAGAAACCAACGTGATATGATACGATATAGAAGGAGGATTGTAATGCAAGTAGAACATAGAATTCATGGTCAATGGTTTGAGCAAATATACGGGTCAAATACCATTTTTATTTATAGAATTCTTTGACTTGTTAATTGCTTGTCCAAGTTGCACTATGTTGTATAATATACTCAACCTTTGTCTGACTATTTTTACTCGTCCACTATATTAAAAATAGCTGTTTAACAATACTTGTTTAGTTTGAAAAAATCAAGAGATGATTTGCCCTTTAGTATCTATTTTATCCTTGCTATTCAATATCTAATACATTTTATGAAATAGTGTGTGTCAAGTCAACAGTAGAAAACTATTATTGGACGGAACGAGTCCTAAAATCCAAAATTTCAGTTAGGCTCATTTTTTAAAATATAGTCAAAGATCATCATGTAGCAATATATTCTTTTTAACATGCCCATTTATAGCATTGACAAAGACAACTTGAACTCTATACAACAAACTACCAGCTGGCTTGAGTTTTACTAGTCAATTTCAATGTTATCTAATTTGTGAAAACAAGGTGCTTGTTGCTTTCTTGATTATATTATATATAGATTCTGCATTAGAAAATGCAATTCATCAAATATTTACTCATCTTCCTATAAGTGTTCTTAATGGCTTTATGCAAGATTTTTCCTTTTGCCTTCATCATCCTTTCGTGTTCTTGTTATCTGATATCGGGCCAACGTTTCGATTACCCCACTGCAAATCTTTCTACAACTTGGATCAACAGTGTTTCTGCACCTCATTCAGTGGATTTCACTGATGGCTCAAGAGTAAGGGCTATACTACTCAGAGGAACTTTTGGTCCAAAATATGCTTGTGGTTTCTACTGTAATGGCAAATGTGATACTTACCTCTTTGCCATTTTCATCGTGCAAACTAATAGCGCGTCCCAAATTACTTCTCCATCGATTGGATTCCCACAAGTTGTTTGGTCTGCTAACAGGAATAATCCTGTTAAGATCAATTCTACTTTGCAGCTTACAGCACAAGGAGACTTGGTGCTTAGAAATGCTGATGGTACTTTGGCTTGGTCAACTAACACTGCTGGAAAATCTGTTGCTGGTTTGAGCTTAACTGATGAAGGGAATCTTGTTCTGTTTGATTCGAAGAATGTTACTGTTTGGCAATCGTTTGATCACCCGATTGATGCTTTAGTTCCAGGGCAGAAGTTAGTATCCGGGATGAAACTAACAGCAAGTGTTTCAACAACAAACTGGACTAAAGGAGGTTTGTTTTCCCTCTCTGCTATCGATAATGGTTTCGTTGCTTTCATAGAGTCAAATCCTCCCCAAACATACTTTGACGCGACTATTGGTGGATTGAATCCTAGTGGAGGATCCAATTATGTTAAGTATTTGAATGGAAGCTTAACTCTCTTCACAAATTCGAGTGGTACAAGTACAACCGAGTTGGTTCTGGTTTCTATTACTCCAGCATCCTCTGCTCAGTATATGAAACTCGAGTCAAACGGACACTTGAAAGTGTACGAGTGGAAAAATCAATGGAGAGAGGTGGATGATCTCTTAACAGGCTTTCGTGGAGAGTGCAATTACCCTACAGTCTGTGGAAGATATGGTATTTGCACAATGGGACAATGTAGTTGTCCCATAAGCTCTAATTCAATTACCTATTTCAGACCGATAAACGTTAGGCTGCCTAATCTTGGTTGTTCTGAGGCCAAAAAGCTAAGTTGTAACAATTTAAAGAAACACAGACTTTTGGAAGTTGAAGATGTGGACTATTTCGCGTTTACTGCAGATATCAGTAACACAGATGTGAATACTTGTAAACGCGCATGTTTGAATAAATGTTCCTGTAAAGCTGCATTCTTTCGTAGTGGTTTAAATTCTTCCAGGGCCATAGGGGAGTGCTACTTACCAACTGAGATCTTTTCACTAATGAATAATGAGAAGGACAAGACAAGGTATGACTCTGTCGCGTTTATAAAAGTACAGGTTTAAGCTAAACCAGCTGCTGCTAAAGGGAAAAAAACCCGCGTTTTATGTACAAAACTTAATCCATGAGAGGACATGGATAGAAACTTAGCAGATTATGCGCGGGATCTGGACAAAGTTCATGCTAGACATGAACTATAAGAAGGTATAATTACATAAATAAATGGTTTGATAAGCCATATTAGTGTTGAGAGTTCTCTGTATTCCTTCATTTCTCTTCTTCTCTGTATTACACTTCCATTTCTCTTTGTTATCTGTAATTTCTCAATTCAATAGACTATAATAAAGACATGAATCTATTTTTTCAATCGTTTCGTGAGTTAAGTGTTGGTATAATATATAAACATGACATTCAAACATGACCTCAACCGACAAGTAAACAAGTGCACATCTAGACACCATAATTTGGTCTCACCTGGCAACCAAACACTCCGACTCGTCCCCACTGTGTCTCGTGGACATATGATACTACATGTCACGTAAATTTTGGAATTGTCTAGATGGTCATATTGTACGTTGGAGTGTCCCCTGACACAATAGAGACGAGTTAAGGTCATGTTTAGATGTGCACACTCAAAGTTAAAGTATTTATTTATCATTATGCCTTGAGTCATGTTCAGTGGCGAAGCCAAAATTTGCACTGCGGAGTTTAAAATATGAAGGATGACTCCCCTAGGCCCTACCTAGCTCCGCCGTTGTCATGCTTTGTAGCTTAGCTTTTTTCTTCTTATAATGCATATATAGTGGGGATATAGTAGTTGAAGCTTCCACTAAGCAAACTTTCACTCAATTCTCTCATTGCATAATGTGATTTTGACATTGCTTTTTCCAAACGACACTGTACTGAGGGAGCCTTTGATGGGATAGTGATAGATACAGAAAAGGAAAGTTTGAAGGCTAATAAAAACACAACATAATTTTAGATTATAAATTTAGAGTTTTTGGCCAAAAACATCCTTCAACTATACCCAGACATAAACTACATCCTTAAAGTATCGTTTTCAGCGGAAAATATCCTTTAACTATACCAAACTTAAACTACATCCTTAAAGTATCAGTTTTAGCAGAAATCATCGTATATTTGTAAGTGAACAACTTTCATACTTTTGTTAGATATTGTCAAAAAACTAAGGGATCTTACGAAAAAAATGAGTAGTTAACGTGACTATCAACAAAAGTTATTCTGGAAAATTTCATTACTTTCTACAAGAAGTTCTTTAAAAATAAATCTTAGACACTGTTGCTTATGGAAACAAAAAATGATTGGAAGGTGTGAATGCACATGATTTGCCTTTTTCATAAAGATAAGAAGTTGGAGATTAATTATTTTTACCTTTTTCTTAACCAATTAAATGAATATATTTTTGGGTCAATCTAATATCAACGTGACCAAAATATTGATTATGTCTCTTATTTGAGTTTCATTCTACATTATTAGAAGCGGGAGTCTCCAACAAATATCGCTTCTAGCATATTCAATTGAGAAGAAACATATTTAAACTAATAATATTTTAAATTAAAATTACATGAAAAATGAATGGAAAAAAATGATCAAATTAAATTTTTCTGCATAATTCTTAACTCAATTACGAAAAATTTCAGGATAATATTCTTGGCATATTTAAGAATAATAATTAGGAAGGGACGGCTTAATTTTTGTGGGATATATCGATTAGTTTTCTGATAAATTCAAGTAGAAGGATGAAAATTGTTTACTTTAAAATACTTGAAGGATGTTTTCTGCTAAAAATGATACTTTAAGTATGTAGTTTAAGTTTGGGTATAATTAAAGGATGTTTTCTGCTAAAAATAATACTTTAAAGATGTAATTTAAGTTTTGGGATATAATTAAATGATGTTTTTAGCCAAAAAAAGTTACAAATCCAGCCAAATTTAGGAAGGATTTTATGTGTTACTATATGTCTGAATTAATATTGTTAAATGAATAAATTGGTCAAACATGACAATCTTTTACGTGTTGAGTCGCTAAAAGTACCTAAAATGAACTAGACGGGTTGCTCGGATGATAAAAACCCCCCTCCAACTTTAGAATTGTGATTTCAAATCAACAAAAAAAGCAGGAAAGGAGGAAACTCTTAAGAACGGATCAAAAGAAGATATAAAATAAAATAATAATAAAAGAACTAGACTTAATTATAAGTCGTGATGTTTACGATCCAAAATTCAAATACATTTCCTTTCACACTTAAAAATTTTGGTTTCACATTCTATTATTACCTTTGTCTGGTCAAAAGAGGGGAACGAAAAAGCAACTTATACGTACTCTCTTTATCCATTTTTAAATCTAATTTATCATTTTAATACTTTTTTTAATCCTTATTATTATGTACAACTATTTCTAGTTAATTTTCTAACATTTAGATTCGTTTTTTAAAAATATTTTCTTGAAGGACGTGCGAAGTTTAACCTAAACAGACTAAGAATTAAAAAAAAAAAAAAATATTATGCCAAGGTGATTCAAAATTTAAATTTTACATACAGAAAAATTAATTATTATACCGTATTTATATTGTATAATATTTCAACGAAAGGAGTTCACGTGGGTGGATGACTTGGTAAGGTCAAGGCGTTCGTTTCTCCAAGTTGTAAGAAGTAGGTTGCTTGGTGCTTTCTTGACCATTATTATAATATTTTGGATTAAAAAAAATACATTAATGGGTCAATAATTAGCAAATAACAGCTTAATGCAGAGCTCTTAATTAGACACTTTTCAAACAACCCAACATCTTAAAGTTAAGTTCAATTTGTTTTCATCTCAATGATGAACTAAAAGCCCTTCTTTGGAAAACCAAAGATTGGTCTTAATGGCTTTAAGCCAGATTTTACCTTTCTTCTTTTTAATTCTTTGTTGTTCTTTTCATTTAATAAGTAGCCAACCTTATGATTATCCATCTGCAAATCTTTCTACAACTTGGGTTAACAGTGTTTCTGCACCTCATTCAGTGGATTTCAGTGATGGCTCAACAGTAAGAGCCATACTACTCAAAGGAACTTTTGGTCCAAAATATGCTTGTGGTTTCTACTGTAATGGCAATTGTGATACTTACCTCTTTGCCATTTTCATCGTGCAAACTAATAGCGCGTCCCAAATTACTTCTCCATCGATTGGATTCCCACAAGTTGTTTGGTCTGCAAACAGGAATAAACCAGTTAGGATCAATTCTACTTTGGAACTTACAGCACAAGGAGATTTGGTGCTTAGAGATGCTGATGGTACTTTGGCTTGGTCAACTAACACAACTGGGAAGTCTATTGCTGGCTTAAACTTGACCGATGAGGGGAATCTTGTTCTGTTTGATTCGAAGAATGCAACTGTTTGGCAATCGTTTGATCACCCAACTGATGCTTTGGTTCCAGGGCAGAGGTTAGTATCAGGGATGAAACTGACAGAAAGTGTTTCAACGACGAATTGGACTAAGAGAGGTTTGTTTTCTCTCTCTGCTACCGATGATGGTATTGTTGCTTTTGTAGAGTCAAATCCTCCCAAAACATACTTTGACGCGACTATGGATGGATTGAATGCAAGTAGAGGCTCAAATTATGTAGTGTATTTGAATGGTAGCTTAGCTTTACTCTCAAACTCTAGTAATTCCACCAATTCACAGACACTGGTTTCATTTAGTCTATCGACGTCAGCTCAATATATGAGACTGGAGTCTGATGGACACTTGAAAGTGTATGAGTGGCAAAATGGGTGGACTGAGGTGGATGATCTCCTCACAGGTTTTTACGGAGAGTGTTATTATCCCATGGCATGTGGGAGATATGGCATTTGCTCAGGGGGGCAGTGTAGTTGTCCCAAATCGAGCTCTAACTCAACGACCTATTTCAGACAGATAGATGATAGACAGGGTAATCTGGGTTGCTCTGAGGTCACAAGACTTACATGTAATGCTTCAAGTAACCACAGATTTTTGGATCTTCAAGATGTGGACTATTTCACGTTTACGACAGATATCAGAAACACTAGTATGAATACCTGTAAAGATGCATGTTTGAGGAACTGTTCCTGTAAAGCTGCTTTGTTTCGCAGTGGTTTAAACTCATCCACGGGAGAATGCTACCTACCATCTGAGATCTTTTCACTAGCGAATAATGAGAAGGACAAGACAAGGTATGATTCCCATGCATTTATAAAAGTACAGGTTGAACCTGAAGTAGCTGCTGCTGAAGAGAAAAAGAGCGTTAATGGTGCTGTACTGGGCTCTGTCATAGGAGTTTCCATCTTAGGGATCATAATTGGAGTTGCAGTTTTCATATTCTGGAAGAAGAGAAAGGCTAATGAAGATGAGGAGGATTATCTAGATCACGTACCAGGAATGCCGACTAGATTTTCTTACGATGATCTAAAGGCTGCAACGGAGAACTTCACCAAAAAGCTTGGTCAAGGAGGATTTGGGTCAGTTTTTGAAGGGTGCTTAGCAGATGGCACAAAGATTGCAGTGAAATGCCTTGATGGAATAGGACAAGTCAAAACGTCATTCTTAGCTGAGGTTGAAACCATTGGCAGTATACATCATGTAAACTTGGTGCAATTGATTGGCTTCTGCGCTGAGAAATCTCACAGGCTTTTAGTATACGAGTGCATGAGCAACGGATCACTAGAAAAATGGATCTACCATGGTAAACAGGAGCAAACTCTAGATTGGAACTGCAGGAGGAAGATTATTCAAGACATAGCCAAAGGATTAGCCTACCTTCACGAAGAATGCAGGCAAAAGATTCTGCATTTGGATATTAAGCCCCCGAACATATTACTGGATGAGAAGTACAATGCTAAACTCGCTGACTTTGGTCTTTCAAAGCTAATTGATCGGAATCAGAGCCAAGTTATGACTCAGATGAGAGGCACTCCTGGTTATTTGGCTCCGGAATGGCTTAGTGGAGTTATAACAGAGAAGGTAGATGTCTACAGCTTTGGCATTGTGATCTTGGAAATTTTGAGTGGAAGAAGACATTTTGAAGCATTGGAGTCTGAAGACGAACAGGTAATGGTGAACTTATTCAGGAAAAAGGCAGAGGAAGGGCAGCTGGTGGATCTTATTGATAAGCACAGTGAAGATATGCAGTTTTACAAAGAAGAGGTAGTAAAGGCAATGCAGATTGCTGCCTGGTGTTTACAAAGTGATTACACGAAGAGGCCATCAATGTCGATGGTGGTCAAGGCCATGGAGGGTGTTATAGATGTTGACAAGGATCTAGACTACAGCTTTAGACCACAAACTGTTTCCGCAATACCAAATATCAGTTTTGCAGATTCAGCTCCTTTACTGCCTTCGGTCCTATCAGGCCCTAGGTAAGGAGGAAGTTCCTTGGAATTTTTGTAAATTTCTTGTTTTTATGCTATTGCAGCTTGCCCGCTGCTGTGTAAATTTCTTCTACAATGTTCACAAAGTTATGATTGTTTTCTTCAACTTATTCATGTAAAATTTGTCCTTCGAGAACTAATCAACTCATCAATGTGGATTTGATGAACACTGACGGTTCAATTTATATAGTACAGAACATGTCAAACCTAATACTTCAAAGGGATTAAAAGCAACATTTTTGAAATTGCATTTTGTCTACGGTATGCACACCGGTGTTTACTCCAAACCAAGACATTCAACCGTAGCAGTTAAGAACACATATTACTACGTCACAGTTAAGTGATAAATGTGCGTAAATACCAGCTCATGCACATCTAAGGAAACACAAATCACTGATCATGCACATGACTGGAGAAAGCTAAAAGCATCCTCTTTTGTCCCCATTGATAGATATAAGCAAAAAACAACAACGAGCTCAATGTATTCCCACAAGTGAGTTATGAGATAGGTACGCAGACCTTACTCCTGCCTTGCCTTGAGAAGGTAGAGAGACTGTTTCTATAGAAACTCGCTCAAAACAGTTCTCGAATATGGAAGGGTAGTAATATGTACCTCCATACTAGATGTATAGATCATCAATAAGCAAAAGAGTATCTAAGATTCTGAACTCATGTCTAACAACATGAAGCTTTCAGCCATGGCTATACAAGGTAAAGAAAACGAAAGAACATCATGTACAAGTAAACTACAGTCGAATGACGACGGTTTTTTGATTCAATATAAACAACTATGAATACTCACATATTGCTTTATGTATAACAAGCTATCATAATCAGAGTTTGATTAATATATACACTACTATTTACATATGAATTGTGGAATGACATTGCAACTCCAACAGAATTTACTCAGTAAATTGAGCTTACTGATTCAGTAGACAGATGTAAGTCTCACTGGAACAACCTTCTCTCTAGCTGTATCACTGAATCCACCAGCCACAATTCTCACCACTTTCTTAAACGCAAAATGCAAGCAATTCGACAACGCAGCCCAACACATCAACTCATAGACAAAATCAAAAGCCGGATCCGAAAACGAGTTCGACGAAGATTCTTCCCAATTTGCCCCTCCAAATCCATCAAAATTCCATCCTCTACCACCACCACCACCACCGCCCCAGCTACTACCACCACCAAACGGCCCGTCATAATTACCACCGTCAAATAAAAATCCGTTTTCATCACCTTCATCAGGTCCACCGATCAACGACTTCCGTATAATCCGCCTTGTCTTACGAGCCAGTCTTCGAGGTGCGGCTTTGACCTTATTGTACTTCACCGGCGGCGGCGCTAAGGCATCGATCGGACAAATCACAGCGGAAATTTGACGAACTCCGGCTGCAGACGGTGATTGCTGCTCCGATGAGGAGTCGGAGAGTGAGAAACCGTTGTTTGATGAGAAATTGAGATTGCGATTCAGCAGAAACTTTGAAACACCTAAGCCTTGAGTGGTTACCACCGTCGTTAGAGTATCTGAGATCATAGAAACTTCCATTGATGATCGATCTAAAAGGGCAAATTTCGAAAAAAATAAATCAATTTTTAGAATGGGAAGTTAGATATTATGGGAAGAAGACAATTTATATGGTGCTGCTTTGGAATTTTCAAGCGGTAGAAGAGAGAAACGTGTGATTCTCTGCAATGCTTATTCTTGCAAATTTAAAAGTTTTTTTTCTTTCTTTTCCTTCCCCCTTTTATTTTTTATAATATATATATATAAATATGATTTTAAAATTAAGATTATTTGGTCAACAAAGGAAATAAAAGTATCCAAAGAATAAAATGATTTTTAAATCTGATATTTAGAATATTTTGTCAACAAAGAAAATAAAAGTATCTAAAAGATTAATATATGCACAAGTGAAAGTTGATATATTGAAGAAAGTTATTAAGTTAAACAAGCTCGTGAAATTCAAGACTAAGAAAATATGTGACAAAACCAACCCCCCTATGTATAATATTAAAATATCAAATTATACTAGGAATTAAAAACTTTTTCTAGTTTGAATTAGGACAAACAAATCTAATCAGCCAAAATTAAATAAATACTAAATACCAAATTTTCAAATATCTAGACAATTTAGGATTCATGGTTTATTTCCTACCGTCAATATGAATACATGATTGAATATAGTCTGAACCTATGCGAAGAGATACAACAATTTATTCAGATCATGAAAGTTGAAATTCTCTGGGAGAGTGTGTAACAATTCACTTGCCGAATCAATTAGCCCTAAAAAAGAATGATGCTTTGGGACAAGTGCTAGGCCTCGATGTGTAGGAGGGTGGAATGGTTCTACAAAACTTTGGTTGTGAGTGGCTGTCACCTGTGATGATTAAGAATTAATCCAAAACTTTTCTTAGAAATGATAACGAGAAAATGACATAAATAGTCTCTTAATTATAGAGATAAGTCTAGAATGATCCCTTGACTATACACTTAACAGATCTAGTCCTTTAACTATTCAAAAACTTATCAATTTTGATTCCTTAAATATACACTTAATCGGTTTTAGTCTCTTAACTATAAACTTACTGATTTTAGTCTTCTAAGTATTCAAAAACTTATCAGGTTTGATCTTTGTTTATTTTTATAATACAAATAACTTAGATTTATATTAACGAAATCCATACCTCGAGAAATTAAATTTTTAGCAACTTTTTTAGTTGTTTCTCTCCCTCTCTGCTATTTTTTCTTCAAATTAACTTTATGCAAAGAACCTTAACCTCAACCTCCATGATTTTAAAATAAAATTCACGAGTAAAGAAAATATAAGTTATAATTTTATTCAACAGAGGATGAAATGAAGCATATTATTGATACTAATGATTTGAATATGCTAAACTTTATTATAAAAAGAAAAAGATTATTATCCGTTAAATTCAAAGTTTGTACTCCAACAACTTCATTGAACGAAATTTGTTTAAGTTTTCAGATATTGAAATTTATAACATGGTAGATTTGTAATTTTTTTTTAAATAGATCAATTTTATTATTCTATTAATTTTATTTCACGTAAAGAAATTTGAGTAAATTAAATATAATCCGCACTGATTAGCATATTCAAGTGCGGATTCAAGTCATTAACAACAATCATATGCTTAATTTTATCATCATTGAATAAAATTATGACTTATATCTTCTTTCTTTGTTAATTTTATTTTAAATCTATGGCGTTGTTCTTCTTTTCATAAGAGTAGTTTGAAGAAAAAAGAGTTGGGATAGAGAAAAAAAATTAAAATGGATTAAAGATTTAGTTTCACGAAGATTTCGATTAATATAAACCTAAGCTATCCGTATTAAAAAATGAACAAAGACCAAATCGATAAGTTTTTGAATACTTAAATGACTAAAATCGGTAATTTATAGTTAAGGAACTAAAACCGGTAAGTGTATAGTTAAGAGACTAAATATGATAAGTTTTAAATGGTTAAATTAAGGACTAAATGTTATGTGTATAGTTAAGGGTCTGTGTTATATTTTAGGTGTTTTGATGATCCTCACAAATTAGGGACCCGGTCCTTAGCATAGTACTTCCGTCCAGATTCAAGTTGTGCACAACTGTAAAACTGTCTTTATAGTTGTCTTGTCAGGTTGGTTGGTGAAATGTGCATGGTACTTCACCAATAGGAAGTACAGTCGAAGTTGTTTGTTTAAGTGGTTAAAATTCTTGTTGATAACTGATATATACAACAATAAACAAACAACATTATTTATTCAAGACGAGAGAGAGATAGCAAGTCTTTTTCAAGAACTCACGCATCAAAGAACGCATCAAGAGACTTGGTCCCGAAAAGTCTGCGTACGAAAAAATTATGAAAAGACAATTGTCAAAAAGCTGCCAACTCTCGTGTGGTTGGTATATAGCTTACCATAACATCAGATCTAATCCAATAGCTTCGTCCCAAGGGTTTGTGTCCACTTTGATATAGTCTCTTTTTCAAAACACAAACTCAAGATTTGGCAAATAAAGTTGTGAATTTCTGAAAAATCATAAGCTCAAAAGAAAAGACCATCTTCAAGGAAGAACAATACTCATGCTCAACAAAAAGATTTGATAGAGTGTTGCAGTATCTTTGTTGAGTTTGAGAATTGTGTCTATCGTTTTATAAGGTTCATTTCAATAGACACAACCTCAGTTTTTGTCTTAGAATTCATACTTTTGTGCTTACATTGTAAATTTGTTCCTAATCTACAAAGATTCAGATCTTTTGTTCGGTTTGTATAAGTCTAAATCGGTTAGATTTAACTGATTTAGTGGGCAATGTTATATTTACTTAGTCAAATTCTAAGTTATCTAGGGTTGATAACTTAGTGGACAGTGTGATATCTGCTTAGTCTCAGTAAGTAATTGGGTTATTACTTAGCTTTGAGATTAATAACATAGTCTCATTTTGTGGTTGTAATCTGTGTTTCACTTTTGCTTGAGAAGACTAGTGAAAACAGTTGAAAATCTTGTGTGACATGTCGTGGTTTTAGACCCTTGAGCAAGGAGGTTTCCACGTAACATGCTTGTTCTTTTCTTTTCATCATTTACACTTCAGTACTGGTCTTGCTGAGTCAAGGGACCTAGTCCGTTGACTAATAGTGAACGCATACATCTTAACAGAGCATTTTATACATACTCCTATAGTTAAGGGACTATTGATGTCATTTTCTCAAATGGTAACTATAGTTCTAGTTATAATGATTAAAAAATAGTTGTCATCTTCAAGCTAAATATGCAGCATGAGAGTGAAACATTCATGTGCTAGTCACTTTAGGGGTGACAATTTGAGCCCATATTAATGAAATGAAACCATTTTGTCCATATTAAATTAAATTATTTATCACTCATATTTTCTTTCATTTCCTTAAATGGGTTAATATGGTCTTCAACTTATTTAAGCTCATACAAATATGGACAAAATAGGTTAACATGAAAAACCATATTCAGCCCATATAAGTGAGAAATGAAATAATTTTTTTTTAATTTTTGGAAAACAAAAAAATTAGGAGTCGGTTGATGGAAGGTGGGAGATGCCGGGGAGTGGGAGAGGGGTACCGGGGGTAATTTTTTTTTTTTTTGAAAAATAAATAAATTTAGGGGTAGGTTCGTGGAAGGTCGGAGGGGGGTGGGGGTGGGGGCGGGGGCGCCCGGGAGAGGGGGTAAATTTTTTTTTTTTTTTGAAAAAATATTTTTTTTTGTTTTTCGAAAAAAAAAATTTTAGGGGTAGGTTCGTGGAAGGTCGGGGTCGGGGGGTGGGGTGCGCCCGGGAGAGGGAGTAAAATTTTTTTTTTATTTTTTTTTAGAAAAAACAGATTTTTCTTGTTTTTCGAAAATAAAATTTTTTAGGGGTAGGTTGGTAGAAGGTCGGGGTCGGGGGGGGGGGATGCCCGGGAGAGGGAGTAAATTTTTTTTGTTTTTCGAAAATAAAATTTTTTTAGGGGTAGGTTGGTGGAAGCTCGGCGTCCGGGGGGGGGGGATGTCCGGGAGAGGGGGTAAAAATTTTTTTTTTTTGAAAAAACAGATTTTTCTTGTTTTTCGAAAACAAATTTTTTTTAGGGGTAGATTGGTGGAAGGTCGGCGGGTGTGCCTGTAGGGAGGGGTAATTTTTTTATTTTTAAAAACAAATTTATTTAAATGGGCTAGAACCACTTTGCCCAAACCATATTTGACCAAATTCATATTTGACCATATTATATTTGGATGGATTGTAATCCAAACCATTTTTTCTCAATCCATATTTAACCCATCTAAATCCAATCCAATCCAACCATTTGCCACCCCTATGCTAGTGCATTCAATGGAGTTGAACATTTTTAGTAGTTTATAATTTGTAGTCAATTATATTTTGAGGATTTGAAACTTGACAGGTTTATCAACATTCTTTACATTAATAATCACAGGTGAGCTTACTTGTAATAGGCATCTATGAGAAGTCAAAAGTCAGCTTCTTAAAATAGTTTTAGATAATATAAGTTTGGGAAATGATGTCCATCACTTAGGAATTAATTCTGTCTTTTACAAGATGTCAAAGGCCGAAACAATGGAAGGGGGAACAAGTCCAGATTCCACATATTTTCTATTAGCTAGCTTTGGATTAAAAGAACTGGTGTTTCTTGTTATCCTTCTCCTCGTTTGAAAATAGTCGATTTCAACTTCACACAAGCTGAAAACAAGTCCAATGGTTCTTAATTATAGCTCATATCGTGCCACTCTTTTCATGTCGAGTATCCTCATTCTTTCTTCACATCATCTGATTAGTGGTCAACCACCTGAAACTTTTACTACCAATGCATCTATTTCTTGGATCAATAGCCCCTCCTATGTAGTGAATTCTACAGATGGAGCCAAACTGACACCTATCCTCTCGACAGAAGGGAATGAGACTGTGTTTGTCTGTGGTTTCTTATGTGATTACAATGACACTGCTTGTGTTTTTGGTGTCCTTTTATTCCCAAAGACCACTTATTCTTATCTATATTACGCGAGATTAGTTTGGTCAGCAAATCGGAATAATCCAGTTAGAGCTAATGCAACTTTGCAACTTAGGCAAGACGGAGGCTTGTTCTTGATGGACTCAGATGGCACTTTGATTTGGAATACAAACACAAGCAGAAAGTTTGTTGCGGGGTTCAACTTGACAGTAATGGGAAATCTTGTCCTCTTTGACGAAAGCAACGACACCATTTGGCAGTCTTTTGATCATCCTACAGACACTCTAGTTCCTGGACAAAATATGGTTCATGGACAGAAGCTGATATCCAGCAAATCAGCAACAGACTGGAGTGAAGGTGTACTCACATTTGATGTTAAAAGTTCTGGCCTTTTTGCTTACATTGAGTCAAATCCACGCCAATTCTATTACTCTAAGATTGTTACAGATGAATCTTTCCAATTCCCTGGACTAAGCTACAATGTGAGTGTGAATGATTTCTTCGGGAAGGTGATCAGAATATTCCAATTTGTAAACGCTCGATTCATGAGATTTGGGTCTGATGGGCATTTAAGGGCGTATCAGTGGAGAGACTCATTTTGGTTTGAGGAGGCTGATCTATTGACAGATGCCATTGGGGACTGCGGGTATTCAACCGTGTGTGGGGATTATTCTGTTTGTGGAAATGGACAGTGCAGTTGTCCTCAAACTACATTTGGTCAGACAAACTTTCTCCAGCAAATAAATTACAAGAAGCCACACCAGGGGTGTTTCCTTGCCACACCGATATCTTGTGAGCATTCCCAATATCATATGCTTATGGAGCATAAGGACATAGCTTATAATCCCCGCTATTTGCTATATGGTATGAAAACAGAGTTGGAAAGTTGCAAAAGGTCTTGCTTAAGAAACTGTTCTTGCAAAGCAGCCCAATTTCAATTTAGTGGTCCTGGTAACACAATGGGAGACTGTGTATTGTTGAATGAAGTGTTTTCGCTCACGAACAATGATGGAGAACTCAATAAGACCACTCTTTTTATCAAGGTGCAGAACTCTTCTAACCTACAAACCTCTCCATCACATGTCTCTTCAGGGAAGAAATCAAAACGTGTGGCAACGATAGTAGGATCCACCATCGGAGTTTCATTTGGTTTGCTTTTCGTGGTCTTAACTTGCCTTGCCTTTCTTTTCAGAAGGAAAAAAGGAGTTGAGGAAGCCGAGGAGGAGTTCCTTGACAAATTACCAGGAATGCCTACAAGATTTTCCTATGATGAACTAACTGTTATGACAGAAGATTTCAGTAAGAAACTTGGGGAAGGAGGATGTGGTTCTGTATTTGAAGGAATACTTAGCGATGGCACCAAAATAGCGGTGAAGCGCCTCCAATGTTTCAGTAATATGAAGAAATCATTCTTAGCTGAGGTAGCAACAATAGGTAGCATTCAGCATGTAAATTTGGTAACACTTGTTGGATTTTGTGCTGAGAAATCACACAGGCTTCTGGTTTATGAATACATGGCCAATGGCTCATTAGATAGGTGGATTTTTCACGGAAATCAGGAACGATCCCTCACATGGGATGCCAGGAAAAAAATCATATCAGATGTTGCCAAGGGCTTAGCTTACCTACATGAAGATTGTAATAACAAAATTATCCATTTGGATATTAAACCTCAGAACATTCTTCTTGATCATAATTTCCATGCAATAGTGTCAGATTTTGGGTTATCTAAGCTGGTGGGGAAAGATGAAAGTAAGATAGTTACGACAATGAGAGGAACACCAGGCTATTTAGCGCCAGAATGGCTAAACTCGGTCATTACTGAGAAAGTAGATGTTTATAGCTTCGGGGTTGTGATCTTGGAAATCATCTGTGGCCGAAAGAATTTGGACCGTCTTCAAGATGAGGATGATATGCATTTGCTTAGTTTGTTCAAGAGAAAAGCAAAGGAGACACAATTCTTTGAAATGGTGGACAAGAACAGTGAAGACATGCAGCTCCATAGAGAAGAGGCCGTGGAAATGATGAAAATTGCAGCCTGGTGTTTACAAAGTGATTATACTAAGAGGCCTTCCATGTCATTGGTAGTTAAGGTGTTGGAGGGTTTGGTGGCTGCTGAAATCGACTTGGATTACACTTTCCGGTATCCACCAATGACGACAAGAATTATTGAAGCTAATCATGAAAGGGAAGCTGTGGTTGGTATCAGTTTACCATTTCCATCAGAGTTATCAGGACCTAGGTAAACATCTTGTTAAGTTCCAACAGTGTGTTGAAAATAGTTAACTTAAATGTGTTGGGAAATTCGGGTAATTTCCCTACTAAACGGAACAACTTTAGTGAAATGAACCGGTTCAAATGAACTGAACCGGACAGAACACTAACAAAGATACCCGACAAGTAATATCGAATATTAACTGAAAAGAAGAGAAAAGAGACCGAACAATTTTAATAATGGAGTTCAGCCGCGAAAGCTTAATCTCCGAGCACCGCTCAAAGCAGCCTGCTTTTATTAGATAGAGAGAAGAGATTACAAATGGTGCATTTTACAATGAAGGAGGAGGGGTTCTTTTATAACCCCAAATTCTCCTTCACAATACATAAAACTCCGATGTGGGACTAAATAATTAGGCCAAAGAGTCAACAAATCTCCACCTTGGCTTAATATCCAGTCCCACCAAATACAAATCTTCTCAAACAAACAAATAATAAAAGCAGTTTTCACGTTGCTTCCAAATTTGCGCCGTGAGGCGCCAACTTCAAATGTGCAGGACATTGACCAAGTCTAAACAGTGTTCAAACTTGGCCTTTGTAACCACCTTGGTCAGCATATCTGCGGGATTCTCCGTAGTATGAATCTTCAACAGAAGTATCTCCTCTTCTTCGAGAATTTCCCTCACAAAGTGATAGCGAACATCAATGTGCTTCGTCCGTGCATGAAAGACTTGATTCTTTGCTAAAGGAATAGCACTCTGACTGTCAGAATAAACCTCAAGTTGTTTCTGACCAACTCCCAAGTCTTTAAGCAACCCATGAAGCCAAATCGCCTCCTTTACAGCCTCTGTAATCGCCATATACTCTGCCTCTGTCGTAGACAAAGCCACCGTTGACTGTAAAGTAGACTTCCAACTAATTTGCGCTTTTGCTAAAGTGAACAAATAGCCAGTTGTAGATCGTCGCTTATCCAAATCACCTGCATAGTCAGAATCACAGTATCCAACTATGCATTGACCAAGTGATTTATCCTGCTCGAATGTCAATCCAATATCTACGGTATTTTGCAGATACCGTAGAATCCATTTCACAGCTTGCCAATGACCCTGGCCTGGATCATGCATGTACCTGCTAACAACACTAACAGCCTGTGAAATATCTGGTCTCGTACACACCATTGCATACATCAAGCTTCCAACTGCATTTGCATACGGGACTTTCGCCATGTATTCTCGCTCTTCATCAGTCGTCGGAGATAACCGGCTACTCAGTTTCAAATGAGGAGCAAGTGGGGTACTCACGTGTTTTGTATCTTCGTGCATACCAAAACGTCTTAGTACCTTCTTCAAATACTGCTTCTGTGACAGCCAAAGCTTGCCTCTCTCTCTGTCCCTGTTTATCTCCATGCCGAGAATCTTCTTGGCTTCCCCCAAATCCTTCATCTCGAACTCTTTACTCAACTGAGCCTTCAGTTTGTCAATATCAGCTTGGCTCTTTGCTGCAATCAGCATATCATCAACATATAAGAGTAAGTAGATGTAGGAACCGTCTTGAAGCCTGCGCAAATACACACAATGATCGTATTTGCTTCTCTTGTACTTCTGACCCTTCATGAAACTATCAAATCGTTTGTACCACTGTCTCGGAGATTGTTTCAGTCCGTACAATGATTTGAAAAGTTTGCAAACCCAATTCTCTTTATCAGCAACCTTATTTCCTTCTGGCTGAGTCATATAGATTTCCTCCTTCAAATCACCGTGTAGGAACGCGGTCTTCACATCAAGTTGAGCTAGCTCCAAATTCAACTGCGCTACCAAGGCCAACATAATTCTAATGGAGGAATGTTTAACAACTGGAGAAAATACCTCATTATAATCAATTCCCTCCCTTTGAGCGTAGCCTTTAGCTACCAACCTTGCCTTGTAGCGAACATCGTCTTTATCGGGAAATCCTTCTTTCTTTGCAAATACCCATTTGCATCCAATTGCCTTCTTGCCTATCGGTAGTTGTGTCAACTTCCACGTCATGTTCTTCTTGAGGGATTGCATTTCCTCTTCCATTGCACCTGCCCAATTGCCACTTTCTGAACTTCGTATGGCCTCTGGGTAGGTGGATGGAACATCTTCATCTGAAACTGGAAGTGCATAAGCTACCATGTCAGTGAAACGAGCGGGCTTTTGGATCGCTCGTCTCTGTCTTCTAACTGCAATTGGCTCCGATTGCTGTAGAGGTTCTTGGGTAGGAACCTCTTCCTCATCTGACTCTTCTTCTGCCGTAGGAGAGTCACTCGTGGTGCTCCGTGCTGGGTTCACCACTGTCTCCTCAAACTCCACCTGCTTCGGAGTACACGCCACCTGTTCAGGAGTACTCTCAGCATCTTCTAGATTTACCTTCTTTAACATGGCAGATTCATCAAAGGTAACATCTCTGCTTATAATTGTTTTCTTTGCCTCGAGACACCACAGACGGTATCCCTTCACTCCAGCATTGAATCCCATGAACAAATCCTTCTTTGCCCGTGGATCCAACTTTGATTCAATCACATGATAATATGCAACAGAACCAAAAACGTGCAAAGTATCATAATCAGTTGCAGGTTTTCCAGACCATACCTCTAATGGAGTTTTGCCATCAATAGCAGATGATGGCAAACGATTGACGAGATGTTGAGCATATGTTATCGCCTCAGCCCAAAATTTTCTGCCTAACCCAGCATTAGACAGCATACAACGAACTTTCTCCACAAGTGTCCTGTTCATACGCTCTGACACCCCATTCTGTTGCGGTGTTTTCCTGACGGTGAAGTGCCGAACTATGCCACAGTCTTGGCATACCTTAAGGAACGGATCACTCTTGTATTCTCCACCATTGTCTGTTCGGAGAACCTTGATCTTCCTTCCCGTCTGGTTTTCAACTTGAACTTTCCACTTAAGGAAAATTCCAAGTACATCATCTTTGTTCTTCATAGAAAACACCCAAACTCTCCTGGAAAAATCATCAACAAAAGTGACAAAATAATGCCTTCCTCCAAGAGACGGAGTCTTGGCAGGTCCCCATACATCTGAATGCACATAATCCAGAATACCCTTGGTATTATGAATTGCAGTGCCAAACTTCACTCTTCGTTGTTTTCCAAGAACACAATGTTCACAAAACTCAAGTTTGCAAGTCTTCGTACCTTTCAACAATCCTTGCTTGGCAAGAATTTGCAAAGATTTTTCACCAGCATGTCCCAACCGCATATGCCACAGCTTCGTTGCCTCAGTATCTTTCTTGGTGCAAGAAGTTACTGTTGTTACTGTCCCGACCACTGTACTACCTTGATAGTAATACAGATTGTTCTTTCTCACACCCTTCAACATCACCAACGCTCCAGAAGTTGCTTTAAGAACTCCATCTCGCATCGTTATAACTAGGCCTTTAGATTCTAAAGCCCCAAATGAGATGAGATTCTTCTTCAACTTTGGCACGTACCGCACATCTCGCAAGATTCTGGTGGATCCATCATGATTCTGCAGTTTGATTGAACCTATTCCGGTTGTTTTACATGAATTATCATTACCCATGTAAACAACTCCGCCATCGAGATCCTGAAATTCAAAGAACCACTCCCGAATGGGACACATATGATAGGTACAACCTGAATCCAATATCCACTCATCTGCATGTGATGTTGTAGGAGCGACCACTAAAGAGATATCTGATTCCGCATCGCTTTTGCATTCTGCAACATTGGCGTCTTGCGGAGCCTTCCCTTTCTTCTTCAACTTTGGACAGTCTTTCCTCCAGTGCCCTTTCTCATGACAGAAAGCACACTCATCTTTGGCAATGGCTCGACCTTTTGATTTGGACCTTCCTCTTCCCCCTTTTGTCTGGTTTTGATGACGACCTCTTGTTACCAATACTTCTTCTAATGTTGTTGCCTTTGTTTTCATCTTATCCTGCTTTCTCAGTTCATGACTATATAAAGCAGAACAAACAGCATCTAACGACACATTCTCCTTCCCGTGAAGTAACGTTGTCTCCAAATGTTCAAATTCATCGGGAAGAGATGATAACAACATCAAAGCCAGATCTTCATCATCGAATATGACATCTAAATTAAGCAAGTCTGCTACTAATTGATTAAACATAGTGATATGTTCATTCATAGTAGTACCTTGTTTGTAATCAAATCGGAACAACCTTTTCTTCATTAGGAGCTTGTTCTGTCCACTCTTTTTCAGAAACTTGTCCTCCAATGCCTTCCACAATTTGTATGCAGAAGTCTCATTCTTGAAAGCATATTTTTGCTCCCTGGATAGACACGATCGAATTGTTCCGCATGCCAACCGATTAATGATTTTCCAATCTTTATCTTCAACTCCTTCTAGTTTGACTTCTTCAATAGCAATATCAAGACCCTGCTGGAAAAGGGAGTCCAAAACCTCCCCTTGCTACATACCGAAATGGCCCGTACCATCGAATATTTCAACCGCCAACTTCAAAGTAGACATCGGGAATCTTGACCATGATGACGAGGCACCCGATGTCTTCGGTGGAATATTTGCAACAGACTCCATTTCTTGATCTTTATTTGCCATTACAGACTAAAAAAAAAATTGGATATTACAACAAAATTCAAATAATCGAAGGCTTCTACTGAGACAAAGTAATTCCTTTCTGGTGTGGAAGATCAGGCGAAACTGCAACCACAGAGCATACTCAGACAGAACTCTGACTTAGAAAAAACTTTCGACGCAAAAGGACCAAAATAATTCTTTTCTGATGTGGAAGATCAGACTCAGCTGCAACCACAGAGCATACTCAGACAAAACCTTGGCTCTGATACCACTTGTTGGGAAATTCGGGTAATTTCCCTACTAAACGGAACAACTTTAGTGAAATGAACCGGTTCAAATGAACTGAACCGGACAGAACACTAACAAAGATACCCGACAAGTAATATCGAATATTAACTGAAAAGAAGAGAAAAGAGACCGAACAATTTTAATAATGGAGTTCAGCCGCGAAAGCTTAATCTCCGAGCACCGCTCAAAGCAGCCTGCTTTTATTAGATAGAGAGAAGAGATTACAAATGGTGCATTTTACAATGAAGGAGGAGGGGTTCTTTTATAACCCCAAATTCTCCTTCACAATACATAAAACTCCGATGTGGGACTAAATAATTAGGCCAAAGAGTCAACAAAATGTGCATTTGATGATATCAATGTGGCAATAGTTCTTTTTATGTGTGTGAAAGCATTTCGTAGTACGAGTCTAGAATTATCTATTGACAACTATATATACCCCTTTTGTGATCTTTTAATGTAAGAGTGGAGTTTCTCTAATGATATGAAATGAGCCTTCAACTCGGTAAAGATTGAAAAAGAAATCCAAGCTAAACAAAACTAATTTGTGGAGCAAAATTACAATTACAACTATCACTTCGGAATTCAGTAGTAGTTTTTATCTCTCAACTATACACAACATCAAGAAGGTGCAAATCCAAAAGAGAAAGGAAAAAAATGCACAGTAGGATCATTTTGTAAATCAAGCGATTTCACAAGATCATTACATCTTCCTTATTGTGCAGATTTAAGATTTTTTTTCATCCATTTATTGGTAAATAAGAAAGTGAGGATCGAAAAACGTTTCCTTTTGACTTAAACATCTTAATGATTCACCAAAGCAGGTATTGGTGTATCTTGAGTATCTAAATATTTTTGACAGAAAATTATGAACTACTAGAATAAGCTCAACTACATGTAAACACAGTTTGATTTCAAAGCTAGCAGGATACTGTTTAATTGACGTGTTACATAGTTTTTAGCTAATACCATCCTGGAAGGATGACTGTTCGAACTTTTACCAAGATATCACCTCAAAGAAAATTACAAGTAACGGGGCTAGACCTTACTTTCTAACTAGCGAGTGAGGTGAAAGACCACAACTTTATGAACTACAGATATCACTTTTGACATCATTTACTTTATAAAAAGATATCTAACTTGTGTACCATTCAACATATGAACGCGAAACAAGGGGGTCAAGAATATTTTGTCAAGTGGAATTCAGCATACCTTCTCTGAGATATGGAACGGTGCTAAGATACAGACAGGCAGTAACAGTTTTGCAGCAACTGGTGTTTCCACTCTAACAAATGGCTTTTTAGTTAATATACTAAGCTTTCAGAGCCAGTCATGCTCCTGATGTCTCATACAAGTTAAGCAAGAATACGATTATTAGTTTCAAGAGTTTTTCCGAACTTCTGAATCCTCAATTACATTTCTCAATTTGCAGTAGCAGCTAAGCTGACACCAGTTGTAAAAGGTATGAAGGAAATGGTAGATTCTAAGATAGGTATACACGTACATGTAGCCATCCTACATCATTCGGAATCGGATTCATTTTCTTGTACAACTTATTTTGGCATAATACTTAACTTGGTCTTATCTGATCCACCCCCTCCAACTTTGGATGTACACAAGTAAAACAGTTAAACTTGTATAGAGTTGAACAAATAGACACACTAAGCCTATGTGACAATTCGCAACCTATACGGCATCCTACATGTACTATGCGCGTGTCTAGTTGTTTCACTTTACATAAGTAATAGTATTACTCGTGCATACCGAAAATTGGAGGGGCATAGATGTCAATGGAGGGTTTAAGTAAGCGTTACATCAGGTAACAAATGTGCAGAAATATTTTTATTTCTTTCCTAAATTAGCCCATAATCCATTTTATTCATTTGGGTCACCTCAAAGGAGTGACTGGTTTGCTCTCACCACCACCGTAGGATGAGGTAGCAGAGAATTTCCGGCCGGACTCGTCGGTTTCAGTTTGCTCTGATGTTTAAAACACCGATTGAAGAGATTATTCGTCACTTCCAGGTTAATTTCTTCCCCGTAGCTTCTGAAATTCTATCTGGCATTCATCTTTTGTGCTTCTGCGGCTTCTAGGGTTCGAATTTGTCCGACTCTCGGTCCTTTTGGAGTATCCATTTGGCTGGGGAAGTTTTCAATTTTTGTTGTGATATTGATTTTCTCCTAAAATCGGCTGAATTTTGACTTGGTTGGGCTGCCTGGTGGGCCGGTTGAGAAAATTTGTACAACTAGCTTGTTTGTGACTCCTACCCAGTATTCTGATACAATGGTTTTGGTTTCGGCAGAAGAATTTGCTTTTCTTTTGATATCATAAATCACTTACGGAATCAGTAAAGCATTTACTGAGCTGGATAGAATGCGTCTGTATGCATAATTATTAATTACCAGAGACGTGAATTGTTATATATTGTTTTTTTTTTCTTTCGGATCATTGTTTTATCTGTATGCAACTGATGTTTCCACTCTAACAAATGACTTTCAATATGCTTTTGTACGTAACATGAAGCTCAAAAATTATATGTAGAAGTTACTGAACATTACTTCTCATGAATTATATGTTATCTCATACACCATATAAAGTTGTGCTGGAATTGGAAAAATTTCAATAATCTCACCAACATTGAATTGGTCCAATCAAATTTAAAATTTTAAGATTATCGTTTACCTTGGTCCTGATAAAATTGAAGGAAATTTTGAACTGATAATGGCTTCCCTCTGTTTGTTGCCTGCCTCAACCTTCTCTACATTTCTGAAATTATAATCTAAGTTCGTTTCAACAGTCACCAAACCTTCCAGTACCTTAACCACCAATGACATGGAAGGCCTCTTGGCGAAATCGCCTTGTAGGCACCATGCAGCGATGCTCATCATTTCTGTGACTTCTTCTCGGTGGACCTGCATATCCTCGTTGTTTTTGTCAACCATGTCCATAAGCTCCTCTTGTTCCGCTTTTCTCCTAAAGATGCTTAACAAATGGACATTTTCTTCGTCGGCTTGGGACCAATCCAAATTCTTTCGCCCACAGAGAATTTCCAAGAGTACAATTCCAAAAGCATACACATCAACTTTCTCAGTGATTACTGAGCTCAACCATTCAGGGCTAAATACCCTGGTGTTCCTCTCATTCTAGTCACAACTTTGCTTATGTCTTTCTCAATTAGTTTCGACAATCCAAAATCAGATATCTTAGCATTGAAATATTGATCTAGAAGGATGTTTTGTGGTTTGATGTCCAAATGAATTATCTTATGGCTGCAATCCTCATGTAGATAAGCTAACCCTTTCGCAATATCTGATATTATCCTTTTCCTTGTGTGCCATTTAAGTCCATTCTCTTCATTTTCAGGAGAAATCCACCTATCCAAAGATCCATTTATCATATACTCATAGATTAGAAAACTCTCGCTCTTTTCGCCACAAAATCCTATGAGGTTTACCAGATTGACATGGTGAATACTACCGAGTATCTTTACTTCTGTTAAGAATGAATCCTTTACTTGACCTAAACCATCCAGATGTTTCACAGCTATTTTGGTTCCATCACTGAGTGTTCCTTCATATACGGACCCAAATCCTCCTTCCCCGAGCTTTATGCTGAAATCTTCTGTAATTATTTTCAAGTCATTGTAAGAGAATCGAGTTAGAATTCCCGGTAAGAGTGGTTCTAGATCCAGAAAATCACTAGCCTTGCTTGACTCATATCTCCTCTTTTTCACAATAATAAAACTAATAGTGATACTCAAAATTATCCCAAAGAAAGCTGCAAGAGTATATCCTGTTATCACTTTGAAAGGCTTGGATTTCTGTCCAGGTGAAACGATTGGTGACAGATTGATCTGCGCGTTTGATGAATTATGTACCTTAAGAAAGACGGTCATGTTGTTGTATACTCTTTCCTCTTTGTCTATGAGTGAAAAGACTTCATTCAGGAATAAGCAGTTTTTCATTTGAGTCCGAGCCCAAACAATAGCTTTGCAAAAACAATTACTCAGACAGGCCCTTTTGCAATCTTCCAACTTTTTTGCCTTAGACCATAAGCTCGAACTTATTTGATAAACGTTAAAGTCAACTGCAAAATATGTGGTGTACTTGAGCTCTACGAGACTATGATACTGCGAAGAGTCACAAGACATGGATGTTAACTCTGTACATCCAAGATGTGGTCTCCTATCGTTAAATGGCCTGAAGAAGTTTCCTTCAACTGGACAGCTACATTGCCCATCATTTGAACAAATGCTGTATCTTCCACACACCATTGGGTAACCACAGTTCCCAAAATCCGGCGTTAAAATGTCAGATACCTCTGTCCATTGAAAAAACTTACCCTGTTGGTATACGCGTAAATGTCCATCAGCCCCGAGCTTGATGAATTGAGGTGCTGGTCTAGGAGGGTGTTTTAAAGCAGTAAAAGTTTGACCATCAAAACTGAAATAACGGTTATCCGAATAAGGTGAAGAGTAGTAAAACTGAGGTGGATCAGAGTGTATGTAAGTAGCCCAGCTTCCATTTCGAATCGTAAGAGTAAACAAACCTTCACTCCAATTAGATGCTGAAACACTTGCTATAAGCTTCTGTCCGGACACCAAACTCTGTCCCGGGAGCAAACAATCCGTAGGATGATCAAAAGATTGCCAAATTGCGCGATCAGACTTGTCAAAGAGCACGAGATTCCCTGTTTCCGTCAAGTTTAAGCCTGAAACAGATTTTCCAGTAGTATTAGTGGACCAAACAAGAGTGCCATCAGAGTCTGTCAAAACCAAGTTTCCATCTTGGCCTAGTTGCAGCATTGCATTGACGTGCACAGGACGGTTCCTGTTAGCAGACCAAACTAATTGTGGTTCATATATATAATCGATATTCTCACCGGTGAAGCTGTGTTGGAATATTACTAATAGAACACCAAGAACACATTCTGTTGCACTGTAATTGCAGTAGAAGCCACAAATGTGGTACCTAGGGCCAGTGGTTCCACTCACAAGGATGGGTGTCGATGCATAGAAGTTCGCGGTGGAATTAGCAATAAAAACCGGCCTGTTGATCCAGGAAGTGGAAATTCCAGAAGTAGAATTCAAAAGACTGGCATTTAACTTCCACCAATGTTGAGAAAAAGCAAACCTGAATGAAAAAATGTGGAGATAAATGATGAGAAAGATGGGAAAATAGAGTCTCAAGACAACAATCATCGCGCCCAATCTCATATTTAAGTGGAGAAAGGTAGAGGGATGAGTCTGTTATCTCAAGTTTCTAAATCTAGGTGATCTCGATCAATTTCTCGATCATTAAAAATAAAAGAAAATCATAAACAAATTCTAAAAGTGACATTTCTATATATTTAGCTTCACAAATGAGTTGCTTTATGCTATCATTTTCCACTAAAGAACAATTCCCAAAATTCAACTCAATAATTGTTCAATCCCACAAGCAAAACTAGGGCCAATCTTCTTCTTTACATTAGTGATATTATTTTAATTGTAGTTTGCTCCATAATTCAGTTTCTTTTAGAGACTTTGTGCTGGAATTCTTTCAAAACGTTGTTGCATTCATGTCGAACTCTTCATTATTATTTTTGAATTATCTGACATGCACCTAGATATTTTTAAAATGCTAACATTAGATCAAAAGGCATGACATTTAATTTCCTCCATGTGCTAGTGTCCTTTTCCAAACTTTTGTTGACTTTCAACACTGTTTTAGCAGCTGACTTTGACTATAATAAATGAGTTCATATTTTATTTACTGAAATTGGAAAACGAATCACGTTAATATATTCAGTTTATGAAGTAAAGTGTGAAGATGATTATTATTTCAATTTTCCAGAGTGTTGAGTGTTAGACAAACCATTTAAGTTCCATTAGTTTGTATCTGTTTTTTCATTACTATGTTCATATGGGAGCACAGAAATAAATATATCAGTTATTTAATTATTTTTTTCCCTCTGTTGAATAAATACATTTTTTTTATGATGGGTACGCCAAGCTTGGGATGTAGTGCAAAGCCTAGGCGACGCTGAAGTAGGGTGGCAAAATCAAGCTCAACTCGGTCCAATCCATTTAGGTTTGGATTTGTTGTTGACTAGTTCGTTTGTTATCTCAATCTGTCTCAACCCAACCCATTTCAAGCCATTAAAAATTGGGTTGATTTGTAATCCAAATTCATTTTGAGAAATTTGTCATAATATTATTAAAAATATTTTTTTTGATTTTATGTATTATATATAGTTAAATAAAGAAAAAAATATTTTATTAGGTACTAAAAACTTATAAAATGACAAATAAAACTATTAAAACTTGTAAAAATTGGCGGTTGAGTTATGATCTGTTACTATTCCGTTTTGATAAGTATGTATGGATTTCGGGCATAGATTGAGAGTACTTATGCATTTTCAAGACTAATTAGCTATCAGGGTATAACATGAAAAATATTGTAATTTATGCGTTGATTTTATAAAATGACAAATACTATTTATAGTGAAAATGACATAAAATAGAACCGAAAAAAGGAGTGAAACATTCTACTTTTATCTTCTAGGAATGAGTGGTTTTCTTAAGAATTATGCCCACACCACTTTATTTTGAAGTGGAGGGACTATCTTCCAAACTTTAATTGACTTCTTCACTTTTTTCAGCAGCTGACTATTGACAAGAGATGGAAAATGAAACGAGAGTGGCTCAATGAAATTGGGGGCCTATAGTCGACCCACTCTAAGAGTTTGAACAAAACAAATGCGGAAACACACACTCACAATCAGATTTGTCAGTACACAAAAGAGGGTTAGTGATTTAAAAGAACTTCTGTACTATTTTTTCCCTTGAGCCGAGGGTCAATCGGTAAAAATCTTTCTACCTCCAAAGTAGAGGTAAGGTCTGCGTATACTTTACCCTCCCCAAGCCCCACTTGGTGCGATTCCACTGGTTATGTTGTTGTATACTGCTATTTCCCTGTTATGAGGCCATGTGGATTACTAATATTTTTCCCTCACAGAAAAGAGGCAGACTTGGCATCAGTACTCTGATTAGGACATGATCATTGATCAAGTTGTTCAACAAAGACAATTTTTAAAACTTGCTTTGTAGACCTTTTCGATAGCATAACACAATAAAGCTTACTGCACTCTACCATCTGAATTCAGTAGATGTACCATCGCGTACAGTGTTATACTTATTTTCGCACATGAATTGAGAAGCCTCTACATGATAGTATCATGAAGCTCAAAAATTCAAATATAGAAGTTACTGAATATTACATTTCATGAATTATAAAAAGTTATGCTAGAATCGAAAATGTTGCAATATTTGATATTACACAACCATATGTTGGTTCCTTCAAAGACAAAATCTTAAGTATATTGTTTACCTTGGTCCCGATAAAATTGAAGGAAATTTTGAACTGCTAATGACTTCCCTCTCTTGGTTGCCTGCCCCAACCTCAGGTACATGTGTGAAATCATAATTCAAGTTCGTTTCAACAGTCACCAAACCTTCCAATGCCTTAACCACCAATGACATAGATGGCCTCTTGGAAAAATCACCCTGTAGACACCATGCAGCTAGGCTCATCATTTCTGTTACTGCTTCCCTGTGGAGCTGCATATCCTCGTTGTTTATGTCAACCATATCCATGAGCTGCTTTTGTTCCGCTTTTATCCTAAATACACTTAGCAAATGGACATCTTCTTCATCAGGTTGGGACCAATCCAAATTCTTTCTCCCACAGAGAATTTCCAAAAGGACAATTCCAAAAGCATAAACATCAACTTTCTCAGTGATTACCGAGCTCAACCATTCAGGGGCTAAATAACCTCGTGTGCCTCTCATTCTAGTCACAACTTTGCTTTTGTCTTTCTCAATTAGCTTCGACAACCCAAAATCTGATATCTTAGCATTGAGATATTGATCCAGAAGGATGTTTTGTGGTTTGATGTCCAAATGAATTATCTTATGGCTGCAATCCTCATGTAGATATGCTAACCATTTCGCGATATCTGATATTATCCTCTGCCTTGTGTTCCATGTAAGCTCATTTTCTCGGTTTTCATGTGTAATCCACCTATCCAGCGATCCATTCACCATGTACTCATAGATTAGAAACCTGTGGCTTTTTTCAGCACAGAATCCAATGAGTTTTACCAGATTGATATGGTGAATGCCACCGACTGTCTTTACTTCTGTTAAGAATGATTCCTTTACTTGACCTACGCCATCCAGATGCTTCACAGCTATTTTAGTGCCATTTCTCAGTGTTCCTTCATAAACACAGCCAAATCCTCCTTCCCCGAGCTTTCTACTGAAATCATCTGTAGTTATTTTCAGCTCATTGTAAGAGAATCGAGTTAGGATTCCCGGTAAGATTGGTGCTAGATCCAAAATATCTGCAGCCTTTCTGGACTCATGTGCCCTCTTTCTGAAAATAACAAAGCAAGTAGCTATGCTTAAAATTATCCCGAAGAAAGCTGCAAGAGTAGATCCTATTATCACTTTGAAAGGTCTTGACTGCTTTCCTCCAGGAATGATTAGAGACTGAGTCTGCGCCTTTGAGGTATTTTGCACCTTAAGAAATACTGTCTTGCCTCTTCCTTCTTCGCTGTCTGTGAGAGAGAAAACTTCATTCAATAACAAACAGTCCCCTCTTTGAGCCCCATTCCAATTATATTCAAAAACAGCAGCTTTGCAAGAACAGTTACTCAGACAGGCCCTTTTGCAATCTTCCAACTTTGTCTGCCCAAGCCATAATTTGCTCGGAATTAGTTCCTGATCAATGTTAAATGAAAAATATGTTGTATTCTTGAGCTCTATGAATCTATGATACTGCAAAGAGTTGCAGTTAACGGAAGTCAGCTGCGAACATCCAAGATCTGGTTTCCTCTCAGAAAATGGCCTGAAGAAGTTTTCCTGTGACGGACAAGTACATTGCCCGTTATTTGTACAAATGCTATAACTTCCACATACCATTGGGTACCCACAGTTATCTACATATGTCGACAAAATGTCAGATACTTCGTTCCAATCAACTACAGACCATTGGTATACCTTTAAATGTCCATCGGGCCCAATCTTCATGAATTGAGTTGTCGAATTAGTAGGATAGTGTAAAGCAGTAAAGGTTTGACCATCAAAACTGTAATAAGAACTATCAGCATAGTATGAAGTGTAGTAATATTGAGGCGGCACAGTATCTGTGTAAGCAGCCCAGCTTCCGTTGAGAACAGTAAGAGCAAGCAAACCTTGACTATGATTGGTTGCTGAAACGCTTGCTATGAGCTTCTGCCCAGAAACCAAATTCTGCCCTGGAAGCAATGAATCCGTAGGATGATCAAAAGACTGCCATATTGCGCGCTTTCTCTTATCAAAGAGCACAAGATTTCCCGTTTCTGTTAAGTTTAAACCAGAAACAGATTTTCCACTAGTATTAGTGGACCAAACAAGAGTGCCATCAGAGTCCGTCAAGACCAAGTTTCCATCATGGCCTAGTTGCAAAGTTGCATTGGATTTCACTGGATTGTTCCTGTTAGCAGACCAAACTAACTGGGGTTTATCTATCATACCGTTCTGATCATTGTATTTTTTGTGATACAAAATGATACCAAGAAGGCATTCTGTGGCATTGTACCTGCAGTAGAAGCCATAGAGGAATCGTGGGCCAGCATTTCCCCGCTGAAGTATGGGCGTTGAGAAGCCATCGGTGGTGGAATTAATAATAAGTGACGGCCTGTTTATCCAGAAAGAGGAAAGCCCTGCAAGCCCTGCAGTAGAATTTGAAAGAGTGGTGTTGTAGTCCCATATAGATTGCGATATAGCAAATCGAGACGAACAAAAGAGGAGATAAATGAAGAGAAGGATAGGAAAATACAGTTTCTTTTCTGCAAACATTGTTTTCTAAAAATACATAAATTCTTTCTGTTGTGTCTTTTTTTTGGGGGGATATGACCTCTCTTTAGACTAGCACAAATCAGTTTTAAATTAGCTAGGCTCTCCTTTTTCAAAAATTAAGACGTTAATATGTCAAAAAGAAATGCTTTTTTTCATCAAATGGATGAAAAATCCCAGAACCTGCACAACTAAGGAAGATGCAAAGATGTAAGTGAAATCGTTTTACAATATTGTGATTGAAAGTCATCGTATATTAATTAGATGTTCTGTACAGTTGAGCTATAATTGATGGCCGGTCCCATTCAGTAGACCTGATTGTATATGCAATGTTAAAATTCATACAATTAAGATTTATAAGACTGGCTGTACTGTGTTGGTTTTCGTATAAAACTTAGATATATTGATTACAAATAACTAGTGATAACTCAAAACTGAAATCTATGTAATTCACTATAAAGTTGCTGAAGAATAAATTTACTAAATAGTTTCACACATATACGATGTACTTAAATACATTAAAATCATCAAATCCATGCACCTAGATCCTTTAGTTTTCAAATACTGTATAACACAAAGTAAATGAAAGTTGCAGTGAACTTGATTTGTCTGCAAGGTTGAACAATAACGAAATTGTAACTTGGAAATGGTCAAAATTGTCCCGTTAGTGGAGAGATAGAACTCGGCCCCATTATTTTTCTAGAAAACATTTTCCTTTCTGTCGAACATGTGAACACACCCATAGTCAATTAAAGTTTGGAAAAAGATAGTACATTGAAGAAGATTTTTTTGAGACCCCTCTGTGTATTGACTGGGCAAAGATTAAGATATTGTATAGAGTGGAGTACAATTGACTTAGACTTTGGCATTTATGGCACATCTAAATGAGGAGGAAAGTTCCCAAATTAATTGTTATTAACAATTTTTAACACTATAAGATTAACTCAAGAATAG
The DNA here is from genome assembly GCA_022817965.1 of Solanum lycopersicoides. NCBI lineage: Eukaryota > Viridiplantae > Streptophyta > Magnoliopsida > Solanales > Solanaceae > Solanum > Solanum lycopersicoides. The sequence goes on along the minus strand of CM040624.1, from coordinate 92,068,182 downwards.
TTCATCTGGTTTGTGTAGGCTTTTAACTACTTGATAGACTTCCGATAATCTCTAAAGTATAATGAGTTCAGTGGTAAAAACTTAAAATCTGAACCCAACAAATTAAAATGTGGATTTGGAAAATGATTGCACCTTACACAGTTGCTGGAAAGAGTGTTACAACGACTTACAAGTCAACAGAAATGACAGTACAGAAGCTTTTGGAAAATTGAATGTGATAAGATTGGATAAAGAGAAATCCAAGCTAACCAAATTATATTATACACAGCCTTACATGGTAAATGGATCATTGGATATCTCATGAAAAAACAAGAAAATGGCCGCCTCCGATAGAATAAGACAATAAAGCTTACTGCATACTACCATTTGAATTCAGTAGCTGCACCACCAATGACATGAATTGAGAAGCCTCTACATGATAGTAATTACATGAAGCTCAAAAATTTAATACAGAAGTTACTGAACATAACATTTCAAGAATAATAATCTCATACACCATAAAAAAGCTATGCTAGAAGTGAAAATGTTGCAATATTTGACATTACGCAACCATATTTGGTTCCTTCAAAGACCAAATTATTAAGCATATTGTTTACCTTGGTCCCGATAAAATTGAAGGAAATTTTGAACTGCTAATGACTTCCCTCTGTTGGTTGTCTACCCCAACTTCAGGTACATGTGTGAAATCATAATTCAAGTTGGTTTCAACAGTCACCAAACCTTCCAATGCCTTAACCACCAATGACATGGAAGGCCTCTTGGAAAAATCACCCTGTAGACACCATGCAGCGAGGCTCATCATTTCAGTCACTGCTTCCCTGTGGAGCTGCATATCTTCGTTGTTTTTGTCAACCATATCCATGAGCTGCTCTTGTTCCGCTTTTCTCCTAAATACACTTAGCAAATGGACATCTTCTTCATCAGGTTGGGACCAATCCAAATTCTTTCGCCCACAGAGAATTTCCAAGAGGACAATTCCAAAAGCATAAACATCAACTTTCTCAGTGATTACCGAGCTCAACCATTCAGGGGCTAAATACCCTCGTGTTCCTCTCATTCTAGTCACAACTTTGCTTTTGTCTTTCTCAATTAGCTTCGACAACCCAAAATCTGATATTTTAGCATTGAAATACTGATCTAGAAGGATGTTTTGTGGTTTGATGTCCAAATGAATTATCTTATGGCTGCAATCCTCATGTAGATAAGCTAATCCTTTCGCAATATCTGATATTATCCTCTGCCTTGTGCTCCATGTAAGCCCATTTTCCCGATTTTCATGTGTAATCCACCTATCAAGCGATCCATTCTCCATGTACTCATAGATTAGAAGCCTGTGGCTTTTTTGGGCACAAAATCCAATGAGTTTTACCAGATTGATATGGTGAATGCCACCGACTGCCTTTACTTCGGTTAAGAATGATTCCTTTACTTGACCTACACCATCCAGATGTTTCACAGCTATTTTGGTGCCATTTCTCAGTGTTCCTTCATAAACAGAGCCAAATCCTCCTTCCCCGAGCTTTCTACTGAAATCATCTGTAATTATTTTCAGCTCATTGTAAGTGAATCGAGTTAGGATTCCGGGTAAGATTGGTTCCAGATCAAGAAAATCCGCAGCCTTTCCATGTATCCTCTTTTTGAAGATAAGAAAGCAAGTGGCTATGCTTAAAATTATCCCGAAGAAAGCTGCAAGAGTAGATCCTATTATCACTTTGAAAGGTCTTGATTTCTTTCCTCCAGGAATGACTGGAGACTGAGTCTGCGCCTTTAAGGTATTCTGCACCTTAAGAAATACAGTCTTGCCTCCTCCTTCTTGGCTGTCTGTGAGAGAGAAAACTTCATTCAATAACAAACAGTTCCCCCCATTCCAATTATATTCAAAAACAGCAGCTTTGCAAGAACAGTTACTCAGACAGGCCCTTTTGCAATCTTCCAACTTTGTCTGCCCAAGCCATAATTTGCTTGGAATTAGTTCCTGATCAATGTTAAATGAAAAATATGTAGTATTCTTGAGCTCTACGAAACTATGATACTGCGAAGAGTTGCAGTGAATGGAAGTCAGCTGCCAACATCCAAGATCTGGTTTCCTCTCAGAAAATGGCTTGAAGTAGTTTTCCTGTGACGGACAAGTACATTGCCCGTTATTTGTACAAATGCTATATCTTCCACATACCATTGGGTACCCGCAGTTATCTACGTATGGCAACAAAATGTCAGATACTTCTTTCCAATCAACTACAGACCATTGGTAAACCTTTATATGTCCATCAGGCCCAATCTTCATGAATTGAGCTTTTGATTTCGTAGGATAGTGTAAAACCGTAAATCTTTGGCCATCAAAACTGTAGTAAGGACTATCATAATTATATGAAGTGTAGTAATATTGAGGCGGGTCAGTATCCGTGTAAGTGGTCAATCTTGAATATTGAACAGTAAGAGCAAGCAAACCTTGACTATGATTGGTTTCTGAAACGCTTGCTATGAGCTTCTGCCCGGAAACCAAATTCTGCCCTGGAAGCAAAGAATCTGTAGGATGATCAAAAGACAGCCAAATTGCGCGCTTTCTCTTATCAAAGAGCACAAGATTTCCCGTTTCTGTTAAGTTTAAACCAGAAACAGATTTTCCAGTAGTATTAGTGGACCAAACAAGAGTGCCATCAGAGTCCGTCAAGACCAAGTTGCCATCATGGCCAAGTTGCAAAGTTGCATTGAATTTCACTGGATGGTTCCTGTTAGCAGACCAAACTAACTGGGGTTTATCTATCATACCGGTCTCCTCCTTGTATTTGTTGTGGTACAAAAGGATACCAAGTAGGCATTCTGTGGCATTGTACCTGCAGTAGAAGCCACAGAGGAATCGTGGGCCAGCATTTCCCCGCTGAAGTATGGCTGTTGTCGAACCAAAGAATTCGTCAGTGGTGTAACTAACAATAGGAGACGGCCTGTTGATCCAGAAAGAGGAAAGCCCGGCAGTAGAATTCGAAAGAGAAAAAGATTGCAATATAGCAAATCGAGACGAACAAAAGAAGAGAAGGATAGGAAAATACAGTCTCTTTTCTGCAAACATTGTTTTCTAAATATATGAATTCTTTCTGTTGTGCCTTTTTTGGGGAAATGACCTCTCTTTAGACTTGGCACAAATCAGTTTTAAATTAGCTAGACTCTCCTTTTTCCGACGTTATGTTAAAAACAAATGTTTTTTTCGAATAAGTGGATGAAAAATCCCAGAAGCTGCACAACTAAGGAAGATGCAAAGATATAAGTGAAATTGTTTTACATTGTGATTGAAAGTCACCGTATATTAATTAGATGTTCTGTGCATTTGAACAATAATTGATGGCCGGTCCCATTCAGTAGAAGACTTGACATCAACCTGATTGTATATGCACTGTTAAAATTAATGGACTAATAACTAACTAGAAAGTCCAAGTCCGAAATGTGGACATAGACAGAAGAGAAGTCATGGCAGCCTGAAAGAACTGTCTCACCTTGAATTCGATACGATCACTGATCATCTAAGCGAGGCCGGTCAATAGCCGCTTGAAGATGTCTTGTACTCAACAAAGAAAAAGCAAGTGCAGTATTAGTACACAACCACGATGTACTAGTAGGATCACGCGGCTATCCCACTGAGTGCAACATATATAAGCCAATACATAATAATAACATGCATACACCGAACATATACAATATCATCATCATTTACGAACAACGTACAATTTCACATTTCTCAAGAAAACAATTATGGCAAATCATTGGTCTTCTGATGGAACCCAAACCCAAATTTTTAGCATACCGGAATGTGGTACTCGATTCAATGTTTATGCCGGAACGTGGCAACCGATCCCATGTTTATGCGGAAACGTGGAAACCGCCCAGATTAGGGCTTTCTTCACCATAATTTCCATATCAAAACCCTTCCCATCGATAATTACCTATTAGATTATATTCTACATATCGAAAAATGAATTTGGAGAGTTAAAATCTTACCTTTAACCTCAAGAATGGTGAAAAACAGTCAAGAAAACCGCTGGATTTGTTCCTTATCTCTCAAGTTTGAAAATTGCAGAATAAAACATTTTTGAGGTTTATTTCTGACTTTAAGTCGCGCCTGCTCCGCCATGATGACACCCACCCCGCTATAGCGGCCTCGCCTTGGGGGCCGCCTCAGTAGCTTGCACGGAAACAATGCGCTATTTTAAGAATTCCAAACCCCTATTTCACAACACACCTTTAACCAACGACACTCAGAATCTACCCTTCACGCTAAGATCAATTTCGGGAGTTCTACTAGCCCGAAATTAATTCCGTAAAGTCGTACGGGTTCCTTCACGACTTATCTATCTACTCATGTGATCAAATTCATAATTAAATCACCCAATTGTTATAGAATTTCCCTAGAATTTAATGTCTCATATTTCGTCCATATCTGGACTAGGTTGGAAAATTCCAAGTTACTACGAAAAAGTTTTTCAAACCCAAAAAATTTCCCCATTGGATTTTCTATAATGACGGAACCCGATCGTTGCAACCAATCGAGTGGCTGTCCTCCATCGTCTCACTAGCCGACCTTGATTTGGAAATATGTAAGGCAGACCCTTGATAATATCATCATAGGTTGTGAAGAGGATGGAAGAGGGATCGAGATAAACATTGATCTCATTTCATATCATTAAAACAACTCAACTCTTACATAATCACATTACAAGGGAGTCTATATAGTTGCTGAAGAATAACTCTAAACATAAATTTACTAAATAGTTTCATAAACATATGATGTACTTGCCTACATTAGAATCATCAAATCCATACACCTAGAGGCTAGATCCATCAGTTTTTAAATGCTGAGGAGTGAAGAGCAGAAGCATAACATGAAGTAAATGAAAGTCATAGTGACCTTGATTTGTCAGCAAGGTTGAACAATAACGAAATTGTCCGTTAGTGGAAAGATAGAACCCGGCCTCATTATTTTTCAAGAAAACATTTTCCTTTCTACCGAACATGTGAACACATCCATAGTCAATTAAAGTTTGGAAAAAGATAGCACATTGAAGAAGTTTGTTTGAGGCCCCTCTCTGTATTGACTTGGACTTTGGAAATGATGGCATATCCCATTCAGTACAAGACTTGACCTGAATCTGAATGAGGAGGAAATTGCCCTATAATTCCAAATTAGTTGTTAGTAACTAAAGATCCACAAATAGTTCATCTGGTTTGTGTAAACTTTTAACTACTTAATAGACTCACCATAATTTCTAAAATATAATGAGTTCAGTTCAGTGGGAAAAACTTAAAATTAAAATGTGGATTTGGAAAATGATTGCTGGAAAGAGTGTTATAACTTACAACTCAACAGAAATGACAGCATGGAAGCTTTTGGAAAATTGAATGTGCTAAGATTGGACAAAGAGAAACCCAAGCTAACCAAATTATATTATACACAGCCTTACATGTGATATCTCATGAAAAAACAAGAAGATGGCCTTTTCCAATAGCATAACACAATAAAGCTGACAGCATACTTATATTCGCACACAGGAATTGAGAAGCCTCTACACGATATAGAAGTTACTGAACATTACATTTTATTAATTATAATCTCATACACTGTAAAAAAGTTATGCTAGAACTGAAACTGTTGCGATATTTGACATTACACAACCATATGTTGGTTCCTTCAAAGACAAAATCTTAAGCATATTGTTTACCTTGGTCCCGATAAAATTGAAGGAAATTTTGAACTGCTAATGACTTCCCTCTCTTGGTTGCCTGCCCCAACCTCAGGTATGTTGGGAAATTCGGTTAATTTCCCTACAAAACGGAACAACTTTAGTGAAATAAACCGGTTCAAATGAACTGAACCGGACAGAACACTAACAAAGATACCCGACAAGTAATATCGAATATTAACTGAAAAGAAGAGAAAAGAGACCGAACAATTTTAATAATGGAGTTCAGCCGCGAAAGCTTAATCTCCGAGCACCGCTCAAAGCAGCCTGCTTTTATTAGATAGAGAGAAGAGATTACAAATGGTGCATTTTACAATGAAGGAGGAGGGGTTCTTTTATAACCCCAAATTCTCCTTCACAATACATAAAACTCCGATGTGGGACTAAATAATTAGCCAAAGAGTCAACAAATCTCCACCTTGGCTTAATATCCAGTCCCACCAAATACAAATCTTCTCAAACAAACAAATAATAAAAGCAGTTTTCACGTTGCTTCCAAATTTGCGCCGTGAGGCGCCAACTTCAAATGTGCAGGACATTGACCAAGTCTAAACAGTGTTCAAACTTGGCCTTTGTAACCACCTTGGTCAGCATATCTGCGGGATTCTCCGTAGTATGAATCTTCAACAGAAGTATCTCCTCTTCTTCGAGAATTTCCCTCACAAAGTGATAGCGAACATCAATGTGCTTCGTCCGTGCATGAAAGACTTGATTCTTTGCTAAATGAATAGCACTCTGACTGTCAGAATAAACCTCAAGTTGTTTCTGACCAACTCCCAAGTCTTTAAGCAACCCATGAAGCCAAATCGCCTCCTTTACAGCCTCTGTAATCGCCATATACTCTGCCTCTGTCGTAGACAAAGCCACCGTTGACTGTAAAGTAGACTTCCAACTAACTGGCGCTTTTGCTAAAGTGAACAAATAGCCAGTTGTAGATCGTCGCTTATCCAAATCACCTGCATAGTCAGAATCACAGTATCCAACTATGCATTGACCAAGTGATTTATCCTGCTCGAATACCAATCCAATATCTACGGTATTTTGCAGATACCGTAGAATCCATTTCACAGCTTGCCAATGACCCTGGCCTGGATCATGCATGTACCTGCTAACAACACTAACAGCCTGTGAAATATCTGGTCTCGTACACACCATTGCATACATCAAGCTTCCAACTGCATTTGCATATGGGACTTTCGCCATGTATTCTCGCTCTTCATCAGTCGTCGGAGATAACCGGCTACTCAGTTTCAAATGAGGAGCAAGTGGGGTACTCACGTGTTTTGTATCTTCGTGCATACCGAAACGTCTTAGTACCTTCTTCAAATACTGCTTCTGTGACAGCCAAAGCTTGCCTCTCTCTCTGTCCCTGTTTATCTCCATGCCGAGAATCTTCTTGGCTTCCCCCAAATCCTTCATCTCGAACTCTTTACTCAACTGAGCCTTCAGTTTGTCAATCTCAATTTGGCTCTTTGCTGCAATCAGCATATCATCAACATATAAGAGTAAGTAGATGTAGGAACCGTCTTGAAGCCTGCGCAAATACACACAATGATCGTATTTGCTTCTCTTGTACTTCTGACCCTTCATGAAACTATCAAATCGTTTGTACCACTGTCTCGGAGATTGTTTCAGTCCGTACAATGATTTGACAAGTTTGCAAACCCAATTCTCTTTATCAGCAACCTTATTTCCTTCTGGCTGAGTCATATAGATTTCCTCCTTCAAATCACCGTGTAGGAACGCGGTCTTCACATCAAGTTGAGCTAGCTCCAAATTCAACTGCGCTACCAAGGCCAACATAATTCTAATGGAGGAATGTTTAACAACTGGAGAAAATACCTCATTATAATCAATTCCCTCCCTTTGAGCGTAGCCTTTAGCTACCAACCTTGCCTTGTAGCGAACATCGTCTTTATCGGGAAATCCTTCTTTCTTTGCAAATACCCATTTGCATCCAATTGCCTTCTTGCCTATCGGTAGTTGTGTCAACTTCCACGTCATGTTCTTCTTGAGGGATTGCATTTCCTCTTCCATTGCACCTGCCCAATTGCCACTTTCTGAACTTCGTATGGCCTCTGGGTAGGTGGATGGAACATCTTCATCTGAAACTGGAAGTGCATAAGCTACCATGTCAGTGAAACGAGCGGGCTTTTGGATCGCTCGTCTCTGTCTTCTAACTGCAATTGGCTCCGATTGCTGTAGAGGTTCTTGGGTAGGAACCTCTTCCTCATCTGACTCTTCTTCTGCCGTAGGAGAGTCACTCGTGGTGCTCCGTGCTGGGATCACCACTGTCTCCTCAAACTCCACCTGCTTCGGAGTACACGCCACCTGTTCAGGAGTACTCTCAGCATCTTCTGGATTTACCTTCTTTAACATGGCAGATTCATCAAAGGTAACATCTCTGCTTATAATTGTTTTCTTTGCCTCGAGACACCACAGACGGTATCCCTTCACTCCAGCATTGAATCCCATGAACAAAGCCTTCTTTGCCCGTGGATCCAACTTTGATTCAATCACATGATAATATGCAACAGAACCAAAAACGTGCAAAGTATCATAATCAGTTGCAGGTTTTCCAGACCATACCTCTAATGGAGTTTTGCCATCAATAGCAGATGATGGCAAACGATTGACGAGATGTTGAGCATATGTTATCGCCTCAGCCCAAAATTTTCTGCCTAACCCAGCATTAGACAGCATACAACGAACTTTCTCCACAAGTGTCCTGTTCATACGCTCTGACACCCCATTCTGTTGCGGTGTTTTCCTGACGGTGAAGTGCCGAACTATGCCACAGTCTTGGCATACCTTAAGGAACGGATCACTCTTGTATTCTCCACCATTGTCTGTTCGGAGAACCTTGATCTTCCTTCCCGTCTGGTTTTCAACTTGAACTTTCCACTTAAGGAAAATTCCAAGTACATCATCTTTGTTCTTCATAGAAAACACCCAAACTCTCCTGGAAAAATCATCAACAAAAGTTACAAAATAATGCCTTCCTCCAAGAGACGGAGTCTTGGCAGGTCCCCATACATCTGAATGCACATAATCCAGAATACCCTTGGTATTATGAATTGCAGTGCCAAACTTCACTCTTCGTTGTTTTCCAAGAACACAATGTTCACAAAACTCAAGTTTGCAAGTCTTCGTACCTTTCAACAATCCTTGCTTGGCAAGAATTTGCAAAGATTTTTCACCAGCATGTCCCAACCGCATATGCCACAGCTTCGTTGCCTCAGTATCTTTCTTGGTGCAAGAAGTTACTGTTGTTACTGTCCCGACCACTGTACTACCTTGATAGTAATACAGATTGTTCTTTCTCACACCCTTCAACATCACCAACGCTCCAGAAGTTGCTTTAAGAACTCCATCTCGCATCGTTATAACTAGGCCTTTAGATTCTAAAGCCCCCAATGAGATGAGATTCTTCTTCAACTTTGGCACGTACCGCACATCTCGCAAGATTCTGGTGGATCCATCATGATTCTGCAGTTTGATTGAACCTATTCCGGTTGTTTTACATGAATTATCATTACCCATGTAAACAACTCCGCCATCGAGATCCTGAAATTCAAAGAACCACTCTCGAATGGGACACATATGATAGGTACAACCTGAATCCAATATCCACTCATCTGCATGTGATGTTGTAGGAGCGACCACTAAAGAGATATCTGATTCCGCATCGCTTTTGCATTCTGCAACATTGGCGTCTTGCGGAGCCTTCCCTTTCTTCTTCAACTTTGGACAGTCTTTCCTCCAGTGCCCTTTCTCATGACAGAAAGCACACTCATCTTTGGCAATGTCTCGACCTTTTGATTTGGACCTTCCTCTTCTCCCTTTTGTCTGGTTTTGATGACGACCTCTTGCCACCAATACTTCTTCTGATGTTGTTGCCTTTGTTTTCATCTTATCCTGCTTTCTCAGTTCATGACTATATAAAGCAGAACAAACAGCATCTAACGACACATTCTCCTTCCCGTGAAGTAACGTTGTCTCCAAATGTTCAAATTCATCGGGAAGAGATGATAACAACATCAAAGCCAGATCTTCATCATCGAATATGACATCTAAATTAAGCAAGTCTGCTACTAATTGATTAAACATAGTGATATGTTCATTCATAGTAGTACCTTGTTTGTAATCAAATCGGAACAACCTTTTCTTCATTAGGAGCTTGTTCTGACCACTCTTTTTCAGAAACTTGTCCTCCAATGCCTTCCACAATTTGTATGCAGAAGTCTCATTCTTGAAAGCATACTTTTGCTCCCTGGATAGACACGATCGAATTGTTCCGCATGCCAACCGATTAATGATTTTCCAATCTTTATCTTCAACTCCTTCTAGTTTGACTTCTTCAATAGCAATATCAAGACCCTGCTGGAAAAGGGAGTCCAAAACCTCCCCTTGCCACATACCGAAATGGCCCGTACCATCGAATATTTCAACCGCCAACTTCAAAGTAGACATCGGGAATCTTGACCATGATGACGAGGCACCCGATGTCTTCGGTGGAATATTTGCAACAGACTCCATTTCTTGATCTTTATTTGCCATTACAGACTAAAAAAAAATATTGGATATTACAACAAAATTCAAATAATCGAAGGCTTCTACTGAGACAAAGTAATTCCTTTCTGGTGTGGAAGATCAGGCGAAACTGCAACCACAGAGCATACTCAGACAGAACTCTGACTTAGAAAAAACTTTCGACGCAAAAGGACCAAAATAATTCTTTTCTGATGTGGAAGATCAGACTCAGCTGCAACCACAGAGCATACTCAGACAGAACCTTGGCTCTGATACCACTTGTTGGGAAATTCGGGTAATTTCCCTACAAACGGAACAACTTTAGTGAAATGAACCGGTTCAAATGAACTGAACCGGACAGAACACTAACAAAGATACCCGACAAGTAATATCGAATATTAACTGAAAAGAAGAGAAAAGAGACCGAACAATTTTAATAATGGAGTTCAGCCGCGAAAGCTTAATCTCCGAGCACCGCTCAAAGCAGCCTGCTTTTATTAGATAGAGAGAAGAGATTACAAATGGTGCATTTTACAATGAAGGAGGAGGGGTTCTTTTATAACCCCAAATTCTCCTTCACAATACATAAAACTCCGATGTGGGACTAAATAATTAGCCAAAGAGTCAACAAGGTACATGTGTGAAATCATAATTCAAGTTCGTTTCAACAGTCACCAAACCTTCCAATGCCTTAACCACCAATGACATGGAAGGCCTCTTGGAAAAATCACCCTGTAGACACCATGCAGCTAGGCTCATCATTTCTGTTACTGCTTCCCTGTGGAGCTGCATATCTTCGTTGTTTTTGTCAACCATATCCATGAGCTGCTCTTGTTCCGCTTTTCTCCTAAATACACTTAGCAAATGGACATCTTCTTCATCAGGTTGAGACCAATCCAAATTCTTTCGCCCACAGAGAATTTCCAAAAGGACAATTCCAAAAGCATAAACATCAACTTTCTCAGTGATTACCGAGCTCAACCATTCAGGGGCTAAATAACCCCGTGTTCCTCTCATTCTAGTCACAATTTTGCTTTTGTCTTTCTCAATTAGCTTCGACAACCCAAAATCTGATATCTTAGCATTGAAATACTGATCTAGAAGGATGTTTTGTGGTTTGATGTCCAAATGAATTATCTTTTGGCTGCAATCCTCATGTAGATACGCTAACCCTTTGGCGATATCTGATATTATCCTCTGCCTTGTGCTCCATGTAAGCCCATTTTCTCGGTTTTCATGTGTAATCCACCTATCCAGTGATCCATTCACCATGTACTCATAGATTAGAAACCTGTGGCTTTTTTTGGCACAGAATCCAATGAGTTTTACCAGATTGATATGGTGAATGCCACCGACTGTCTTTACTTCTGTTAAGAATGATTCCTTTACTTGACCTACGCCATCCAGATGCTTCACAGCTATTTTAGTGCCATTTCTCAGTGTTCCTTCATAAACACAGCCAAATCCTCCTTCCCCGAGCTTTCTACTGAAATCATCTGTAGTTATTTTCAGCTCAATGTAAGAGAATCGAGTTAGGATTCCCGGTAAGATTGGTGCTAGATCCAAAATATCTGCAGCCTTTCTGGACTCATGTGCCCTCTTTCTGAAAATAACAAAGCAAGTAGCTATGCTTAAAATTATCCCGAAGAAAGCTGCAAGAGTAGATCCTATTATCACTTTGAAAGGTCTTGACTGCTTTCCTCCAGGAATGATTAGAGACTGAGTCTGCGCCTTTGAGGTATTTTGCACCTTAAGAAATACTGTGTTGCCTCTTCCTTCTTCGCTGTCTGTGAGAGAGAAAACTTCATTCAGTAACAAACAGTTCCCTCTTCGAGCCCCATTCCAATCATATTCAAAAACAGCAGCTTTGCAAGAACAGTTACTCAGACAGGCTCTTTTGCAATCTTCCAACTTTGTCTGCCCAAGCCATAATTTGCTCGAATTTAGTTCCAGATCAATGTTAAATGAAAAATATGTAGTATTCTTGAGCTCTACGAAACTATGATACCGCGAAGAGTTGCAGTAAATGGAAGCCAGCTGCGAACATCCAAGATCTGGTTTCCTCTCAGAAAATGGTCTGAAGAAGTTTTGCTGTGGTGGACAAGTACATTGCCCGTTATTTGTACAAATGCTATAACTTCCACATACCATTGGGTACCCACAGTTATCTACATATGTCGACAAAATGTCAGATACTTCGTTCCAATCAACTACAGACCATTGGTATACCTTTATATGTCCGTCAGGCCCAATCTTCATGAATTGAGTTGTCGAATTAGTAGGATAGTGTAAAGCAGTAAAGGTTTGACCATCAAAACTGTAATAAGAACTATCAGCATAGTTTGAAGTGTAATAATATTGAGGCGGGTCAGTATCCGTGTAAGCGGTCCATCTTGAATAGAGAACAGTAAGAGAAAACAAACCTTGACTCCGATTGGTTTCTGAAACGCTTGCTATGAGCTTCTGCCCGGAAACCAAATTCTGCCCTGGAAGCAAAGAGTCTGTAGGATGATCAAAAGACTGCCAAATTGTGCGCTTTCTCTTATCAAAGAGAACAAGATTTCCCATTTCTGTCAAGTTTAAGCCAGAAATAGATTTGCCAATTGTATCAGTAGACCAAACAAGAGTGCCATCGGAGTCTGTCAAGACCAAGTTGCCATCATGGCCAAGTTGCAAGGTTGCATTGAATTTCACTGGATGGTTCCTGTTAGCAGACCAAACTAACTGGGGTTTATTTATCATACCGGTCTCCTCGTTGTAGCTGCTGTGGTACAAAAGGATACCAAGAAGGCATTCGGTGACATTGTAATTGCAGTAGAAGCCACAGATGAATCGTGAGCCAGCATTTCTTCGCTGAAGTATGGGTGTCACCAAACCAAATAAGTTGTCGGTGGAATTAACAATAACAGAGGGCCTGTTGATCCAGAAAGAGGAAAGCCCAGCAAGCCCTGCAGTAGAATTCCAAAGACTGATGTTGTAATCCTGTAAAGGTTGCGATATAGCAAATCGAGACGAACAAAAGAGGAGATAAATGAAGAGAAGGATAGGAAAATATAGTCTCTTTTCTACAAACATTTTTGGGGATATGACTTCTCTTTAGACTTGGCATAAATCAGTTTTAAATTAACATATGTACAATGATTTCTCATTTTTAATCTTTGCTTAGTTTAAAAGGCATCACATTTAATTTCTTCCATTCTGTTGACTTCCAACACTATTTTCAGCAGCCAACTTTGACTTTTACATACAATGATTTCTCATTTTATTTTACCAAAACTTGAAAGCAGCATGAAGTTGGCTTTCAATTATCAAGAGTATAGACAAATACTCATAATTCCATTAGTTTTGATTTCTCAATTTGCAGCAACAACTATTGATATCACTCGTTTCCGAATTTTTTGCACGCGGAGATACAAGAAAGGAATATATCAGTTTTTTTTTTTTTTTCCATTTCTGTGCTGAACAAGTCAACTGCTGGAAAGAGTGCATAAGTCAACAAAAGTTAAGAAGATAAAACATATTGAAAAAAGTTTTTGTGAGGCCCCTCCCCATGTTGACTGAGCAAGGATTTGACTAATCATACCTTCAAGTGATAGTGTCTATGAGTTGAAGGTATCACTAGTCAAATCGTTGCTCAGTCGGATTTGATCAAATATAGTTTGGGCGAAATGATTCTAATCTATTTAAATAAATTTGTTTTTTAAAAAAAAAAAAATTATCCCTCCCTACACGCACCAAAATCTGTTTTTTCACCAACCGACCCCTAAAAAAAAAAAAAATTTACCCCCCTCTCCCCCGGCACCCCCACCCGCCTTCCACCAACTGGCCCATAAAAATTTTTTGTTTTCCAAAAACAAAAAAATTCTTTTTTTCAAAAATAAAATAAAATTCCCCCCTCTCTCCCCGGGCCCCCGCACCCCACCCCAACCTTCCACCAACCTACCCCTAAATTTTTTTGTTTTTAAAAAACGAAAAAAAAAATGTTTTTTCAAAGAATTTTTTTTTTATCCCCTCCCCCGGCCCCCCCCCCCACCTTCCACTAACTTACTCCTAAAATTTTTCTTTCAAAAAAAGATAATTACCCCCTCCCCACCCGGCCCCCACCTTCACCAACCGACCCCTAATTTTTTTTGTTTTCCAAAAACAAAAAAAAATGTTTCATTTCACATATATGGGTTGTATATGGATTCTCATTTAACTCATTTCGTCCATATTTGTATGAGCTTAAATATGTTGAAGACTAAATTAACCCATTCAAGAAAAGAAAAGAAAATATGAGTGATCCATTTAATTTAATATTGCAAAATGATTTCATTTCACTTATATGAGCTGAAATTGTCACCCCTATCCATGAGTTAGAGCCCTTAAATGGGTGGTTAGTTTCCTTATATTAACATGTGCAATCCTCCTTCATGGGTTAAGTTAGGCCTAAGGGTCATATTTGCTTTCTCGCAACCTTTATGGAACTATGATGTCAGTTTTTTGAATTCTACTACTGGACTTTCCAATTCTTGGATCAATATGCCATATGTTAGAGTACAAAATACCTCCGAGCCTTCTGAAATGACGCCTATTATTCGGAGCAGAAAGGATAGCCCTCAGTTTCTCTTTGCCTTCTATTGCCCGATTCTAACTAACAGTACCACAGAATGCCTTCTTGGTATCCTTTTATATCACAACAGATTCAACGAGGTTACGAGTGCTCCCCAGTTAGTTTGGTCTGCTAACAGGAACAATCCAGTGAAAGTTAATGCAACGTTGCAACTAGGCCAACACGGCAACTTGGTCTTGACAGACTCTGATGGTACTCTTGTTTGGTCCACTAATACTACTGGAAAATCTGTTTCTGGCCTAAACATGACAGAAATGGGAAATCTTGTGCTCTTTGATAAGAGAAAACAAGCTATTTGGCAGTCATTTGATAATCCAACAGATTGTTGCTTCCGGGACAGAAGTTGGTTTCGGGGAGGAGACTGATAGCAAACAGTTCAAGATCCAATCAGTCCTTTTCTTTTACTGTTCTTAATGGAAGCCTGGTGTCTTCCATAGATACCAACCCACCTCAGTATTATATCGCTTCAAGTCGGGGTGATTCTCAAGATAGTCCTTTTTACAATTTGATGGTCGAACCTTTACTGCTCTGCAAGACCCTGATACATTTCAATTCATAAAGCTTGGGGCTGATGGACATTTAAGGTTATACCAGTCGGATGCATATGATTGGAAACAGTTAGATGAGGTCATGAATTCAGATCTAGGGAACTGTGGGTACCCAATGGTGTGTGGAAGATATAGCATTTGTACAAATGACGGGCAATGTAATTGTCCGGTAGAAGGAAACTTCTTCAGGCCAATAGATAGGAACCCCGATCTTGGATGTTCACAGCTAACATCCATTTCTTGCAACTCTTCACAGTATCATAGTCTTATAGAGCTCAATGACACAACATATTTTGCATTTGAGATCAACTTTTACGCAAGTTCAAACATGTGGTTCGAGGGAACAAAGATGGAAAATTGCAAAGCGGCCTGTTTGAGTAACTGTTCCTGCAAAGCTGCTGTTTGGTCTAAAACTCTAAGAAAAAACTGCTTATTACTGAATGAAGTCTTCTCTCTCAAGGACAACTGGTCTGGTAGTGACAAGACAAAAGTTTTTCTTAAGGTGCAGAATTTCGCAAAGGCTCAGTATCAGCCGCCAATCGTTTCTCAAACAAAGCAATCAAGACCTCTGAAAGTGATTGTAGCATCTGCTCTTGCAGCTTTAGTGGGAATAATTTTAAGTATTAGTGCATGGTTTGTTCTTTTCAAAAAGAGGACACTGTCTGTCAAGGCTGGGGATCTTCTGGATTTAGCACCAATCTTACCGGGTATCCTAACTCGATTCTCTTACAATGAGTTGAAAATAATTACACAAGATTTTAGCAGAAAGCTCGGGGAAGGAGGATTTGGCTCAGTATATGAAGGAACACTGAGTAATGGCAACAAAATAGCTGTGAAGCGTCTGAATGGTGTAGGTCAAGTAAAGGATTCATTCTTAACAGAGGTAAAGATAGTTGGTAGCATTCATCATGTCAATTTGGTAAAACTCATCGGCTTTTGTGCTGAAAAAGATCACCGCGTTCTGATCTATGAGTTATGGTAAATGGATCATTGGATAGGTGGATTTCTCATGAAAATCAAGAAAATGGGCTTACATGGCTTACGAGGATAATATCAGATATCGCTAAAGGATTAGCTTATCTTCATGATGAATGCAATCTGAAGATAATTCATTTGGATATCAAACCACACAACATCCTCTTAGATCAAAATTTCAATGCTAAAATATCTGATTTTGGGTTGTCGAAACTAATTGAGAAAGACAAAAGCAAAGTTGTAACTAGAATGAGAGGAACACCAGGGTATTTAGCTCCTGAATGGTTGAGGTCGGTGATCACTGAGAAAGTAGACGTATATGCCTTTGGTGCTCTTGGAAGTTCTTTGTGGGCGAAAGAATTTGGATTGGTCACAGGCTGATGAAGACGATGTCCATTTGCTTAGTGTTTTTAAGAGAAAAGCAGAACAAGAGAAGCTCATTGATATGGTTGACAAAAACAACGAGAATATGCAGCTCCACAGGGAAGCAGTGACGGAAATGATGAGCCTCGCAGCATGGTGTGTACAAGGCGATTTCAACAAAAGGCCGTCCATGTCAGTGGTGGTTAAGGTACTGGAAGGTTTGGTGTCTGTTGAAACCAACTTGGATTTCAATTTCACAAACCTAACTGACAACCAGCAGACGGAAGTCCCTATCAGTTCAATACTGACTTCAGTTTTATCTGGACCAAGGTAAATAATATGTTTGAGAACTATGATAATATTTCCAATTCTAATGTAACTTTCATAAATGTAATATTCAGTAACTTTGCATTAGAGCTTCATGTACTATCTTGTAACTTTTACTTCCTTTTTTTTTAAAGTTCTTATATTTTTCTGTTCAATCACTTTAGTATGATTTTATTTCTTTTGTTCCCTCTTTTATAGCAAGACTAGTTTGTTATTTTTTATAGATAAGTTAGAACAGCTAAAATTTCATGGAAATATATATGTAATGAATAATAAAATGCAACAATTAGAAAATAAAAATATTGACTGTTGACGATAAAATATTCATAGAAAACTAAAATAAGAAGTCTGATAGAAAAAAAAGAAAAAAAAGAAAGATAAAATACAATGTATACATTGTTCTTATAAGACTTTGATGTATAGATGAAAAAATAAGTACATGATTCTCTGAGTTCTTATCGACTCCTTTCTAAGTTGCATAATTATGTTTCTAAGTTGAACCTAAACCACACCATAGGTCCTGGGGAATTTCTTAGGAATTTGTCACTATGGAAATTGATGGGACCATTCCACTTAAATTTCTCTAAAATGAAAGGATTCATCATGTCAAAAACAACACAAACAGCAATCCCCCTGAATGTGGGTGTGTACCAATTTTTGGGCAGGGCCACTGAGATTGATTCAGTCCCGAGTTCTTGTATGTAAACCACTCCGGAATCTCCACACCAGGGGCGTACATTCTAAATATCTTATTCATGAATTGTACCTGCATGCACCGTTAAAAGAAGTTCATATTTGTGAATGAAACTTCAAGCAAAAGTCTAGATGTCTCATTCATATTTGTGACCTTAGCTAATTGGAGTACAAATACAAAAGCCCCTCCAGTTATATAAAAAAGAAGTTCATTTATAGTAGAGTTGTGGCTTGAAAGTGTATTTACCTTGTTCATCTGCTTCAACAATGAATCAACCTTGGAGGCGCGCTGTAATTGTTTTACAAGTTGATGGCATTTTGTGAATGAAACTTCGCGCAACATTGGGTATTTGGTTAGTTGATCAATACTCATCAAAGATGTGCATTCATCAGCATATAGCCCTGTTATACTTGGAGGAAGTTCCGGTAAACTCTCAAGCCTCCTACAACCAGCCAATGCAAGGAACTGAAGATTAGTGAGATGACTTATGCTTGCAGCCGCAATATTGGAAAAATTGTTACCATCGAGAATCAATCTCTTCAAAGACGCTAAGAACCCAAGATTACTTAAAATGCCTCCGTCCGAAATGTTGCAGTCACTAAGATCCAACATGATCAATGAACAAAGATCCAACAAATTCTGAAAATTTACACCCATAGACTTCTGGCTACAACTTGAGCTACTTATTTGTGAACTGAAAGCAGTACATCCACGGAGATATAAATGTTTAAGGTTTTTAAGAAGAGACATAGAGGATGGAATTCTTTGGATGGCTGTGTGAGTGCAGTGGAGCTCCTCTAAACCAACTAAAAGTCCCAAATCATCTGGTAAATTTTTAAGTTTTGAGCATCCGGACACATCAAGTGTTTTCAAACATTTCAACCTAACAATACTGCTAGGTAGACTCTCAAGATGCTTGCAGTAACTTAGATTTATTACACCAACTCCTGGAAAGTTCTCAACTGATGCAGGTAGTTCACTCAAAGCAGTCGCGCCCAAGTACAGTTCTGCTAAACGATTCATTTTCTCTTCTATTTCAGGGAATGTTCTTAACTTTGAGCAGCCTGAAAGAACGAGAATTTCAAGCTTTTCCAATCGAATTCTCTTTGGTAGGGTCTTTAAATTTCTGCAGTTCTTCAGATTCAGCAAGACTAGTTTTCCAAGATCTCCAATAGAAAAATTGATTTCTACCAAACTTGTGCATTCTTCAAGAACCAGCCTTTCAAGATTAGGTGTAACTGAAAAATCTGGCATCCTTATTAGCTTCTGTGAATGGCTAAGGTTTATATACTTCAGTTTTCCTATATCCTTTGAGGTTTTCCAAAGTTGTATGATGCGGCTTTTTTTCAATTTCAAACTAACTAGTTGTTCTCCCTTAAAGCTATTTGGCAGACTTTTTGAAGGATATCCATGCCAATCAAGCCACCTCAATTCATCAGGAAGAAATTCAGGTCCCTGGCAAACATATGCATTCCGTAATTTGAGAAACCTCAGACTGGTCATCTGCATGAAAGCCTTGCCACCAAAATTAACTTCTTCTTCATTAGTCAGGTGCAGCGACACGCCTTCGATCTTGTCAGTTCCCTAATAAGAAAGAGTATTAAAAGCGGATGAGGAAAGGAAAATAATATAACAAGTCATATGTTCGCAACTACGTACCAAATTTCTTTCAAGTACAGGACAAATATCTTCGCGCTTCCACAATCTACTACATATTCTTGGATTGTAAGAAGCTTCTCGACGAACAATATGCCAGCCCATTTCTTGTATCAATTGGTGTATTGTAATTCGACCTTTTAATATAGTGATCAAACATTTCTCCATGAGAACTTTTATCCCAATGACAGGGCTAAAATTAAAACTCTCAAGTATTCTGGTCACTGAATCTTTCCTCTTCCCTGAAAAGAAACATGCAATGTCTAAGAATATCTTTTGCTCAGTACTGTGGAGACCAGTGAAACTTAGTTCGAGTTTCTTCAAAATTTCATTTTCTGGGATTTGTTTCAAACGCTCCACTTGACTTATCCATTCATCCAAGCCTCTCCCATACAAGAAACTGCCAAGGACTTTCAGGGCTAGGGGGAGTCCACCGGTATGCTCTATCACTTGAGTTGATAGATCCTCAAATTCTTTGGTAGGGTGGTTTTTCTTGAAAGCATGTTGTTTAAAAAGTTGTAAACTTTCATATTTGTCTAAAGTTCTCATTCTGTATATCTTTTCAGTCTCATACTTAACAAGCAGGTGTTTGTCTTTGGTTGTTATGATGATTCTACTTCCGTCACCAAACCATTCACGCCTCCCAGCTAACGCGTCTAATTGATCTATGTGATCAACATCATCCAGAACAAGAAGAACCTTTTTGTACTGTAGTCTTTGTTTTTGCATATTAGCTCCTTCAAACGAATCGTTGATCCTTAGTCTTTTTACAACAAGGATCTCAGAAAGAAGTATCTCTTGCAAGTGCTCTAGTCCCTGCTTTGCGGAACGGTCTCTACTTCGTGAAGAAAACATGCACCTTGAAATTGACTCCGAATGTTATCATAAATAACTCTCGCAAGAGTTGTCTTCCCCACTCCGCTCATTCCCAATATTCCAAGGAAGCGAACTCCACCAGACCCGATGCCAAGCATTTTATATACTTGGTGCATGTGTGACTCCATTCCAACAAGATTTCTAGCATTGCTTGCATGTCTCTGACTACCCAATCTAGCCATTATATCTTCTGCAATTTTCTCTATGACTCTAGCTTCATGTCTGCATATCACAAAGGATAAGTAATATCTCAGACAAGTGTGTGTGTGTGTTTGCCTAAATTTCAATTAAACAGTAGTTTTCTCTTTCCCAATTAGATCTAAATGAAGTGTAATTATAACCATGGCCAACAAAATGTACAGCAGAAATGGTTTAAAACAAGTTCTCTGAAGCCCGTCTTCTCCATGAATTTCTGAATTCCCAGAAGCTGTTGAAAAAATGATTTTATTTTGTAATGCACTGAGGTATACGAAAGATATCAGGGCTCAATGAGTATTTGGCATTTTCCGATGCTTTGGAATATTGTAGTAATAATGTAGCTGAGGCTCAATTTGCAGCTTTCGGACTGCAAGAGAGTTGCAGATATGATCATGGAACTTACAAGTGGCTGATGCATAAACCAGCTTTGGATCTACAAGTTAATAAACTTACTGGATGAACAAGTTTAGAAAGCCAAACTTGAGGATTAGACAGAAGAAGAAAGGTATAGGCTGATTGAGATTATGAACAACTACGGAGTACATCAGTTGGTATACTCCTTTTTTCATGTTTACTTATTTTGAGAGCTTAAATGTAATGAAGGGGAATCGTATTGATAGGGAGAACTGTCATAACATAGATCGGAATAGGAGTTTGTCGCAGAAAGACAAGCAAAATAAGAATGTGTTAACTCCTTAGCGTTGATTTTGATAAATTACACTTAAACATTCACTCATATTCTTCGCAAGGAAACCAAGCATAAAGATATGTCATATGTTCTGATATCTAGAATCAGTCAGATTTCAGAATCAATCAAGCAGATCATGATCAATCAGGAGTTCCGGAAATCATTGAAATATATTCAAAATTGCAGAAGAAATCACCTAAGGAACGAAAGAGATAATGTGCATCTATCAAAGGATACTTTCAAGACAACAAGATCAGTTAACATCCAAGACTACAAGGAAGAAATCGAAATCAAGGGATATATTCAACTTAACAAGATCAGCCAAAGATTCAAGACCACAAGAATATCATCATACAAAGGAATAAATCGATTTGCTCATGCACATATCTGATATGGACATGACTCAGTAAATCAATCAGAATCAAATCAAGGACTTAATCAAAGATCCTTGATTCAAACTCCCTTGGTTTTCTGTGAAAGAGCAAAGTCCTCGAAAGTTATGTAAACCACTCTTAGTCATAGTTGTGAATGTTAAATTTGACAAGATTCAAAAATGAATTAATGAGAAGATATGGTAGTTAGGAGGATAATTCTTCATTGGTAGAAAAGTCAAGATAGCATCTTTTGTAGGTGAAATTTAGGTGAACCATAAATTGGTTTCACAAGGTAAATCTTGACATTTTTGACATATTGTGATGTCATGGATGACATCAATAGGAAGAATTCACTCCTATAAATAGGTAGCTCCTAATTCATTTGTAACACACCTCTCACTTGCCTTCTCATCTCCTAAGGCATTTGTTCTTCTTTCTCTCTTGTAGTATTTCACTTGTACTCTTTTGGAGTGAAATAAATATTGGTTGGTTGTGTCTGAGGACTAGGCAAAAGAAAACAAAAGTTTGCCGAACCTCGTTAATTCTTGGTGTTCTTTTTTGTTGTTGTCTCATTTACTATTTATTAGCTACATTTAGATATAGCAGTTGTGATTCCATCACTCTCTATATATTCGGCTTCCGCAACAATTGGTATCAGAGCCAAGGTATTATCTGAGTATGCTCTGTGGTTGCAGCATAGTCTGAACTTCCACATCAGAAAAAGATTTACTTTGGTCTTTGCATTGTTAGCTAGTAAATAGTATTTGTAGTAAAATGGGAGACAAGAAAAATGATGAGTCCACATCAAGTGTCAATAATACGTCATCATTGGCATCTTCGCTTATGACAAGAATTGTGTCAAATGCGAAATTTGCAGTTGAAATTTTTGATGGGTCAGGACATTTCGGAATGTGGCAAGGCGAGGTCCTTGATGTTTTTTTTCAACAAGGGCTAGATATTGCCATTGAAGAAAAGAAACCAGACGGTGTAGGAGAAGAAGATTGGAAGATTATCAACCGTGTTGCTTGCGGTACCATTCGATCTTACCTTGCAAGAGAACAAAAGTATCCATACACGAAGGAAACATCTGCAAATAAATTATGGAATTCATTGGAGGAGAAATTCTTGAAGAAAAACAGTCAAAATAAACTTTACATGAAAAGAAGACTGTTACGCTTCACTTATATTCCTGGTAGCACAATGAATGATCATATCACCAGCTTTAATAAGTTGGCGACAGATTTGCGGAATATGGATGTGACTTTTACGGATGGAGATATGGCCTTAATGTTGTTAAGTTCACTTCCCGATGAGTTCGAGCATCTTGAAACGACTCTACTGCATGGGAATGATGAAGTATCTCTCAAAGAAGTTTGTTCTGCCTTATACAGTTATGAACAAAGAAAGAGAGAAAAAAAAAAGGCGGAGAAGCAGAAGCACTGGTTGCGAGAGGTCGTTCTCTTCTCAAAATCATATGAGAATGAAGAAAGGAAATCCAAGTGCAAGAAGACGAGACCTCAGCAAAGATGATGTGCTTTTGCGAGAAAAGAGGCATTGGAACGAAAGAGCCAAGTATTACAAAGCCCAACCAAAATAATGGGAGGCTGTCATGGATTCAAATGTGGCTATGTATAGACATCCGATTATCACTAGGTTCACCAGATCCACCAAACCTATCCTGTATGTATGGTGATGGAACTACAGCTTGTAGTTACCATATGTGTCCCAATCGGGACTGGTAGAATGTTACAAGAAGGAGAATGTGGAGGTATTCACACTGCAAACAATAATCCTCTTACCGCATATGGTGTTGGTTCAATACCGATTAAGGAACCATGAATGCATGATAAGGTAAGAACATTAACAGATGTTCGATAGTTACCAGATTTGAAGAAAAATCTCATTTCTGTGGAGCCCTAGAATCAAGGATTCAAGTCATTGCAATATGATATAATTAACGGCGTGATGAGAAATAGCTCTGGGATGCACTGGTGGTAAAGAAGGCAATTACGAAGAATAATAATAACATGTACCACTTCAAGGTAGTACAGTTATTGGGACAAGCCGGACAACAACATCCCAAGGACGATAAAGAGAGCAAACTGACCCAAGCTGTGGCATATGCGCATATGGACATGGCTGCGAGGAAAATCCTTGAAAACTTATCAGATCAAGGAGCTTGCTAAAAGGAGTAAAACTTGCCAAGCTTGGAGTTTGTGAGCATTGTAATCAAGGGAAACGCAAAACAAGGGTTAAATTGGATAGCTATCCCATAATACTAAGAGTTATTTTGGATTTGTTCATTCGGATTGTTGGGGTGCTTCCAAAACATTACATTAGTGTGATATATCACTATTTTGTTAACCTTTGTTGATGACTTTCTTCAAAAGTTGTGGGTATACGATGAAATCAAAAGATGAGTTGTTGGAAGTTTTTCTCAAATGGAAGCGATGATAGTAAACTCAAAGTGGACAGAAAGATTCAAGTGTCTTCGCACAGACTGTGGGAGAATTACATAAAATTGATCTTCTGAATTATATGTGAGGAATATTGGCATCGCAGGAAACATTTATCTATACCGTCAGTATAATCATCCACTAACTAAAATGTGATGCCTTAGTTGGAAGTTATGATATCTCTGAACTTTTTTTGTTCTGTAGATATGTTCGAATGTTTGTTAGTTCTAATAGCTTGGCTTGGGCGAAATATGAAATTTTGGTCTGAGTGCTAATTTAACATATCTCGTTGCTCATCCTTTCATTAAATCCTTCTATCTCATCTGCTGCTATTGGTGAATTAAATCATTGTATATATATGGTATGTGAATAAACCTGCTGAAGAATTATGGTTTCTTTACATATTTTGGGTCTTCAATTGCATATTATCTATTATTGAGAAGTTCAAAATATTGGTATCCTCAAGAGCTAAAGAAGCTTTATTTGGGAATTAATGGAGTCAAAGGATATCCGTTTAATGTTGTCCAGAGACAAGATAAAGATTTTTCTGCGGGATGTTCCATTTGATGATCTGCCTTATGACAAATAAGGACCAACAATTGATGTGCTTTAAGCAGAATGGAGTTTTGAAGGAAAGATAATTTCCCACACAGTGGATCAAACGGAGGAAACACATTAAAAAAAAAAAAGAAGATTTTCCTCTTGAAGGAGAGCCATGTCGAAGAGGAGGTTCCATCTCAAGAACCTCCAACCACAACTTTAATTCAATAGCAACGATCAAGCCAAAAAGGACAATAATGAAAACGAGCATGCTCGGACTCACAGATAAGGTGCTTTGCTAACTCAATTGCAGCCGATGATCCCTACCACTTAAAAAAGACGCAGTCAAAAGTTCACAAAAGAATAAGTGGAGATGCATGGATGAAAAAAATGAATCTGCTTTCTCAGAATCATACATGGAGATTGGGCCCATCTCCAGAGGCAAGAAAGTAATTGGTGCAAATAGGTATTGCAAAAGAAAGCAAGGATTTCCCTACAACAACGAAAATTGTTCGCTACAAAGCAAGTGGTGGCCAAAGATATGCCTCAAAAGGAGGGAATTGATTATAATGAGGTTTTTCTCCAGTTGTGAAACACTCCTCCATTAGAGTTTTGTTGGTTTGGGTAGCACAGTTGAAGTTTGAACAGTTCAATTGGATGTAAAAACTGCTTTTTTTACATGGAGACTTGAAGGGAATATTATATGCTCAGCAGGGATTCAAAGTTGATGGAAAGAAGAATATGGTGTGCAAACCTGAAAAATCGTTGTAGGATTGAAACAATCTTCACTAGAGACAGGGTGACAAACGATTGACAAGTTTATGTGCAGCAAAGGGTACGATAAGAAGCAATACGATCATCTGTGTGTATATGTGCGCAATGCTGAGAGAATAATTCCCTTATATATCTTCTCCTTATGTTGAAGATGAATATGTTGATAGCTTCTAAAAGTCAGAGCCGAATTGAGACTTCAAGAATCAAACTAAGAAAGGAGTTTGAGATGAAGGTTTAGGTGAGGCAAAGAAGATTCTGGCATGGAGTATAAAAAGAGATAGACATTCAAGAAACTCTTTTATCCTTCAGAAAGGAATATTTGAAAGAGTACTGAAACCGAATTCGGTATGAATGAAAAACGAAGTCGGTTAGCACCTCCGCTTCTCCCTCATTTGTTAAGCTTAGTGATGCTATGTCACCTCAAGAATGAAGCTGAGCGAGAATATATGTCAAGAGTACTATACGCGAACGTATTGGTAGCTTGATATATGCAAATTGGGGGGGGGTTTGGCACAAGGCCAGAATATTTCACACGCTGTTGGAGTTGTGAGAGGTACATACAACAATCACTGAGAAAGAAGCACCTCATATACAGACAGGCTAGTAAAAATGGATTCTATCCGTATATTCATAATACTGTAGGATGTGGTTGGTTTTCGAGCAGTAAAGATAGTCAATAATCTTGTTGGGATATTGTGAATCAGATTATGCAGGTGATTTGGAAAACGAAGATCAACTACGGTTATGTTATTAGGCTATTGCAAATGCACGCATTATTGGAAGTCTCACTTTGCATCAATCAGTTGCTATTGGCTACCACTGAGGCAGAGTAAAATGGCAATTACAGAGGTGAGAAAGGAACAATTTGCTCAAGAGATTGCTAGAGAGCTTTGTATTAGGACAAGAAAAATCAAAATATGTTGTGATAGTCAGAGTGCTATTAATTAGCAAAGAACCAGTTTAATCATGTCAGACGAAGCACAATGACGTCCGATATCATTCATACGAGAATCATAGGGAAGATGGTAGAGTCATACTACAGACAAAATTCATAACATAACGCGATAATCCTGCCGATATGTTGACAAAGTGGCTGAGATGCTGGTCAAGTCAACAATTGTTTGAGCAACTTGATACCAAACAATTGTTAACATTGAATGATATATGAGGTTGAAAGCCAAAATCAAAAATTTGTTGTTGAAGAAAGAATGAAAATGGAGAATCTGCAGGTGAAGATTGTTAAATTTTGACAAAGATTCAACATGAATTAACTGATGAGTATGGTAGTTAGGGAGGGTTTATAATCTTCATATGGGTAGAAGTCAAGAGTAGGCATCTTATAGAAATTTAGGTGAACCATAAATTGGTTTCAAAGTAAATCTTGACATTTTTGACATATGTGATGTCATAGGATAACATACAATAGGAAAGAATATCACTCCTATAAATAGGTAGCCCTAATTCAATGTAAACACACCTCTCACTGCAATTCTCATCTCCTAACGGCATTGTTCTTCTTTCTCTCTGTGTATTTCACTTGTACTCTTTTGGAGTGAATAAATAATTGGTTAAGTTTGTGTCTGAGGACTAGGCAAAGAACAAAAGTTTGCCGGAACCTCGTAATTTTGGTGTCTTTTGTTGTGTCTCATTTACTATTATATATATTCATTTAGATAATAGCGTTGTGATCATCATCTCTATATATACGGCTATGCAACAGTGAAGCACACCTTCACTTGAATTTATATTTTTATCTTCTTTTTCTTTCATAAAAATTTTG
>CM040624.1:92016861-92041034 GCA_022817965.1 Solanum lycopersicoides | reverse complement strand
TATTGAGATTCCTTTTATGAAATCACACTGATATGTTATTTTCAATTTAGACATAAAATCTCAAATATTTTTTTTCATAAAAATAAAACTTACGGTTGTTTTCTTCCAGTATGAAGCCACCAATGCCAAGTATCAAATATCAAAATGTCATAACCAGTCCATAGCTTTGAAGAAATTGCAACTGAGTCCAACTTTAGTACTCTTTTTGATTTCTCCTTCACTATGTCTACTAGCAATGCATTTCTCACATAACTCAATCTCACTTGCTTTGACTACATAAATTTAACAATATAATTATAAAAAAAAAACATTATTGGACAGATTATTATAACTACATATCAATTTGACATTAACAATATTATATTGAATGACAAATGTGAATAATTAAGCGTAAAAGAGGATGATAAATGAGTTTTAATTAATAAGTTCAGTTGAATCTAGTATTTTTTATTCGAATCAAGTTATATATGTATATCTTGAGATTTTATATTATCAATCCTTGAAATATCAATAAATATCTATGTTGATCCTTGTGGTACGTATTTAACTTTTGATTAATTGGACTATAAATTTTTGATTTCTCTATACTTAAAAACCGATAACCCAATAATAAAAAAAAAAATCTAAATCGTTACAAAATTATTACTTCAATAACTTAATACAACTACCACAAATAATATTCACAATTTTTATCTTGTGTTGTGCTTTATGAGGTAAGGTCAAGTCCTTTTCTCTCATAAATGCAATTCCCCCAAAAACATGGGAAAATATCTTCTCCTTTTTTTTGTGAAAAAAAAAAATCTTTCACAATTGATCCAATTATTATGTGTCAACCCATTTAATTACCCATATTAGAGGTTGAAGTTATAATTTATCACTTATTTCTAGTTAATTTACCATTTATTAATAACTATATGATCATTTATCAAAATATTGAGTCTATTATATTTGTGTCAAATCAATACTGCACAGATAAAAATAAATAGAAGAAATAATTATCTTATATATTAACAATAATATATTCAGTAAAATTTCACTAGGGGAGATTTAGAAAGGTAAAGTATACTCATACCTTATCAATTATCACTACCTTCTATTTTCAATAGACATTCGATTTAAGTGCATCAAATTCAAATTTTACAAAACGAAAACAATGAAGATGCATAATATATGAGTTCAAAGTCAAAAGGGTAAAAAAAATTATTAAAAATTTCAAAAGGGTACATCAATTATTATTTTTTAACCAAAAGGTAAAATCCCTCCTGACGGAGCGATTTTCTTCTGACAAAATTGACGTGTTAATTTTTTTTTTTAAAAAAACACGCACAAAAATCGCTGCCGTGTCAAAAAAAAAATCCTTAAATTTACTGATTTTTTTTTAAACAAAGCTGCCCCTGCCTCTATTGCTGGCTTGCTGCAAAGAGACGAAGACCAAACTCTTTTAAAGAAAAGGAAATCGCTGCTATAGCACATTTCAATTTAAATTTTTTTTTGAAAAACGATGCACGCGCAGCGATATTTAAAAAATCACCGCATCAATTTTGTCAGAAGAAAATTGCTCCTCAGGAGCGATTTTTCCGTTCTGGTTTAAAAAAATTGATATGCCCTTTTACAAATTTTTTACCCTTTTGACTCCGAGCTCCATAATATATACTTAACAAAACCATACAAGTTTATTAAATTAAAATTCTGAATTCACCTCGATTCACTTACGGGTATAGAAAAGGTTGACATGATTGGTCCATTTCTGGTGACAGAGTAATTAAGACTTGGAAAGGCAGAATGAAGCATGCAAGCCAAAGATTGCCATTGATTCAAGCTCAATGAATCTCCCACGAATAATACCTTCTTGTTTTTAATTCTTCTCATAAAGTCACTTCCATCCCACCTATATGTGTATATATACAAAAATTAAAGTCAAGAATTTAAAAACTATTTTTACAAATGTTTCACGGATAGACATATATAAGAAAAAAATAAAGAGGGAAATAGTTACGTATTTGGTCGTTCATCGAAAATATTTATAATCGTTAGTCAGTATACATATCATGGAAAGATATATAACAAAATAAAGAGGGAAATAGTTACGTATTTGATCACTCGTCGAAAATATTTTAGTCGTTATTTAGTATGCATATATTAAGAAAGTATTTTTTACTAATGTTTCATGGAAAGACATAACAAAATAAAGTGGGAAATAGTTATGTATTTGGTCACTCGTTGAAAATATTTATAATCATTATAGCTGTTAAATTAGGATGGGTACCCAATCCAATCTTAATGGGCTAGAGAGTTAAATGGGTTGGGACGGGTTGACTCTTTTAATTTAAAGACCAATAAAATAGCAGCTCAATCCAATCCTAAGCGGACCACGGATTGATCGTTCAACCAAAAAATGAACAATGTTACTCCCTTAGAAAGAGTATCTAAGAGTATCGAATGTTGACGTCTATGAACACGACATCAATACGTACAATATTCATTTATGAATCACACAATTCGGTGGATACTTACTAAATACATTCATGAATCACACACTTTGGTGAATACCTTACAAAAATACATTTATGAATCACATACTTCACTGATATTTACAAAAATACATAATAGTCAACGTAAGATTTAGCGGGAAAATGTTGATCATTCCTCCCAATAAACTAGCTATTTTGAAAGATTTGATTTTTTATTTTCTAAAATATTTTTTGATAAGAACTTTACAAATAAAACACTACTAAAAATATATCTAAAAAAATATTTTTAAATATTTATAGCCCACAGACTCGCTTATGAGGCTTGCAAGTTGAGCTTACGAAGCTAGCAGGTCAAGTGAGGCTGAGCTAAAAAATCTTGTTTCTAAATGGGCTAAAACAAAATTAAGTTCAATACCACTTAATTCTAGAAGAAAAAGTTGAGCCGATCTAGCAAGTCAAATCCATTTTAACAGCTC
Organism: Solanum lycopersicoides; assembly: GCA_022817965.1. Lineage (NCBI taxonomy): Eukaryota > Viridiplantae > Streptophyta > Magnoliopsida > Solanales > Solanaceae > Solanum > Solanum lycopersicoides. The sequence continues at coordinate 92,038,087 of CM040624.1, read as the reverse complement.
TAATAATCATTAGTTAGTATACATATATTAAGAAAGTATTTTTACTAATGTTTCATGGAAAGACATATAACAAAATTAAGGGGGAAATTATATATTCGCCGTAAGTATTTATAGTCGTTCGCCGGTATACATATATTAACACAAATTGTACATATATTATATACATTTTTTCAAATTTTTTATGTGTTGGTGCATATTTAAATTACATTTTGAAAATATAAAAGTGGGATCTTAAAATAAAACAAGTTAATTTGTCTATTGTTAGTTACAAGTTATATAACACGTGAAAAATAGTTTATATCATAAATGCCTTAAATTTTTAATAATAAATGATTTCACAAGGTCACAAGTTGATGAAATTAATATCCAACGTAGGCGGGAATACCTCATTTGTAGATTACTAATTTATCAAAGTAATCTTAATTATTTCCTTGATAAATTACTAATCTGCAAATGCAATATTTTCGCCTACATTGGATATTAATTTCATCAAATTATGAAATAATTTATTATTAAAAAAAATCCTTAATATATACATTTCTAGATTAGTAATTCATCAAGAAATTTTAATTATTTCCTTCGTTTCAATTTATATGGTATCATCTGAATTTCAAGAATTTTTTATTTTTTTCATTTTGACCGTTCATTTAGTCATATACTTCCTCCATCTGATATTGTTTGTCATGTTACGTTTTTCGAAAGTCAATTTAACTAATTTTCAAAGTTAAATTAGATCATATTAATTTGATATTTTAAACAAAAAAATTAGATATTCTAAAACTATATGAAAAGTAATATAAACTGCAGTTTTTTATGTATTAATATGATGAAAAAATACATCTTAAAATGTTAGTCGAAGTTTTTATAATTTGACTCTAAAAATAGAAATCATGACAAACAATACCAGACGAAGAGAATAATTTATAAAAAATTGAAAAATAATTTATATATAAAAATACTATAATTCACAAGAAAATTTGAATTATGTTAGTAGTAACATTTTGGTTTGTACATAGGACTTCTACGTAAATGGCCAAAAAACAAAATGCACGAAAACAAATAATTCAATTACCAAGCAAACACATGTTCACCTAGATAAACGAATATTTACGAAACACGATATATAGATGAGACAAGTTTCTTAATTATTTGTCTTATATTTTTTTATCTTTTTAAAAAAAATATTAAATAGGAGACTCTTTTTTTTAAAATGAGAAGGACATTATAAAGTGGGAAATCGAACGTTTTGTTTGTCTATGAAATTGTTTCACTTTTTTTTTTTTTTCAGAAGTTTAACTTTGGAAAGCACATTTAACTATAAACATTTGGAATTCAACTTGAATGTAAAAAAAATAGAGTTTAGAAAATAACAAAAAGTATTTTTCACTTTCTTAGCTCATAAGAAGTTAAAAATAACTCTAATTTGTATTCATAATTAAGCATAACTTTCATTTTTAGATATTATTTTCAATTTAAAAAAAAAAAATTATATTTTTTAAATTTCACAATAAAACATGGTCTATACCGCCCAGTGGATCAGCCATATACAATGAAAGAATGTGAATTAATTATCTTTCGTCAAAAAATTATACTATACATATATAAAATTATGTATATATTAATTCTTAAAATCTTCTTTAACGAAATTTCTAACTTCTCCGCTTCAAACCCTCACCATTGGATATTTAAGTATTAGTAACTTTTATCAGCCACTTGTCATCCATCAACTTTCGATACATACAAGATGAAACAATTCGTTCAAAAAATTCCCACTTTTTATATCTACCTATTTTTCGTTAAGAACAATACTAACATATTTAGTAATATTTTATTAAGTACGATACAGAAAAGATAGAACATGTATAAATTTAACCATTACTTTATAGATGTAAAGAGACGTTCTCGAAAGAAAGCATAGCAGTTAATAAGAAAAACACGATAATAAAGATAGATGTAATTCATCATTACCTGGCTAAGTTACAATCTGTGGGTTGCCATCTATACTTGAGATATGCTTTATCTGGTCTACCATTCTTTACACAATCAAATTGTTGAAGTAAAAATGGACAATTTTTTGCATTATAAAGTGGATAATTATAGTCCATAACCCATTTTCCATCATATAAATCACAATTTGCACCCAATTTTTTTAAAGGAGGGTGTAGTAGCTTGTTTTGTTTTGCTTCTACTAGAAAATCAACATTATTGATAAGAAAAATAATGTTGATTATGAAGAAGCAATTATGAAAATTTATTTGAGGATTTTTCATGGTATGGAGAAGAAGAAAAAAAAGAAAAGATAGTTATTATGTTGTAAGGTATAATGTAGGTGAAAGGAGGATTTAAAGGGGTGAGATTTGTGATGAAATTAATTAATAATATAATGAGTTATTTGTTTAATTTAATTGTGATGAGAAGAAGGGGAAAAAAATGAAAATGTTAATTTTTATTAATTTTAATGACCACGTTCATTAATTGCTGAATATTCGGACTTAAATTGGCGGTTTATTTTGCTTTTTATACATGTTCATAATCATGAAATTTACATATAAGGGGAATTTAAATTGGCGGTTTTTATTGTGTCAAATATATTTAAGAAATTTATTATTTTATTTATTATATTTGGATTTGATATGACGGTTCATAAAATAATTATTGACATGGTTAGTTTGTGATGCTATTTTTATTAATTGATGTTTAGTACACGTATTAGATTTTGATATAATAATTAATTAATGCTGATGATAAAATATGGAAGGAATAAATATTTTTTCTTGATATGTTAAAAGTAAAAGTGAAAATCTATTTTTAAAATATCATATAAATAAAAATGAACGAAAGTAAGGTGATGATATTGTGTCCTAATACTTTTCATGAGTATTCTTATTCATTTTTATTTATCTATTATTTTAAAAAAAAAACTTTATTTTTATATTTCATATTAAGAAAATAGAATTAAATTTTTTCATATTTTACTCATAATATTAATTACTTATTATCAAATTAGTTTTCAAAACCTAATAGTTTATAAGAATAGTGTGGGAAATAGTCATGTTAATTTTATTTTTAAAATGTATGTGCCAAATGTGAGAAATAAAAATAAATGGAGGAAATATTTACAAAGTGTAGTTAATTATAGTAAGGCGTGTTCCCAAATCACAAGTAAAATAATTTTAATAAAATAATGAAATATAGACAGAAAATGAAGGGAATTTATTTTAAAGTCCTTCATAAATTAATTTTATATCTTTTTTTATAAGTTTTATTTTTATTTTTAAATTTAAATTAAATAATGTTTTCTTCTCTAAATTATTGCATTAGGAATCTATCAAGCGGTGTCATTGGATCACTGTCAGAAAATATGAGGACTTAATTTAAAAAAACTTAATCTTACCGGCAAAATCCCCTTATATTACTGAGACCTTTCTTTAAAATTAAATAGTAGAAATAAATAAATTGTAAACTAACAATAAATAATTCATTTTATAAGAGTTGACTTCATAGTAATGGTCTAATGGAAATATTAGTTGGCAAATTAACTCTATTGTTTTAATTTGGAGATTTATTTAATGGCACCTTAAATTCCTGGAAGTTGACTTCACACATTTATATTCCTTAATCAGAAAATAAACAATTAATAATTGGAAGATACCTTATATGTCTTGAAAAGGATATTAAACCAATGTGAATTTGATGAATGAGTTCTTTGTTTTTTTTCTTTAGTGTTCGGAGCTCATATTAGAGTCTCGATTAAATTTGAATTATACATTGAAATAGATATCAAGTAACTTTAACCACCAAGACTTAAATAGATGGGAAGAATGACCTAGTATATTATTGTCTCTGCTAAATTTTAAATCTGATACCTCGAAATGTTCGACCACTAAATTAGTCATCGACTTCACACTCATAAAACTTAATCTAGAGGATCTTTATTGCTTTTTAAAATGATAAGGATATAGATGCTCATAATTTCTTTTAAAAAATATGTTTGATCATAAAATTTTAAAATTAACTTGAAATTGGATGTGAATACTATTAACCTATGAAAAATGACTAATCTTGGTTATTTGTGAATTTTACCTTGACAATATGTTTTCATAATTTATACTATAGTTTATACAAGTGGCTTCAAAGTTCCAACCAATTGAAAATGAGGAACATTTAGCTAAACAATAACATAGTGAAATCAACATATTAGAAGCTTGAAATTGACATAACTTTTGACTTGTATTTAACTTAAATTACTAGGTGGTCTCTAGATAGTCGATATATTCTCGTAAAATAAAAATCTTTACACAGACGATATATATAACTTACACTTATAACCCATAAAACACCCAAAAAAGGCATCAAAACAGAACCAAACCACAACTTGCCCTGTTTCTCTTGAACTTCACTAATAGACCTCAATGTCTTACCTTCAACATCTTCTAAAACCTCCAAAACTTGCCCGTATTCGCTTAGCTTGATTGCAGTAGCATGTGATTGCCCTCCGGCTAACAAGTTGTCAAGTTGTTGCCCTGTGATCGGGAGCTTCAACAATACCTTCCCAAGCTCTAAATCCGAAACACTCAACTGTGCAAATACTGATCTCTTAGCATGCAGAGCAACCCAAAAATCCCCTCTCGAATTCATTCTGATGTTGTCTGGAAATCCTGGCAACTCTGCAAATGTATCATGTTTTCCCTTTTAAGGGCCTTTTAGTCAATATCTGAAAATTCTACCGGTAGAAGTTTCAGCTACGAGCACGAAGGATTTGTTTTTGCTCAGTGATACACCGTTTGCAAAAGCAAGGCCTCTTATTAATATTTTGGTTTGTTGTGTGGATTTAACATATTTCATATGCATGCATAAGAATTGCCTGCGTTGGTACTTTGTGCTTGTTTCCGTGAAGTAAATCACATCGTCATGATCATCAATGTCAATGTCATTTGTGAAAACCAAAGGCTTACCTTCGAATATTTGGACTAATGGTGTAGCTAATCCTCCTTTTGGTCCAACAAGTTGGAGTCCGAAATAGGCATCAGCAATGTATAAATCCCCTGTTTTGGTATCGAATCGTAAGCCTAATGGCCTTCCACATATATGCTCCAATTCAGGAGCAAAAGGCAGGGTACAATTCTTCCTATGAGAAGATGTAACTGCAAAATCAGACCATTATGATCCTTTCCACTTGTACAATTGATCAAGTAAGGTTTAGTATTATTCGTCCACGGGGCTGTTTCTGGTGCGAAACAGATGTTTCTTTGACTCTTCAAAAATATCAACAGGTAAGTGTCTGATACTCTAAAAGTACTGCATTTCTGGAGAATCTAACACGGGTGCAACAACATTTTGGAGTGTCCGAGGAAGGTTAGATCATTTCACATAGTTAACTTCAAGACTCTTTGATTACCTGTTTCGTAAGTAAACCATACAAATTCCAAAGGCATCATGACATGAAGGTTTATGTATATACTGAGATATGGCCACTAAGCATTACAATTTACAACTATAGCTTATAATCAATGACAATTTATACTAGTGTTTCAGTAAATAGCGTGCGAGTACTTATACATGGTTGATGTTGTATGGTAACTCCTGTTGCTTATCCTGCTTCGGTTATATATCTTACATGTAAATATTTGCCTTGATTGGTTGCCATGTTTCTCAAAGTTTTGGGATACTAATCTGTAAAAGTCCGTCCCTGCATTATAAAACACTCATGAATAGTTGATGATAGTTCATATCGGAATCACAAACACCTTATAGTTTAGGTAAGAAAACTCGCAAATAAGTGATATTTTATCTGTGTTTTTGACCATTATCTCAAAGGAAAACGATTAGAAAGATTGATAACTTACACAAACTCAGCTGAGACGCGATCTTTAATAGCATTACTTGGAAGAGGCCAGAAAACTCGGTATGGTCCCTGAACAATCTCCTTTTTGTGATAGGCTGATACCAAGCCATTCAAGTATGATGCCACTTTACACTGTGTTGAACGATTTCCAGAAACTATTAAGCTGTCAAGAAACATAACACGCGTCTATTAGATCAACGCAAATTGATGAACTCATCGTTGTAGAAGATGGAACTTTATAACACATGCTGATCTCACATATTTCCAATTTGATTTCTCAGATGGTCACTCAACTAATAGTTATTATCCCCGAAAGTCACCCTTCTTGTGATTCCAATTTTCCTCGACAAAGCTATTAGTTGAGTGTCTATACGAGTAATCAACTCTAGATTGTGGAACAAAAGACTAATGTATAGTTGTATTTTATTTACCTTTTGTCGCTAACTTCTACCTTTATATCACTTATATTGACACCGGGGAGTTCTATAGATACGACGTACATGCTTCCAGATTCTGCAACATCCATCTTAGGAGACCATTCACTCCCTGCATTAGCAAAAACAAAAGGAAATGTTTCAACATTCCAAAGAGAATGTACACGCGATAAAAAAAAAACGCTAATCAAAGTAAAGCATATTTTTGTTTACCATTAGATTCAAGTTCATTTCTTCTTTCTTTCAATTGGAAACGAGGTGCTTCTTTAGTCCTTGTACGTGGCCTAGCAAATTTAGGAGCTTCTTCAGCAATTCCATTGTGTTTGCAATTATGTGTAGTATTATTTGCAGGTCTAGAAAACATTGGTCCTTCAAAGGCGCGAGAACTCTTCTTTGCATAATCATTAGCCTTGAAAGACGAGGCGGATTCAGTACAACTTCCCTGTCCCCAAAGCAAGAAAGCGAAACGAATATCAAAAACTCATTGAAACTAAGTAATGGCAATTCGATTACTAATTCGCAGACCTGTTCACTTGAATTAGTTCTCATGAAACAAGCTTGAGAACTGGAACTTTGTCTTGCATAGTTCATTCTGTTATCGTACCTCGGAATAGCAGAATTCAAGCTGCTGCTACAGCTCTATACATTAAACAAAGTGAAAATTTCAAATATTACATGAGCAAATAAACACATCAATAGATAGTTAAAAGAAACAGGGGAAATGAATACTTCTATGACTTAACCACAACTTTGTACAAATAGCAAATGGTTAGGTTGGGTTGAAATTGAAAATATGAAAATTTGTTGAATAGAAATCCGGTTGGATCTTGATCCGTCCAAGTTTACTTTGGGCTTAAATTGGCTAATAAACAGGTTGGGTCTTGACCCGCCCAATTTGATCAGATTAATCTCAATAACTTAACATATTGATATTTTACTTTTATAATTACAATTTGAATTTCCGCTCAAATATTTATTGTTAAAAAAGTAATTAATGAATAGGATAAATCCTAAAAGATGTTAAATACATAATAATTTTATACCTTCTATATAAGAACACATCTTAATAAAAAGTTTTAAAACAAGTTGAAATTGGAGATTGAATTGAAATCAATTGAGAATTTTCTTCAAATGGGTTAAGCTTGAATGGATTGAAATTGAACCCAATTCAAATTATTTTTAGCCCAACCTTAAAATTTTAGACGGATTAGGCGTGTTACCTATGTTTGGATTTATTTTTGACACCCCTATTTATAATTAATCATATAGAATTAAATATTGAACTGTAATAAAACGGATATCAAATGCTAAAAAAAATAAATATGAAAAGGAACGTCAATGCATTGGCTATAAGTAGATTACTTTATTTTCGATTTAGCTGGTGACAAGTCCTACCATTGAGAGGTTCTGGATTCTCGAAAAGACACCTTTGACCTTACTTTTAATAAAACTAAGTGAATTTTTCAAACATAAATACGAAACCTTGGACAAAGCTACTAGTTCTATCGAACCTGTAACTCCGCCCCCTGCAGTAGAGATAGAGAAAGAAATTACCATAGGAAAGAGATGAGTAGCGGAGGCAGAAATATCATCATGTGAAGTTAAATGTGCAGTAATCATGTTAACTCTTCGTCGAACAATTTGACTCTCCATTGCTCCAAACCAGAGTGAATATAATACACAAAGTGTTTCTCTATTTGCTATGTGAATATTGAATAGATACAAATGCTCTTTAAGCAATGGTGAGAATTTGGATATGGTGATATGGATGATGACGATATGTGTAGATTTTATTTTATTTTGAGTGTGAAGTGAACTTTTTTGGTGGAAAAGATCTTTCATTCCACAAATATCGGCAATCAGATTAGACACTATTGGCACTTTAAAAAGTGACGTGGAAAAATTGAACCGACCGATAAATTAAATCAAAAAAAATGTTATTGGATATTGGGTTTTTAATGAGTTTGTAAAAAAAAATTGGGTTATTAGTTCGATATCGATTTTTACTATTGGAATATTGAGTAAACCAATAATCCAATAAGACGGTAATAATTTATTATTTTATACTTCTTAATTATTAAATAGTAATAATTTAATATATAATTAGACACTATAACTATATCAAATTATTAGTACTCTAGCAACTTCACACTAGGTCATTTTACTAGTTTTTATTATTTACTCAAAATCTAAAGATTAAAGTAAAGGTTCACAATTGAAGCTATTTGATTTTAGTTTTAGTCTTGTTGGGCTAGTTTATTTTAGTTTTAGTTTGTAATTGAAGGTTGTAGCATTTGCAAGTTTGTAAAGGTCCGTAATTTGATTAACATAAAAATTTCATACTATGTTTTGGTGATAACATGTAATTGTAGTCTTCGTACTATATATTCTCTTATTGATGTAATTTCTCATTATCTTTCTTGTTTCTCTATATCAAAGCATTTAGAGAAGTGAGAAGACATATAATATTTTACGGACATTTTTTTATTGGGTAAAACGAAAATCGAACCGATAATGATAAAAAATATCTTATTGGTTTGTTATTGGGTTAGCATATTTAAAAATCAAAAATCGATAAATCAAATCGATAATACATAAAATCGAACCGAACCGATCAATGCACACCCCTGCTTGCAGCAACACCAATTTTTTTGGAAACTCAGAAATATTTGAATTTTCATGGTGAAGCATATATTTGAAAATATTTTTAAAAAAAATTATTGTCAAATGCTAGCTTAATACATTCTTTAAAACTTGTTATAAAAAAAAAGGAAACTTTCGCATATAGCAACTTAAAAATAATTAATTACTCTTCATAGCTATAGTTTAATAGTTACAATTTGTAGCTACATGTTATATAGAGGAGAGAGGCGAGCGACACTGGGAGAGAGAGGAGAGAGGCGAGAGAGAGGGGAAAAAGAGTGGGAAAAAGGTGAATTGTATATGTATATTGGTTAGATAATTGTATATTATACATATGTAATTGTATATATGACAAGAGAGATTGGAAAAGGGAGGAGAGAGGCGAGCGAGACTGGAAGAGAGAGGAGAGAGGCGAGCGAGATTGAGAGATGGAGGAGAGAGGCGAGCGAGAGAGGGAAGAGAGTGGGAGAGAGGCGAGCGAGATTGAGAGATGGAGGAGAGAGGCGAGCGAGAGAGGGAAGAGAGTGGGAGAGAGGTGAATTGTATATGTATATAATTGTATATAACTGTATATTATACATATATATTTGTATAAATGGCAGCGAGATTGGGAGAGGGAGGAGAGAGGCGAGCGAGATTGAGAGAGGGAGGAGAGAGGCGAACGAGAGAGGGCATTGAGTGGGAGAGAGGTGAATTGTATATATATATAGGCTAAAAAATTGTATATTATACATATTTATTTGTATATCTTGGCGAATTATACATATACAAACATGACTAATTATACAAACTCGAAGTTAACCCATGTAATTGATGTATAATTTTAGTCGTGAGTGGTAATTATAGCAAACTGTAGATATGATGAATAATTAAATAGTATAAGTTTGCTTATCCGCGTAATTTTCCCTAAAAAAATGATACAATTTTAAATTTGAAAAAAATCGCTACAAAAGAAAAAATTAAATAGTAGTAATATTTTTACATAAAAGAGATTAAGAAACTCTTCGCTATTTTAGTAGAATTTATTTTTACCATGTATTTTAAGTGGAGAATGAGTAGAAAAAAGTATTTATAACATAAATTTTTCACTGATTTAAAATGAAAAAACGAATATTTGTACTTGATAGTAAAATTAATTTCATGTTTTCTCATTCCAAAAGAAAAACTCTACATGTTTCCTAAATTTCACCTTTAACCTAAAGGTTATAATTATAAAAATGTTATGACACGTTTAATATTATAAATTTTCAAAATATTATAACTATATAAATACTATGACATGATTATATTACAATTTAAAAACTTATTTATTTATTCATACATTTTATCAATTCAAATTACATTATTTAAATTAATGAGGAATATCCACTATTTCAATCAAATTATTTGAGGTTCTTATAATAAGGGGATATAACAAGTGAAGAATATGGAAAAAATTTACTTATATCAGGTGTTTAAATTAAATCAATGCAAAATGTATTACTACATAATTTAGTGAAGTAAAATGATAATAAATTTAAACAAATGACATACATATTAACTTGGTGTAAACATTCGATACAGATAAATTTTATCGAAAAGATTACTTGAAGACCAACTTCATACACGTGGCATAGTCAATTGCCATAATAATAAATTTATGGTCATCTTAATTCTTATTATCAAGAAGTTTCTTTAAAAATAGTACTCCGTATAACAAGTTGTAAGAAAAAAGAAAAAGAAAAAAAGTAGATAATACTGTTATTAATTAAATTAGACCAGAAGGAGTAACGACCAAGAAAAAAATAATCACATGATGACAAAAAGTTGATCAAATAATATCATTGACCCAATTTTTAAATTATGTTACGTCATTAATTACGATAATTAGTTGTTCAACATAAAATAATTGAGTTATTAGCTCTATGGAGAATTTTATTAGATTTGATATATTCATTTCGTCTCATATTATATAGCATATTTTTTTTAGGGAAAATGTACAAATATCACATCAACCTATGCTCGAAATCTGAGAGACACACTTATAATATACTAAGATCTTATTACCCCTGAACTTATTTTATAAGTAATTTTCTACTCTTTCGGCCTACGTGACACTTTTTGGAAAAAAAAAGTCAACCAGCATTGGGCCCACAAAATAGTGCACCTATTAATAAAATAAGTTCAGTGGAGTAATAGGACCTTAGTATAGTATAAGTTTGTCTCTGAAATTTCGAGCATAAGTTGAGGGGATACTTATACATTATCCCTTTCTTTTACGTGTTTTATAAAATTCATAAATCAAAAACAACTTTATTATTTAACCCTTAAACTCTGTTCAATACTTGCACCTTATTTAAGAATAAGAGTAACCTAATTTATTTTAAAATATTAATTAAGAGTAATCTAATTTATTTTAAAATATTAATACTATAAACAAAATAAGATAAAAATAATTAATTTTATCTTAATTTCTTAAAATGACAAATAAATTGAAAGGACATTAATTTAACTTTCTGAATTTTCATTTCGTTTATTGAAGTTCGATTTCTCACCCGATAATCTTATAAAATGTGGGACCGGTTGAGTATATTAATTTATTATTAAAAGTGATTTCATTTGGTTAGTAGACTAAATGATAAGATTAAAAGACAATGTCGTCGGCTTAACTAATGCAATTAAAAGACAAAAACAATAGAAAATTAAGGATACATAGCATGTAGAAAACTTTGAATTTTCATGTAAAAGGAATAATTAGAGTCCTAATGAACTATAGTGAATATCCATTAACCTGTTTGCCACATACACTATAATTTCATAATCTAAGTACTAACATGCATGCTTAATTAAATTATTAACACTAATCATCTAGGGTGTGTTTGGTATGAAAGGAAAATGTTTTCCATGGAAAATGTTTTCCTAGAAAATGTTTTCCTGGAAAATAAGTAGATTTTGGACTTATTTTCTCATGTTTGGTTAGTGAGTGGAAAATATTATCCGAAAATAATTTTTAGTGTTTGATTTATGAATGAACAAATGTTTTTTGAGAAACATCTTTTGTTTTTACTAGAGTAGAAAATAATTTATGAAATTGAAATTTTTTTTAGAAACAAATTTTATTTAATTATTTTTTTGGGGGGGTGGGGGTGGGAAGGGGGCTGGGGCTGGTAGGTGGTGGGTAGGGGGGGCTGGCGGGGGCAGGGGGTAGGTGATTTTTTTTTTTTGAAGTTGAAAAAAAAATTAATAATAAAATTAATTTTTTTTTGGAGTTGGGGGTGGGGGGAGGGCTGGTAGGGGTGGGTAGGGGGCTAGGGGGAGGGAGGTAGAAGTTTTAAAATAAAAATATTTTTAAAAATGAACTCACATTTTTTTTGGGAGGGGGGTGGCCGGTGGTGGTGGGTGGGTGGGGTGGGGTGGGGTCAGGGATCGGATGAAAAATAAAATTTGAAAATGAAAATATTTTTAATGTTGTTTTGGCAAAAAAAATAATATAATTTGAAGTTGGAGGAGAGTTTTGGAAAATGTTTTCCTTAATTTTTGAAGGGAAGTCATTTTCCTTAATTTTGAAGAAAATGAGTTGATTTGGAAAACATTTTCCAAGAATTTTGTCCCAACCAAACATGAGAAAATTGGAAAACATTTTCCAGAAAATGTTTTCCTTCATACCAAACACACCCCTAATGTTAATTCTTTGTCTTTTTCTCTTAATAAAATGAAACACTTTATTAGAAATCAAAAATAGTATCTTAATCGAAAAGTTTGAATATGGCTAGTTATTAAATAACATTCCTTTTTTTTTAAATTGTTACGAAAATAGGCTTCATTTATTTATTATGCAATGCAAATTATATATTTCTTTTTTATTTTATATATAAGCTCACGTCTTTGTACTTTTCGAGCTTTTCATGCTCACACAATATAGAGTAGTAGTATTTTATTTCAGAAGTGATTTCTACGAATATATTAACGTGTTGTTTAACTAGGTTTCATATTATATTTATATTTTTTAAATTTTGAATGTGTACAGATATATTTAAATTTATATAAAATTGAACAGATGTACATATTTGTCCTACATGCCATAGGGCTCATAGAACGCCACTTAAGACAAAAAATTGTCATGTAGGACGCTATACAAGAAGAATGTATTTATTTATTTAATTTTATACAAGTTTAAGTGTCAACTTGCGCACACTCAAAGTTAGAGAACATAAATGTCAACTGAAACCAAGTTGAACGACACATTTATGTATTATGAGTATATTTATTAACTTGATCTTATTTGATATTTACGCCCTTCATTTTTTAGTATACACTAATAGATATTTAAATTTGTATATTATTGAATAAAATAGACAGTAGACACACATTTAATACATGTAGGGCTCCACATAAAATGTCGTGTATGATGTGAACTATCACGTAAGCCCTGTGTCTAATATTTTATTTTACTTTTGAACAAAATATGAATATCTTATTGTTAAATAGCTGGTACAATTCTGTTCCTTCTTATTTAAGATGAATTTCTCGAACTATGATTTTTTGTGAACATTTCATAAATGTGCGTTCACTTATTTTAACTTTTAGACAAATTTAAATCTACTATATATATTTTAAAAAAAAAATATATATATATATATATATAAGAAGTTAAATAAAATGACATATTTATAAATTATATTCATTTCTCTCATGATTATATATAAGTAGTGGGATCTCTTCTATGAAATATAAATAATGATTGAGATAGAAACAAGTTAAATTCAGATCTTCATGAAATTAAAAAATGTTTCTATTATGAGAAGTGGGGTAGTACACTCTATTGATAATAATAAAATAATATTATTTTATAATTGTTAAAAAAGGGAAACAGAAAACAGCCAGTCAAAATGGCAGCCTCTATTTTATTTTAATTAAAATAAAAGAAAATAGAAGAAGTGATAATAAATAATAATAATTGATACCTCTGACTTCACTATTCTACTCTCTCTTTATTATAATAATAATTATCTCTTCAAACTTGGAACGCTGAAAACGAACCAAATTATAGTCAAAAGAAAAATTAACTAAAAGACCGTTGAATATTCCATCACATAGTAATTTATTTGCGTTTCAATTTATTTATTAATTTGATATTTTTTTTTAAATATAACTTTAAGCTAAAGATATAAAATATTATATAGGAGCTGTTTGAATTGATTTTAAGTAAGTAGCTTATAAGTTAAAAGCTAAAAATTTATTAACATATATACTTAATTCGTTTTAACACTTTTTTGGCCTAAAAATAGGTGTTTAAAAGTATTTCTTTTTTTTTTCAAACATTTTCAAAAATAAAAAGTGGTTAAACCCTAAAAACTACTTAAAACATGTTATGTTTAAAATATATCAAACTGTGAAGAAATAAAATATTATTTTGAACGTGGTAAAAATAAGTAAGATAAATAATTTGAAACATGGATGGAAAAATCACTCTTAATATTGTTCTAATTATGTGATACTTTTTTTTTATTTGTTTAATCTTTAAAATTACAGTGAAATAGAATGATTCATTTTTCTGAAAAAAAAAAAAAATTATATACAAAATTTATACGAAAAATAGTATTCCCTCCGTGCAACAAATTTTTCTTTATATTATTTTGAGATGTCCTGATACTTGTCTATTTTATAAAATCCATGGATAATTCTACACCCACATCATAATTTATCCTTATTATTAATTATAGTCATTCCTTATTATATTTCTTAAGATATTATATCTATTATATTTAAAAAATGATATAGTAAACTTCCCTTTTATTTATAATTTTCGTAAGAAGTGTATAAATTCAATAGTGAAGAAGTATTATTGAACAAATAGAGTACAAATTATAGTTTCTTCTTTCATTAATATAAAATATTCAATATATTAATTAAAAAATTTAATAATTTAAACATCAAAAAATAAAAATATTATACTCTCTTCGTTTAAAAATGAATGACCTCTTTCTTTTTTTATTACCAACTTTCCACGTGGTTTTAAGGCTACAAGATAAAAGGGCAATTTTGTACATTTGACCTAACTTTAATTTAGGACCACATGATTCAAAGTCTTCTTTATACTCTTAAACTCCGTGCTAAGTCAAATTAGATCATTCATTGTGAAACGGAGGAAGTATTTATACTTTGGGACAAAAAGGGAAATACACAAACTAAAAATTTTCCACTCTCCCCCAACTTGTTCAACAATCCACATTCAAAGTCAAGTCGTCTACCCTCTCTCACAGTCAAGATGAATAATGAAGAAACACTGTATTTCTCCTTTTTTCGCCTTTTTTTGATTTATATACACTTATCTCCTTTTCAATTTCTTCTATACCTTGTCTTCTTATCATCTAAATCTTCTTTATAATTTTTCTTCGCATTTCTCATTGAGAACTCAAAAGTATAATCTTCGCAATTCACATTAGATTTCATCTCATCATTGAAAATAGTATATGCGTGTGCATAGTCATGGATAATTGTAATGGAGGATCAAGTTCTTCTTCTCCGGCGCCTTTTTTGTTGAAAACTTATGAATTGGTTGATGATTCGTATACTGATCCAGTTGTTTCATGGAGCCATAACGGACGTAGCTTCGTTGTATGGAATCCACCTGAATTCGCTAGAGATTTGCTTCCGAAATACTTTAAGCATAACAATTTCTCAAGTTTTATCAGACAACTTAATACTTATGTAAGTAAATCGTCCATTCATTTCATAAATATCTAGATTGAGTTATCACGTTATTTGACTATATTCAATTTTTTTTGTTGTTGTATAGGGGTTTAGAAAGGTTGATCCTGAACAATGGGAGTTTGCGAACGAGGAGTTTTTAAGAGGACAGAGACATTTGTTGAAGAATATTTATAGACGAAAGCCGATCCATAGCCACTCTGCAACAGGAACAGGGCAATCAGTGACTCCATTGACGGATTCTGAGAGACAGGAGTATGAAGATGAAATCGAGAGGTTGAAGAGAGAAAACAGTGTTCTTCAGTCGTCTGCGGAGAATCAAGAGAAATTTAATATGGAGTATGAAAGTGGAATTAAGTCTATGGAGCAACGTTTACAGAACGTTGCTCATAGACAGGGGAAATTGATTTCTCTTTTAGCTCAACTACTACAAAGACCTGGATTTTCATCTGATTTTATTCAATGTGCGAATAATAACAGCAAGAAGAGACGATTGTTGGTATCAAATTACTTAATTGACGAGGAAAACTCTGTAGTTGCACCAAAACTGGACTTGGAAATGGTTAAAAAGTTGGATTCTTCGATCAATTTTTGGGAGCGGTTTCTGTATGGTATTCGAACAGAAGATTTTGAGCATACACAACCTTTACATTCCCCAATTGTTATACAGGAAATGGATACATCATCTAATGATTCTGGCAAACGAAACTCTCCTATCGATCATTCACCATCCTCCTCCGAGTTAGGACCTTTGAGTCCTGTCATATCATCAACTTATGTAAATTTAGAATGTCAACTTACGACATCTGATCAGATTGATCGCGTTGAGGGTAAGACTACTAAAACATCTGATCAGATTGATCGCGTTGAGGGTAAGACTACTAAAACATCTGAATTAGTATCAAACTCGGGTAATGATGTATTTTGGCAACAGTTCTTAACAGAGACGCCTGGTTGCACTGAGCCACCAGAAGTTGTTAACAAAGGCATTAACGAATCAACGCGTGATATTAGATTAGGGGAAAACCATAGATATTGGTGGAATCGCGGAGTTAATGTAGAAAATCTTGCTGAAAGAATGGGGCATCTTAGTAGTCCAGCAACTGGAAGCTGATGAGTTGATTCAGTAAATCCTTTTGACATTTTATAGCTATTGTTGTTGTTTTTTTTCTTCTAGTTTTGATTATCTGTTGTTGTAATACTAAGTAACAGTTAAGTGTTCCATGTACTGATATCATTTACTAGAAGTTAGATGTTAAAGTAAAGTACCACTTTATGTGGAACTTTTAGTGTAGACTTTGCTTGTAATTATCATAGTTATAGTAAGGTATTTATCTATATTTTTGATAGAGGATTAGTGATATTGAACAATATTTAGTTAAGTTTAATGACAAAAGTAAAGGAAAACGGCCTACTCTTCAATCGTTTATCTATTGATCTATGGAAAGCAGTTTATAATAGCAACATAGATTTAGACATAATTTTATGACTTTGCCAATGGGTTAAACAAAGGCTAATTTGTTTTGGATGTTATGATCTGAACGAAACTGTTCTTTTCGTGCACTTTGATCCTTCTTATCCAGACTATCCTCGATATGAGTTATGATAATTTCAAAGGAATGAGCTGTGGTTGTTATGCTAGACTAGATATTACCAGGTCTAAAATCAAATTTTATCTATAATTAGGGACTAAATGTGTAATTTTTCCAATTCTATTATTAGGCTCATTTTTTCTTAATCTTTTATTTCATGTGATAAGAAGTTTAAAGCACTATGGAATTCAACAGTTGCTTATACCACCACTTCTTTTAATAAAATAAAATAATAAATTATTTCATGGATTTTTTAACAGTAAATAAGACATACAAAAATTTCCTATTTTCAATCATTTCTTGGCAATATATTCCATTTATTCATTAAAAAAAAAGTGACTGATAACTTATATAAGGAAAAAAAGAATATTAATATTATTGAAAAGTATTTCAACTTATTGACCTTCTACACAAGCAAATTAGAGTTGTGCCAAAAGAATTGTTGAAACATTTCCTAAGCAAATCAAACATATAATTACAAGATAAAGAAACTTATGGTTTTAGACAAATTTGTCAAATATTTTTATAAAAAATATATTTTTTTAAAATCATTTACAATAATTAAAGTCTTCTGGGTTCCACAAAATGTTGGACCAATTTTTTAACGTTTTTTTAAAAAACATAATTTTTAAAAACAATTAAATTAATGGTCATTGTCTTTTTTTATGTCAATGTTCGTGAGCGGCTGCTATATGCAAATGACTCATTTATTGAGAGTCAAAGCAGTTATTGCAAGAATACCATTAATATAAGAAATATATAATATACATATATAGCATATCATAAATTAAAATTTTAAATTTATCTGACACATGACTACTTTTCTTTCAATATTTTATTAATATATATTTAAATTTATTAATTTTCCTGGGGTCATATTTTTCTGGTCTAATTTGTAAAGAATTCGTTTAGGGACTTTATTGATTATTTTTTTCAAAATAGTCAGTTAAATTTCAAAGATATCCTTGAATTTCTAAAATAGAACATTGATAATTCGTTATATTTATAATATTTGTGCACTTTTAGTTCTCTCCTAAATTTTACCTATTTTTAACATTGTTTTTGTATAGAATTTTATGTTTGAAATGTTTTAATCATCTTTTTATATATTTTAAGAAAATAATAATTCCATGTAAGAAAAGGTGAGAAAAGAACAACTTATTCTATTATGTAGAAACACTATTGAAACTAAATTAAGAATATACTTGTTAAATTGTATCAATTTATTATGACATATGATGTTGTACTAATACAAAATTTCGTTTCTCGCAATGTCATATGTTAACAGTAAATCGATGTAGTTCACAAATCAAAGATAGGTTTTTAGTTAATTAATTGTAATAATATTTTTACGAAATAAAATAAAATATTTTTCTTCTGACTTTCTCTCACATAGAGCAATTATTTTTATTAATATATAAAAAAACGATAGAACATTTCATATGTAACTTGTTGACAAAATCGTTCTTAAAAATAGGCAAATGTTTGAAGGAGGATCAAAGTTGCTCTAATAATACAAACACGAGGGACTATTAATGCTCCATATAAAAATAAAAGAATAACTTTGAGTCATAACCTAAAAATAAGAGACTATTTTAGACTTTTCTTGAACTTTATTATATAGGTTAAACTTTTTTATTTGATCATATAATCATATAATCATATAATCATAAACAACTTTCACATACCTCATAAATTTGTACATTTTAATAAATAATTACTGATTTTAACGATACTTTTTATTTATTACCATTTATAGCAATATTAAGTAAAATCTGCAACATGAATTAATAGTGAATTATGTATGCAATATATATGAATTATAATTGATTTTGAAATATATTATGTTTGTTTGGTAAATATTTGACATTGTATTATAAATATATTAAAATGTGTGAAAATGTATTATCCATCACTAAAACTTGTATTATATATGAATAATAAATTGTTCTTTATAATATGTATTAAAACTGTATTATAAATGAATTAAAACTGATCAAGTGAATTTTTTTTATTATTGCTATAAATGGTAAATATTTTTTTATTATAGTATATTTATGTAAGTTCCCCTATTGTAAACATAAAAATCATATTTGTATGTTATAGCTATAGTTCACATAATTGCGCCTCGTAGCAAATTTTATATTTGCTTAGAGTTTTTGATTTGTATAATTCGCTAGATACATCCACTTTTATACAAATTGTTTAGTTTTGTATAAATTTATTTATAAATTGTAATTTGTATAATAAGATCTATATTTGCATATTATAAGTGTATAGGACGAAAATATATGTATTTGTATTTGTATATACACTTTTCTATCATTTTACAAACACAAACACATTTTATACATTTGTATATCGAATGGGTAATTGAATATCGAAAATGACTAATTGTATATCGAATCAGATGACAAAAAAATGAGATGTTTGCTTCAAATTACAAATAAAATAAACTATGGTTATAACATTTAATTTGAATTAATAGTTTGCTCTTTCTTATAATTTTCCCTTTAATCAATAGGTGCTTTATGTTAATTTTATTTAAATATTTCTTAATTTCTGCATAGATATATATATTTCGTAACAAGATTAATAAATGCTAGAGCATTCGATAGACTGACTCTATGTGAATTCGCCTCTGTATATACACACATGCATACTTATATATATATTGCTAAATATCATATAATAATTACGTAAATAAAAAATCGAAATTTTCAATATCATATCATATCGAACCATGACACCCTAACGAACAGATGTTGGCACGTCTTAGTCACAAAACTAGAGATCTCGTGGAGAAGAAGTAGAGATCTAGCAACCTAAAAGTCTGGTATTAATAAATCCCACTGCCAATCATATCTTAGTTTTTACTAATATTTTATTTTAATTTATTTATCTTATTTTTTGGTTAGTCCATTTTTAAAAATATGTTTTTATTGCAATTTTTTCTAATTTTAATTTTAATTTCTATATATTATATTAAAGATTACAAGTAAAATACATTATGACATATCATATATACTTGTAATTTGAGAATACGAGTTAAAGTTTATTATTTGTCTTAATTTATATGATAATCTTTTCTTTGTAATTAGTCTCCAAAAGAATGTTAAATTTCCTTATTTGACGATTAGTTAATGGTATCATCCCCATTTCACATTTATTTGATATAAATTAATATTATTTTTCTTTTGTCTAATATATTGTGTTTGATCAAATAACAATTTCAACGAAATTTCATAAATGAGGTCTGTAAAATGGAGAGTGTATACCAATCATATCCTTATCTCGTGAAGGTAAAGAAGCTATGTCCGAAAGATCCTCAACTCGAGTTCAACATATCAAAATAGATATGTAAAAAAATAGATTCCACATGTGAAATTTTAACGACGGTGGAGAAACAAAATAACTTATAAAGAAACAATAATAGCTATAAAATGATGCTCTAACTTAAACACAATCAAAACAAGCTAAGTGATGGTGAAATCAAAAGCAAAAACACACTATAAAAATACGACTAAACTTCTATTATGATAACCTCGACACCCTCCTATCTAGGGTCACGTCTTCCGTAATTTAAAATTGTACTATATTTTATCTAATAATCTCTTTTCAATACCTTTTCGATCAGTCTCTACCTCTGTGTGCAACTATTATATCCAATCTCTCGCAATTCTACAATAAAAATACCTATTTTTAAAATTTCAAAGGAATGTCGAATATAAACAAATTGCTATAAAGAGAGTTTTTTTAAAAACATTTTCCATAAAAGTATAAAAAAATTCAACCAATTGTAAGCTGTCGGCATTAGTTGATTTTCCTTCAATTTTACCTATATCGTAACAGGCGACAATAACTTTTCTTTTTTTCTTTAAACTCGAAGGAATTGGTAGATCAGATCTTCTATGCTTTGTTCTCTTCTACACCATTTGATTCTATTAACTCAATCAAGCTCAGGTCAGTTTTAATTTTATCTTTTATCAATGCTTTTAGTTGTTGCTTTCTTCATTGTTCAA
>CM040624.1:91975563-92015861 GCA_022817965.1 Solanum lycopersicoides | reverse complement strand
TATTTCAAAGCTAGCAGGATACTGTTTAATTGACGTGTTACATAGTTTTTAGCTAATACCATCCTGGAAGGATGACTGTTCGAACTTTTACCAAGATATCACCTCAAAGAAAATTACAAGTAACGGGGCTAGACCTTACTTTCTAACTAGCGAGTGAGGTGAAAGACCACAACTTTATGAACTACAGATATCACTTTTGACATCATTTACTTTATAAAAAGATATCTAACTTGTGTACCATTCAACATATGAACGCGAAACAAGGGGGTCAAGAATATTTTGTCAAGTGGAATTCAGCATACCTTCTCTGAGATATGGAACGGTGCTAAGATACAGACAGGCAGTAACAGTTTTGCAGCAACTGGTGTTTCCACTCTAACAAATGGCTTTTTAGTTAATATACTAAGCTTTCAGAGCCAGTCATGCTCCTGATGTCTCATACAAGTTAAGCAAGAATACGATTATTAGTTTCAAGAGTTTTTCCGAACTTCTGAATCCTCAATTACATTTCTCAATTTGCAGTAGCAGCTAAGCTGACACCAGTTGTAAAAGGTATGAAGGAAATGGTAGATTCTAAGATAGGTATACACGTACATGTAGCCATCCTACATCATTCGGAATCGGATTCATTTTCTTGTACAACTTATTTTGGCATAATACTTAACTTGGTCTTATCTGATCCACCCCTCCAACTTTGGATGTACACAAGTAAAACAGTTAAACTTGTATAGAGTTGAACAAATAGACACACTAAGCCTATGTGACAATTCGCAACCTATACGGCATCCTACATGTACTATGCGCGTGTCTAGTTGTTTCACTTTACATAAGTAATAGTATTACTCGTGCATACCGAAAATTGGAGGGGCATAGATGTCAATGGAGGGTTTAAGTAAGCGTTACATCAGGTAACAAATGTGCAGAAATATTTTTATTTCTTTCCTAAATTAGCCCATAATCCATTTTATTCATTTGGGTCACCTCAAAGGAGTGACTGGTTTGCTCTCACCACCACCGTAGGATGAGGTAGCAGAGAATTTCCGGCCGGACTCGTCGGTTTCAGTTTGCTCTGATGTTTAAAACACCGATTGAAGAGATTATTCGTCACTTCCAGGTTAATTTCTTCCCCGTAGCTTCTGAAATTCTATCTGGCATTCATCTTTTGTGCTTCTGCGGCTTCTAGGGTTCGAATTTGTCCGACTCTCGGTCCTTTTGGAGTATCCATTTGGCTGGGGAAGTTTTCAATTTTTGTTGTGATATTGATTTTCTCCTAAAATCGGCTGAATTTTGACTTGGTTGGGCTGCCTGGTGGGCCGGTTGAGAAAATTTGTACAACTAGCTTGTTTGTGACTCCTACCCAGTATTCTGATACAATGGTTTTGGTTTCGGCAGAAGAATTTGCTTTTCTTTTGATATCATAAATCACTTACGGAATCAGTAAAGCATTTACTGAGCTGGATAGAATGCGTCTGTATGCATAATTATTAATTACCAGAGACGTGAATTGTTATATATTGTTTTTTTTTTCTTTCGGATCATTGTTTTATCTGTATGCAACTGATGTTTCCACTCTAACAAATGACTTTCAATATGCTTTTGTACGTAACATGAAGCTCAAAAATTATATGTAGAAGTTACTGAACATTACTTCTCATGAATTATATGTTATCTCATACACCATATAAAGTTGTGCTGGAATTGGAAAAATTTCAATAATCTCACCAACATTGAATTGGTCCAATCAAATTTAAAATTTTAAGATTATCGTTTACCTTGGTCCTGATAAAATTGAAGGAAATTTTGAACTGATAATGGCTTCCCTCTGTTTGTTGCCTGCCTCAACCTTCTCTACATTTCTGAAATTATAATCTAAGTTCGTTTCAACAGTCACCAAACCTTCCAGTACCTTAACCACCAATGACATGGAAGGCCTCTTGGCGAAATCGCCTTGTAGGCACCATGCAGCGATGCTCATCATTTCTGTGACTTCTTCTCGGTGGACCTGCATATCCTCGTTGTTTTTGTCAACCATGTCCATAAGCTCCTCTTGTTCCGCTTTTCTCCTAAAGATGCTTAACAAATGGACATTTTCTTCGTCGGCTTGGGACCAATCCAAATTCTTTCGCCCACAGAGAATTTCCAAGAGTACAATTCCAAAAGCATACACATCAACTTTCTCAGTGATTACTGAGCTCAACCATTCAGGGGCTAAATACCCTGGTGTTCCTCTCATTCTAGTCACAACTTTGCTTATGTCTTTCTCAATTAGTTTCGACAATCCAAAATCAGATATCTTAGCATTGAAATATTGATCTAGAAGGATGTTTTGTGGTTTGATGTCCAAATGAATTATCTTATGGCTGCAATCCTCATGTAGATAAGCTAACCCTTTCGCAATATCTGATATTATCCTTTTCCTTGTGTGCCATTTAAGTCCATTCTCTTCATTTTCAGGAGAAATCCACCTATCCAAAGATCCATTTATCATATACTCATAGATTAGAAAACTCTCGCTCTTTTCGCCACAAAATCCTATGAGGTTTACCAGATTGACATGGTGAATACTACCGAGTATCTTTACTTCTGTTAAGAATGAATCCTTTACTTGACCTAAACCATCCAGATGTTTCACAGCTATTTTGGTTCCATCACTGAGTGTTCCTTCATATACGGACCCAAATCCTCCTTCCCCGAGCTTTATGCTGAAATCTTCTGTAATTATTTTCAAGTCATTGTAAGAGAATCGAGTTAGAATTCCCGGTAAGAGTGGTTCTAGATCCAGAAAATCACTAGCCTTGCTTGACTCATATCTCCTCTTTTTCACAATAATAAAACTAATAGTGATACTCAAAATTATCCCAAAGAAAGCTGCAAGAGTATATCCTGTTATCACTTTGAAAGGCTTGGATTTCTGTCCAGGTGAAACGATTGGTGACAGATTGATCTGCGCGTTTGATGAATTATGTACCTTAAGAAAGACGGTCATGTTGTTGTATACTCTTTCCTCTTTGTCTATGAGTGAAAAGACTTCATTCAGGAATAAGCAGTTTTTCATTTGAGTCCGAGCCCAAACAATAGCTTTGCAAAAACAATTACTCAGACAGGCCCTTTTGCAATCTTCCAACTTTTTTGCCTTAGACCATAAGCTCGAACTTATTTGATAAACGTTAAAGTCAACTGCAAAATATGTGGTGTACTTGAGCTCTACGAGACTATGATACTGCGAAGAGTCACAAGACATGGATGTTAACTCTGTACATCCAAGATGTGGTCTCCTATCGTTAAATGGCCTGAAGAAGTTTCCTTCAACTGGACAGCTACATTGCCCATCATTTGAACAAATGCTGTATCTTCCACACACCATTGGGTAACCACAGTTCCCAAAATCCGGCGTTAAAATGTCAGATACCTCTGTCCATTGAAAAAACTTACCCTGTTGGTATACGCGTAAATGTCCATCAGCCCCGAGCTTGATGAATTGAGGTGCTGGTCTAGGAGGGTGTTTTAAAGCAGTAAAAGTTTGACCATCAAAACTGAAATAACGGTTATCCGAATAAGGTGAAGAGTAGTAAAACTGAGGTGGATCAGAGTGTATGTAAGTAGCCCAGCTTCCATTTCGAATCGTAAGAGTAAACAAACCTTCACTCCAATTAGATGCTGAAACACTTGCTATAAGCTTCTGTCCGGACACCAAACTCTGTCCCGGGAGCAAACAATCCGTAGGATGATCAAAAGATTGCCAAATTGCGCGATCAGACTTGTCAAAGAGCACGAGATTCCCTGTTTCCGTCAAGTTTAAGCCTGAAACAGATTTTCCAGTAGTATTAGTGGACCAAACAAGAGTGCCATCAGAGTCTGTCAAAACCAAGTTTCCATCTTGGCCTAGTTGCAGCATTGCATTGACGTGCACAGGACGGTTCCTGTTAGCAGACCAAACTAATTGTGGTTCATATATATAATCGATATTCTCACCGGTGAAGCTGTGTTGGAATATTACTAATAGAACACCAAGAACACATTCTGTTGCACTGTAATTGCAGTAGAAGCCACAAATGTGGTACCTAGGGCCAGTGGTTCCACTCACAAGGATGGGTGTCGATGCATAGAAGTTCGCGGTGGAATTAGCAATAAAAACCGGCCTGTTGATCCAGGAAGTGGAAATTCCAGAAGTAGAATTCAAAAGACTGGCATTTAACTTCCACCAATGTTGAGAAAAAGCAAACCTGAATGAAAAAATGTGGAGATAAATGATGAGAAAGATGGGAAAATAGAGTCTCAAGACAACAATCATCGCGCCCAATCTCATATTTAAGTGGAGAAAGGTAGAGGGATGAGTCTGTTATCTCAAGTTTCTAAATCTAGGTGATCTCGATCAATTTCTCGATCATTAAAAATAAAAGAAAATCATAAACAAATTCTAAAAGTGACATTTCTATATATTTAGCTTCACAAATGAGTTGCTTTATGCTATCATTTTCCACTAAAGAACAATTCCCAAAATTCAACTCAATAATTGTTCAATCCCACAAGCAAAACTAGGGCCAATCTTCTTCTTTACATTAGTGATATTATTTTAATTGTAGTTTGCTCCATAATTCAGTTTCTTTTAGAGACTTTGTGCTGGAATTCTTTCAAAACGTTGTTGCATTCATGTCGAACTCTTCATTATTATTTTTGAATTATCTGACAATGCACCTAGATATTTTTAAAATGCTAACATTAGATCAAAAGGCATGACATTTAATTTCCTCCATGTGCTAGTGTCCTTTTCCAAACTTTTGTTGACTTTCAACACTGTTTTAGCAGCTGACTTTGACTATAATAAATGAGTTCATATTTTATTTACTGAAATTGGAAAACGAATCACGTTAATATATTCAGTTTATGAAGTAAAGAGTGAAGATGATTATTAATTTCAATTTTCCAGAGTGTTGAGTGTTAGACAAACCATTTAAGTTCCCATTAGTTTGTATCTGATTTTTCATTTACTATGTTCATATGGGAGCACAGGAAATAAATATATCAGTTATTTAATTATCTTTTTTCCCTCTGTTGAATAAATACATTTTTTTTATGATGGGGTACGCCAAGCTTGGGATGTAGTGTAAAGCCTAGGCGACGCCTGAAGTAGGGTGGCAAAATCAAGCTCAACTCGGTCCAATCCATTTAGGTTTGGATTTGTTGTTGACTAGTTCATTTGTTAGCTCAATCTGTCTCAACCCAACCCATTTCAAGCCATTAAAAATTGGGTTGATTTGTAATCCAAATTCATTCTTGAGAAATTTTGTCATAATATTATTAAAAACATTTTTTTTTGATTTCATATATTATATATAGTTAAATAAAGAAAAAAATATTTTATTAGGTACTAAAAACTTATAAAATGACAAATAAAACTATTAAAACTTTGTAAAAATTGGACGGATTGAGTTATGATCTGTTACTAACCCGTTTTGATAGGTGTGTATATGAGATTTCGGACATAGATTGAGAGTACTTATGCATTTTCAAGACTAATTAGCTATCCAGGGTATAGCATGAAAAATATTGTAATTTATGCGTTGACTTTATAAAATGACAAATACTATTTATAGTAAAAATGACATATAAAATAGAACAGAAAGGAGTAATGCGTTCTACTTTTATCTTCTAGGAATGAGTGGTTTTCTTAAGAATTGTGCCCACACCACTTTATTTTGAAGTGGAGGGACTATCTTCCAAACTTTAATTGACTTCTTCAGTTTTTTCAGCAGCTGACTATTGACTAGAGATGGAAAATGAAACGAGAGTGGCTTAATGAAATTGGGGGCCTATCGTCGACCCAATCTAAGAGTTTGAACAAAACAAAAGTTGGAAACACACACTCACAAACAGATTTGCCAGTACACAAAAGAGGGTTAGTGATTTAAAAGAACTTCATTACTATTCTTTTCCTTGAGCCGAGGGTTAATCGGTAAAAACCTCTCTACCTCCAAAGTAGTGGTAAGGTCTGCGTACTCTATCCTTCCCCAAGCCCCACTTGGTGCGATTCCACTGGCTATTTCCCTGTTATGAGGCCATGTGGATTACTAATATTTTTCCCTCACAAAAAAGAGGCAGACATGGCATCAGTGCTCTGATTAGGGCATGATCATTGATCAAGTTGTTCAATAGAGACAATTTTTAAAACTTGCTTTGTAGACCTTTTCCGATAGCATAACACAATAAAGCTTACTGCACACTACCATCTGAATTCAGTAGATGTACCATCGCGTACAATGTTATACTTATTTTCGCTTATGAATTGAGAAGCCTCTACATGATAGTAACATGACGCTCAAAAATTCAATATAGAAGTTACTGAACATTACATTTCATGAATTATAAAAAAATTATGCTAGAATCGGAAATGTTGCAATAATTGATATTACACAACCATATGTTGGTTCCTTCAAAGACAAAATCTTAAGTATATTGTTTACCTTGGTCCCGATAAAATTGAAGGAAATTTTGAACTGCTAATGACTTCCCTCTGTTGGTTGCCTGCCCCAACCTCAGGTACGTGTGTGAAATCATAATTCAAGTTTGTTTCAACAGTGACCAAACCTTCCAATGCCTTAACCACCAATGACATGGAAGGCCTCTTGGAAAAATCTCCCTGTAGACACCATGCAGCTAGGCTCATCATTTCTGTCACTGCTTCGCTGTGGAGCTGCATATCATCGTTGTTTTTGTCGACCATATCCATGAGCTGCTTTTGTTCCGCTTTTCTCCTAAATACACTTAGCAAATGGACATCTTCTTCATCAGGTTGGGACCAATCCAAATTCTTTCGCCCACAGAGAATTTCCAAGAGGACAATTCCAAAAGCATAAACATCAACTTTCTCAGTGATTACCGAGCTCAACCATTCAGGGGCTAAATAACCTCGTGTGCCTCTCATTCTAGTCACAACTTTGCTTTTGTCTTTCTCAATTAGCTTCGACAACCCAAAATCTGATATCTTAGCATTGAAATACTGATCTAGAAGGATGTTTTGTGGTTTGATGTCCAAATGAATTATCTTATGGCTGCAATCCTCATGTAGATAAGCTAATCCTTTCGCAATATCTGATATTATCCTCTGCCTTGTGCTCCATGTAAGCCCATTTTCTCGATTTTCATGTGTAATCCACCTATCCAGCGATCCATTCACCATGTACTCATAGATTAGAAACCTGTGGCTTTTTTTGGCACAAAATCCAATGAGTTTTACCAGATTGATATGGTGAATGCCACCGACTGTCTTTACTTCTGTTAAGAATGATTCCTTTACTTGACCTACGCCATCCAGATGCTTCACAGCTATTTTAGTGCCATTACTCAGTGTTCCTTCATAGACACAACCAAATCCTCCTTCCCCGAGCTTTCTATTGAAATCATCTGTAATTATTTTCAGCTCATTGTAAGAGAATCGAGTTAGGATTCCTGGTAAGATTGGTGCTAGATCCAAAATATCCGCAGCCTTTCTGGACTCACGTGTCCTCTTTCTGAAAATAACAAAGCAAGTAGCTATGCTTAAAATTATCCCAAAGAAAGCTGCAAGAGTAGATCCTATTATCACTTTGGAAGGTCTTGATTTCTTTCCTTCAGGAATGATTAGAGGCTGAGTCTGCCCCTTTGAGGAATTCTGCACCTTAAGAAATACTGTCTTGCCTCCTCCTTCTCCGCTGTCTGTGAGAGAGAAAACTTCATTCAATAACAAACAGTTCCCCCCATTCCAATTATATTCAAAAACAGCAGCTTTGCAAGAACAGTTACTCAGACAGGCCCTTTTGCAATCTTCCAACTTTGTCTGCCCAAGCCATAATTTGCTCGGAATTAGTTCCTGATCAATGTTAAATGAAAAATATGTAGTATTCTTGAGCTCTATGAAACTATGATACTGCGAAGAGTTGCAGTTAACGGAAGTCAGCTGTGAACATCCAAGATCTGGTTCCCTCTCAGAAAATGGCCTGAAGAAGTTTTCATGTGGCGGACAAGTACATTGCCCGTTATTTGTACAAATGCTATAACTTCCACATACCATTGGGTACCCACAGTTATCTACATATGGAGACAAAATGTCAGATACTTCATTCCAATCAACTAGAGACCATTTGTATTCCTTTAAATGCCCATCAGGCCCAATCTTCATGAATTGAGCTTTTGAATTAGTAGGATAGTGTAAAGCAGTAAAGGTTTGACCATCAAAACTGTAATAAGAACTATCAGCATAGGATGAAGTGTAGTAGTATTGAGGCGGAACAGTATCTGTATAAGCAGCCCAGCTTCCATTGAGAACAGTAAGAGCAAGCAAACCTTGACTATGATTGGTTGCTGAAACGCTTGCTATGAGCTTCCGCCCGGAAACCAAATTCTGCCCCGGAAGCAAAGAATCCGTAGGATGATCAAAAGACTGCCAAATTGTGCGCTTTCTCTTATCAAAGAGCACAAGATTTCCCATTTCTGTTAAGTTTAAGCCAGAAACAGATTTCCCAGTAGTATTAGTGGACCAAACAAGAGTGCCATCAGAGTCCGTCAAGACCAAGTTGCCATCATGGCCTAGTTGCAAGGTTGCATTGAATTTCACTGGATGGTTCCTATTAGCAGACCAAACTAACTGGGGTTTATCTATCATACCACTCTCGTCGTTGTATTTGTTGTGGTACAAAAGGATACCAAGAAGGCATTCTGTGGCATTGTACCTGCAGGAGAAGCCACAGAGAAATCGTGGGCCAGCATTTTCCCGCTGAAGTATGGGTGTCACCAATTCAGAGAAGTCGTTGGTGGAATTGACAATAAGAGAGGGCCTGTTGATCCAGAAAGAGGAAAGCCCGGCAAGCCCTGCTGTAGAATTCGAAAGAGTGGTGTTGTAGTCCCGTAAAGATTGCGATATAGCAAATCGAGACGAGCAAAAGAGGAGATAAATGAAGAGAAGGATAGGAAAACACAGTCTCTTTTCTGCAAACATTATTTACTAAAATTTATGAATTCTTTCTGTTGTCCCTTTTTTGGGGATATGACCTCTCTTTAAACTAGCACAAAACAGTTTTAAATTAGCTAGGCTCTCTTTTTTTCCCAATAAAGTGGATGAAAAATCCCAGAAGCTGCACCACTAAGGAAGATGCATGCAAATCAAAGATGAAAGTGAAATTGTTTTACATTTTTCATCGTATAAAACTTAGATATATTGATTACAAATAACTAGTGATAACTCAAAACTGAAATCTATGTAATTCACTATAAAGTTGCTGAAGAATAAATTTACTAAATAGTTTCACACATATCATCAAATCCATGCACCTAGCTTGATCCTTTAGTTTTCAAATACTGAGGAGTGAAGAGCAGAAGCATAACACAAAGTAAATGGAAGTCGTAGTGACCTTGATTTGTGTGCGAGTTTGAACAATAACAAAATTGTAACTTGGAAATGGTCAAAATGGTCCCATTAGTGGAAAGATAGAACCCGGTCTCATTATTTTTCTAGAAAACATTTTCCTTCCAACCGAATATGTGAACACGCCCATAGTCAATTAAAGTTTGGAAAAATATAGCACATTGAAGAAATTATTTTGAGGCCAGGCCCTGTGTGTATTGACTGGGCAAAGATTTTGTGTAGAGTGGAACAACAATTGACTTGGACTTTGGAATTTATGGCACAGAAGTTTGGAAAATGACAGCACAGATGCTCTCGTGTTGTAATGCCTCTCGACGTATTGAATGTGCTAAGATTGGATAAAGAGAAACCCAACCAAACCAAATTATATCTAATGAAAAACAAGAAAATGGCCTTTTCCGGTAGCATATAACACAGTAAGGCTTACTGCACGCTATCATTTGAATTGAGTAGCTGCACCACCACGTACAATATTATACATATTTTTACACATGAATTGAGAAGCCTCTACATGATAGTGTATACTCTGTCAATATATTAGTTACTGAACATTACGTTTCATGAATTATAATGTAACATCTCGGGTCCAAGGAGATGAGAAATTTCAGTTTGTTCACGGGTCTGGTGCCAGCACAGGCGACACCACCCACGGCCTGTTGGCGAGACAACGGTCTGTAGGTGGTGGCGTGGTTGGTGAGTTTATATTTTTCCAGAAATGTCAGGTCCCAATACTTTTATACGGTTCAGGTCTCGTAGGAGAGTCTCAAACTTAGAGGAATTTCAGGATCGAAAGATGAGACCTATGGCTGTGGTCCATGGTCTTTCAGTGGACCCATGGTCCGTTGGTGGGGTCCCGTCATTGGGGTCCAAGACTTAGTGGTCTCTAATCCTACCCACGGCCAACCAGTACGGTCCGTGGTTGGACCTACGGACCGTAGGTCTGGTCGTTGGTGAGAGTTGACAGTTATAAAGAAAAAAAGGGAGATTTTGAGTCAACTCAAACGGTCATATCTTTTAGCACAAAATGAATTAGGTGGACCATAACCTATCAAATTAAAGCTAATTGAATCATCTTTCTAACTCTATCGAGTTTGCTAAAATACAAGTTATGAACAAAAAGTTATGGTCATTTCAGTAGAGTCCTATTGGGCAGGGCCACAACCACGACCCAATTGACGGGAAATGGTTCTAATGATGGTCCATCAGTCCCACCGTGAGTGGCACTTCGTCAGTTTTAAGTCAGAGTCGTTTTGGTCTTTTCCCTTATGCGTTGGGCACTTAAACTACATCGTTTGATGCCTAAACTACGTCGTTTTACTCAATCTAATGAGTTCAATGGTAAAAACTTAAAAATCTGAACCAAACAAATTAAAATGTGGATTTGGAAAATGATTGCACCTTACACAGTTGCTGGAAAGAGTGTTACAGCTTACAAGTCAATACTCAGGTTTACATGGTAAATGGATCATTCGATAGGTGGATATCTCACGAAAAAACAAGAAATTGGCCTTTTCCAATAGCATAATACAATAAAACTTACTGCATACTACCATTTGAATTCAGTAGCTACACCACCACATACAACTTTATTTATTACTTATTTCCGAATATGAATTGAGAAGCCTCTACATAATAGTAACATGAAGCTCGGAAATTTAATATGGAAGTTACTGAACATTACATTTCATGAATTATAATCTCATACACCGTAAAACAGTTATGCTAGAATTGAAAATGTTGCGATATTTGACATTATGCAACCATAAATTGGTTCCGTCAAAGACAAAATCTTATGGATATTGTTTACCTTGGTCCCGATAAAATTGAAGGAAATTTTGAACTGATAATGACTTGCCTCTGTTGGTTGCCTGCTCCAACCTCAGGTACGTGAAATCATAATTCAAGTTGGTTTCAACAGTCACCAAACCTTCCAATGCCTTAACCACCAATGACATGGAAGGCCTCTTGGAAAAATCTCCCTGTAGACACCATGCAGCGAGGCTCATCATTTCAGTCACTGCTTCCCTGTGGAGCTGCATATCTTCGTTGTTTTTCTCAACCATATCCATGAGCTGCTCTTGTTCCGCTTTTCTCCTAAATACACTTAGCAAATGGACATCTTCTTCATCAGCTTGGGACCAATCCAAATTCTTTCGTCCACAAAGAATTTCCAAGAGCACAATTCCAAAAGCATACACATCAACTTTCTCAGTGATTACCGAGCTCAACCATTCAGGGGCTAAATAACCCCGTGTTCCCCTATTCTAGTAACAACTTTGCTTTTATCTTTCTCAATAAGCTTCGACAACCCAAAATCAGATATCTTAGCATTGAAATATTGATCTAGAAGGATGTTTTGTGGTTTGATGTCCAAATGAATTATCTTATGGCTGCAATCTGTTGCACTGTAATTGCAGTAGAAGCCACAAATGTGGTACCTAGGGCCAGTGGTTCCGCTCACAAGGATGGGTGTCGATGCATAGAAGTTCGCGGTGGAATTAGCAATAAAAACCGGCCTGTTGATCCAGGAAGTGGAAATTCCAGAAGTAGAATTCAAAAGACTGGCATTTAACTTCCACCAATGTTGAGAAAAAGCAAACCTGAATGAAAAAATGTGGAGATAAATGATGAGAAAGATGGGAAAATAGAGTCTCGAGACAACAATCATCGCGCCCAATCTCATATTTAAGTGGAGAAAGATAGAGGGATGAGTCTGTTATCTCAAGTTTCTAAATTTAGGTGATCTCGATCGATTTCTCGATCATTAAAATAAAATCATAAACAAATTCTAAAAGTGACATTTCTATATATTTATTTATATTAGCTTCACAAATGATTTGCCTTATGCTATCATTTTCCACTAAAGAACAATTCCCAAATTTCAACTTAATAATTGTTCAACCCCACAAGCAAAACTAGGGCCAATCTTCTTCTTTACATTACTGATATTATTTCAATTGTATTTTGCTCCATAATTCAGTTTCTTTTAGAGACTATGTTGCTCGGACTTTTCCAAAACGTTGTTGCATTCATGTTAAACTTTTCATAATTGCATTATTTTTGAAAGGCATAATACATATATTGGATCCTAAACTTGGCTTCAAATTTTAACTTTGACCTCCAACTTTCATAATGCACAAACAGACACTTTAACTATCCAACTTTTAAACAAATAAACACATAGTCCTACATGACACAATACACGTAGGACACCACGTAGGACAAAAAATGACATGTAGGACATGTGTGTCTATTTGTTTAACTTTATATAAGTTTAAGTGTCTACTTATTCACACCCAAAGTTGAAGGGCATAAATGTGATTCGAAATCAAGTTAAATGACATATTTATGTATTATGCCTTTTTGAAATATCTGACATGCACCTAACGATATTTTCAAAACGAAACATTAGATCAAAAGGAATGACATTTAATTTCCTCCATGTGCTAGTGTCCTTTTCCAAACTTTTGTTGACTTTCAACACTGTTTTAGCAGCTGACTTTGACTATAATAAATGACTTCATATTGTATTTACTGAAATTGGAAAACGAATCACGTTAATATAATCAGTTTATAAAGTAGTGTGAAGATGATTATTAATTTCAATTTGCCAGAGTGTTTGAGTGTTGACAAACCATTTATGTTCTCGTTAATATAAACCTTTTTTCGCCATATGTTTTCCTGTGACGGACAAGTACATTGCCCGTTATTTGTACAAATGCTATAACTTCCACATACCATTGGGTACACATAGTTATCTACATATGGCGAAAAAAGGTCAGATACAACTTCAGACCATTGGTATACCTTTATACGTCCATCAGGACCAATCTTCATGAATTGAGCTGTCGAGTTAGTAGGATAGTGTAAAACAGTAAAGGTTTGACCATTAAAACTGCAATAAGAACTATCAGCATAGTATGAAGTGTAGTAATATTGAGGCGGATTAGTATCCATGTAAGCAGCCCAGCTTCCATTGAGAACAGTAAGAGCAAACAAACCTTGACTCCGATTGGTTGCAGAAACGCTTGCTACGATCTTCCGGCCAGAAACCAAACTCTGCCCTGGAAGCAAAGAATCCGTAGGATGATCAAAAGACTGCCAAATTGTGCGCTTTCTCTTATCAAAGAGCACAAGATTTCCCATTTCTGTTAAGTTTAAGCCAGAAACAGATTTCCCAATTGTATCAGTGGACCAAACAAGAGTTCCATCAGAGTCTGTCAAGACCAAGTTGCCATCTTGGCCTAGTTCCAAGGTTGCATTGAATTTCACTGGACGGTTCCTGTTAGCAGACCAAACTAACTGGGGTTCATTTACTATACCGTCCTGATCGTTGTATTTGTTGTGATACAAAACGATACCAAGAAGGCATTCTGTGGCATTGTACCTGCAGTAGACGCCATAGAGGAATCGTGGGCCAGCATTTCCCCGCTAAAGTATGGGCATTGAGAAGCCATCGGTGGTGGAATTAATAATAAGAGACAGCCTGTTGATCCATAAAGTGGAAAGCCCGGCATGCCCTGTAGTAGAATTCGAAAGACTGATGTTGTAGTCCAGGAAAGATTGTGATATAACAAATCGAGATGAAGATAAGAGGAGATAAATGAAGAAAAGGATAGGAAAACACATTCTCTGTTCTGCAAACATTGTTTCCTAATCAAAATCAATAAAATATATGGAATATTTTTGCGTATAGTTGAAGAAAGAAATGAGCATACAGAATATCCAAAGTGATATCTATAATTATAATTTTCTCCATAAATTAGTTCACATTAACCATAACAATCGGATGGTAAGCTTACCTCACCTCCAATCCACAAAGTAAATGAAAGCCCTAGTGACTTCGACTTGTCTGCAAGGTTGAATAACAACGAAATTGTAACTTGGAAATGGTCAAAATGGTCCCATCAGTGTAAAGATTGTGACTTTGATATTTATATTTGCTTTGGTTTCCGTTAGGAAGAAAAGAGACTGCATTTTCCTATATCCTTCTCTTTATTAATCTTCAACTTCATCTCATTTACCTTTAATTTGTTACTGTTGGCTGCTACACAACAATATGGTTCAATTGTTATTTATTGAAAGCTGAAGCTGTCATATTCGAGCTAAGTATCTAGCGTTAAACAGTATCCTGCTAGCTTTCGAACCAAACTGTATTTTACATCTTCCAGTAGTTCATAATGCTGTGGCTAAGAATACTTTTGAGACGTGCGGAGTTCAGTTATGCCCAATTTTGTGAATCATTTACGCGTCAAGTCAAAAGGAAATGTTTTCCAAATCACACTTCTCACTTAACCAATGGGAAGATAACATCTGCCTGATTAGAAGTCATCGTATATTAATATGGGAACGGTTCTTATGGAAGTGATAGTTAATGAGGAGGAAAGTTCCAATGATAGCATGAGGAAGAGATTTTTTTTTGTATAGATTAGGAAAGATTGAAAAGGAGGGGAGATGGAGATAAATTAGTCACTATTCATTGATTAAGGGAAAAAAACAAGTCTTGTTAGAAATATCTAAGGCGGACCCTTGATAATATCATCACAGTTAGGTTATGAAGAGGATGGAAGAGGGATCGAGATATCATTAAAATAACTCCACTCTTACATAATCACATTACTAGGGAGTCCATATAGGTGCTGAAGAACAATTCTAAACTAAATAGTTTAACACACATACGATGTACTTGCCTACATTAAAATCATCAAATCCGTGCACCTCAAATACAGAGGAGTGAGGATCAGAAGCATAACACAAAGTAAATGAAAGTCGTAGTGACCTTGATTTGTCTGCAATAACGAAATTGTAACTTGGAAATGGTCAAATGGTCCCGTTAGTGGAAAGATAGAACCCGGCCCCATTATTTTTCTAGAAAATATTTTCCTTCCTACCGAACATGTGAACACACCCATAGTCAATTAAAGTTTGAAAAAATATAGCACATTGAAGAAGTTTGTTTGAGGCCCCTCTCTGTATTGACTTGGACTTTGGAATTTATGGCACATCCCATTCAGTACAAGACTTGAACTGAATCTGAAATTGCCCAATAATTCCAAATTAATTGTTAGTAACTAAAGATCCACTAATAGTTCATCTGGTTTGTGTAAACTTTTATCTACTAAAATATAATGAGTTCAGTGGTAAAAACTTAAAATTAAAATGTGGATTTGGAAAATGATTGCTGGAAAGAGTGTTACAACTTACAACTCAACAGAAATGACAGCACGGAAGCTTTTGGAAAATTGAATGTGCTAAGATTGGACAAAGAGAAACCCAAGCTAACCAAATTATATTATACACAGCCTTACATGTGATATCTCATGAAAAAACAAGAAAATGGCCTTTTCCGATAGCATAACACAATAAAGCTGACAACATACTTATATTCACACATGAATTAAGAAGCCTCTACACGATAGTAACATGAAGCTCAAAAATGTGATATAGAAGTTACTGAACATTACATTTCATTAATTAATTACAATGTCATACACTGTAAAAAAGTTATGCTACAATTCCAAATGTTGCGATCATGCAACCATATGTTGGTTCCTTCAAGGACAAAATCTTATTGTTTACCTTGGTCCCGATAAAATTGAAGGAAATTTTGAACTGCTAATGACTTCCCTATGTTGGTTGCCTGCCCCAACCTCAGGTACATGTGTGAAATCATAATTCAAGTTGGTTTCAACAGTCACCAAACCTTCCAATGCCTTAACCACCAATGACATGGAAGGCCTCTTGGAAAAATCTCCCTGTAGACACCATGCAGCTAGGCTCATCATTTCTGTCACTGCTTCGCTGTGGAGCTGCATATCCTCGTTGTTTTTGTCGACCATATCCATGAGCTGCTTTTGTTCCGCTTTTCTCCTAAATACACTTAGCAAATGGACATCTTCTTCATCAGGTTGGGACCAATCCAAATTCTTTCGCCCACAGAGAATTTCCAAGAGGACAATTCCAAAAGCATAAACATCAACTTTCTCAGTGATTACCGAGCTCAACCATTCAGGGGCTAAATACCCTCGTGTTCCTCTCATTCTAGTCACAACTTTGCTTTTGTCTTTCTCAATTAGCTTCGACAACCCAAAATCTGATATTTTAGAATTGAAATACTGATCTAGAAGGATGTTTTTTGGGCACAGAATCCAATGAGTTTTACCAGATTGATATGGTGAATGCCACCGACTGTCTTTACTTCTGTTAAGAATGATTCCTTTACTTGACCTACACCATCCAGATGTTTCACAGCTATTTTGGTGCCATTTCTCAGTGTTCCTTCATAAACAGAGCCAAATCCTCCTTCCCCGAGCTTTCTACTGAAATCATCTGTAATTATTTTCAGCTCATTGTAAGTGAATCGAGTTAGGATTCCTGGTAAGATTGGTTCCAGATCAAGAAAATCCGCAGCCTTTCCATGTATCCTCTTTTTGAAGATAAGAAAGCAAGTGGCTATGCTTAAAATTATCCCGAAGAAAGCTGCAAGAGTAGATCCTATTATCACTTTGGAAGGTCTTGATTTCTTTCCTCCAGGAATGACTGGAGACTGAGTCTGCGCCTTTAAGGTATTCTGCACCTTAAGAAATACAGTCTTGCCTCCTCCTTCTTGGCTGTCTGTGAGAGAGAAAACTTCATTCAATAACAAACAGTTCGCCCCATTCCAATTATATTCAAAAACAGGAGCTTTGCAAGAACAGTTACTCAGACAGGCCCTTTTGCAATCTTCCAACTTTGTCTGCCCAAGCCATAATTTGCTTGGAATTAGTTCCTGATCAATGTTAAATGAAAAATATGTAGTATTCTTGAGCTCTACGAAACTATGATACTGCGAAGAGTTGCAGTGAATGGAAGTCAGCTGCCAACATCCAAGATCTGGTTTCCTCTCAGAAAATGGCTTGAAGTAGTTTTCCTGTGGCGGACAAGTACATTGCCCGTTATTTGTACAAATGCTATATCTTCCACATACCGTTGGGTACCCGCAGTTATCTACCTATGGCAACAAAATGTCAGATACTTCGTTCCAACCAACTACAGACCATTGGTAAACCTTTATATGTCCATCAGGCCCAATCTTCATGAATTGAGCTTTTGATTTCGTAGGATAGTGTAAAACCGTAAATCTTTGGCCATCAAAACTGTAGTAAGGACTATCATAATTATATGAAGTGTAGTAATATTGAGGCGGGTCATGGTATCCGTGTAAGTGGTCAATCTTGAATATTGAACAGTAAGAGCAAGTAAACCTTGACTATGATTGGTTTCTGAAACGCTTGCTATGAGCTTCTGCCCGGAAACCAAATTCTGCCCTGGAAGCAAAGAATCTGTAGGATGATCAAAAGACTGCCAAATTGCGCGCTTTCTCTTATCAAAGAGCACAAGATTTCCCGTTTCTGTTAAGTTTAAACCAGAAACAGATTTTCCACTAGTATTAGTGGACCAAACAAGAGTGCCATCAGAGTCCGTCAAGACCAAGTTGCCATCATGGCCAAGTTGCAAAGTTGCATTGAATTTCACTGGATGGTTCCTGTTAGCAGACCAAACTAACTGGGGTTTATCTATCATACCGGTCTCCTCCTTGTATTTGTTGTGGTACAAAAGGATACCAAGTAGGCATTCTGTGGCATTGTACCTGCAGTAGAAGCTACAGAGGAATCGTGGGCCAGCATTTCCCCGTTGAAGTATGGGTGTTGTCGAACCAAAGAATTCGTCAGTGGTGTAATTAACAATATGAGACGGCCTGTTGATCCAGAAAGAGGAAAGCCCGGCAGTAGAATTCGAAAGAGAAAAATATTGCGATATAGCAAATCGAGACGAACAAAAGAAGAGAAGGATAGGAAAATACAGTCTCTTTTCTGCAAACATTGTTTTCTAAATATATGAATTCTTTCTGTTGTGCCTTTTTTGGGGAAATGACCTCTCTTTAGACTTAGCACAAATCAGTTTTAAATTAGCTAGACTCTCCTTTTTCCGACGTTATGTTAAAAACAAATGTTTTTTCCGAATAAGTGGATGAAAAATCCCAGAAGCTGCACAACTAAGGAAGATGCAAAGATATAAGTGAAATTGTTTTACATTGTGATTGAAAGTCACCGTATATTAATTAGATGTTCTGTGCAGTTGAACAATAATTGATGGCCGGTCCCATTTAGTAGAAGACTTGACATCAACCTGATTGTATATGCACTGTTAAAATTAATGGACTAATAACTAACTAGAAAGTCCAAGTCCGAAATGTGGACATAGACAGAAGAGAAGTCATGGCAGCCTGAAAGAACTGTCTCACCCTTGAATTCGATCGAGACACTGATCATCTAAGCGAGGCCGGTCAATAGCCGCTTGAAGTTGTCTTGTACTCAACAAAGAAAGAGCAAGTGCAGTATTAGTACACAACCACAATGTACTAGTAGGATCACACGGCTATCCCACTGAGTGCGACATATATAAGCCAATACAACATAATAATAACATGCATACACCGAACATATACAATATCATCATCATTTACGAACAACGTATAATTTCACATTTCTCAAGATACACAATTATGGCAAATCATTGTTCTTCTGATGGAACCCAAACCCAAATTGTTAGCATACCGGAATGTGGTACTCGATTCAATGTTTATGCCGGAACGTGGCAACCGATCCCATGTTTATGCCGCAACGTGGAAACCTTCCAGATTAGGGCTCTCTTCACCATAATTTCCATATCGAAACCCTTCCCATCGATAATTACCTATTAGATTATATTCTACAGATCGGAAAATAAATTTGGAGAGTTAAAATCTTACATTTAGCCTCAAGAATGGTGAAAAACAGTCAAGAAAACCGCCGGATTCGTTCCTTATCTCTCAAGTTTGAAAATTGCAGAATAAAACATTTTTGAGGTTTATTTCCGACTTTAAGTCGCGCCTGCTCCGCCATGACGACACCCACCCCGCTATAGCGGCCTCGCCTTCGGGGAAGAAATCCCGCCTCAGTAGCTTGCACGGAAACAATGAGCTATTTTAAGAATTCCAAACCCCCATTTCACAACACACCTTTAACCAACGACACTCAGAATCTACCCTTCATGCTAAGATCAATTCCGGGAGTTCTACTAGCTCGAAATTAATTCCGTAAAGTCGTACGGGTTCCTTCACGACTTATCTATCTACTCATGTGATCAAATTCATAATTAAATCATCCAATTGTTATAGAATTTCCCTAGAATTTAATGACTCATATTTCGTCCATATCTGGACTAGGTTGGAAAATTCCAAGTTACTACGAAAAAGTTTTTCAAACCCAAAAAATTTCCCCATTGGCTTTTCTATAACGACGGAACCCGATCGTTGCAACCAATCGAGTGGCTGTCCTCCATCGTCTCACTAGCCGACCTTGATTTGGAAATATGTAAGGCAGACCCTTGATAATATCATCATAGGTTGTGAAGAGGATGGAAGAGGGATCGAGATAAACATTGATCTCATTTCATATCATTAAAACAACTCAACTCTTACATAATCACATTACAAGGGAGTCTATATAGTTGCTGAAGAATAACTCTAAACATAAATTTACTAAATAGTTTCATAAACATATGATGTACTTGCCTACATTAGAATCATCAAATCCATACACCTAGAGGCTAGATCCATCAGTTTTTAAATGCTGAGGAGTGAAGAGCAGAAGCATAACATGAAGTAAATGAAAGTCATAGTGACCTTGATTTGTCAGCAAGGTTGAACAATAACGAAATTGTCCGTTAGTGGAAAGATAGAACCCGGCCTCATTATTTTTCAAGAAAACATTTTCCTTTCTACCGAACATGTGAACACATCCATAGTCAATTAAAGTTTGGAAAAAGATAGCACATTGAAGAAGTTTGTTTGAGGCCCCTCTCTGTATTGACTTGGACTTTGGAAATGATGGCATATCCCATTCAGTACAAGACTTGACCTGAATCTGAATGAGGAGGAAATTGCCCTATAATTCCAAATTAGTTGTTAGTAACTAAAGATCCACAAATAGTTCATCTGGTTTGTGTAAACTTTTAACTACTTAATAGACTCACCATAATTTCTAAAATATAATGAGTTCAGTTCAGTGGGAAAAACTTAAAATTAAAATGTGGATTTGGAAAATGATTGCTGGAAAGAGTGTTATAACTTACAACTCAACAGAAATGACAGCATGGAAGCTTTTGGAAAATTGAATGTGCTAGATTGGATAAAGAGAAACCCAAGCTAACCAAATTATATTATCATACATAATACACAGCCTTACATGGGATATCTCATGAAAAAACAAGAAGATGGCCTTTTCCAATAGCATAACACAATAAAGCTGACAGCATACTTATATTCGCACACAGGAATTGAGAAGCCTCTACACGATATAGAAGTTACTGAACATTACATTTTATTAATTATAATCTCATACACTGTAAAAAAGTTATGCTAGAACTAAAACTGTTGCGATATTTGACATTACACAACCATATGTTGGTTCCTTCAAAGACAAAATCTTAAGCATATTGTTTACCTTGGTCCCGATAAAATTGAAGGAAATTTTGAACTGCTAATGACTTCCCTCTCTTGGTTGCCTGCCCCAACCTCAGGTACATGTGTGAAATCATAATTCAAGTTCGTTTCAACAGTCACCAAACCTTCCAATGCCTTAACCACCAATGACATGGAAGGCCTCTTGGAAAAATCACCCTGTAGACACCATGCAGCTAGGCTCATCATTTCTGTTACTGCTTCCCTGTGGAGCTGCATATCTTCGTTGTTTTTGTCAACCATATCCATGAGCTGCTCTTGTTCCGCTTTTCTCCTAAATACACTTAGCAAATGGACATCTTCTTCATCAGGTTGAGACCAATCCAAATTCTTTCGCCCACAGAGAATTTCCAAAAGGACAATTCCAAAAGCATAAACATCAACTTTCTCAGTGATTACCGAGCTCAACCATTCAGGGGCTAAATAACCCCGTGTTCCTCTCATTCTAGTCACAATTTTGCTTTTGTCTTTCTCAATTAGCTTCGACAACCCAAAATCTGATATCTTAGCATTGAAATACTGATCTAGAAGGATGTTTTGTGGTTTGATGTCCAAATGAATTATCTTTTGGCTGCAATCCTCATGTAGATACGCTAACCCTTTGGCGATATCTGATATTATCCTCTGCCTTGTGCTCCATGTAAGCCCATTTTCTCGGTTTTCATGTGTAATCCACCTATCCAGTGATCCATTCACCATGTACTCATAGATTAGAAACCTGTGGCTTTTTTTGGCACAGAATCCAATGAGTTTTACCAGATTGATATGGTGAATGCCACCGACTGTCTTTACTTCGTTAAGAATGATTCCTTTACTTGACCTACGCCATCCAGATGCTTCACAGCTATTTTAGTGCCATTTCTCAGTGTTCCTTCATAAACACAGCCAAATCCTCCTTCCCCGAGCTTTCTACTGAAATCATCTGTAGTTATTTTCAGCTCAATGTAAGAGAATCGAGTTAGGATTCCCGGTAAGATTGGTGCTAGATCCAAAATATCTGCAGCCTTTCTGGACTCATGTGCCCTCTTTCTGAAAATAACAAAGCATGTAGCTATGCTTAAAATTATCCCGAAGAAAGCTGCAAGAGTAGATCCTATTATCACTTTGAAAGGTCTTGACTGCTTTCCTCCAGGAATGATTAGAGACTGAGTCTGCGCCTTTGAGGTATTTTGCACCTTAAGAAATACTGTGTTGCCTCTTCCTTCTTCGCTGTCTGTGAGAGAGAAAACTTCATTCAGTAACAAACAGTTCCCTCTTCGAGCCCCATTCCAATCATATTCAAAAACAGCAGCTTTGCAAGAACAGTTACTCAGACAGGCTCTTTTGCAATCTTCCAACTTTGTCTGCCCAAGCCATAATTTGCTCGAATTTAGTTCCAGATCAATGTTAAATGAAAAATATGTAGTATTCTTGAGCTCTACGAAACTATGATACCGCGAAGAGTTGCAGTAAATGGAAGCCAGCTGCGAACATCCAAGATCTGGTTTCCTCTCAGAAAATGGTCTGAAGAAGTTTTGCTGTGGTGGACAAGTACATTGCCCGTTATTTGTACAAATGCTATAACTTCCACATACCATTGGGTACCCACAGTTATCTACATATGTAGACAAAATGTCAGATACTTCGTTCCAATCAACTACAGACCATTGGTATACCTTTATATGTCCGTCAGGCCCAATCTTCATGAAT
This sequence comes from Solanum lycopersicoides, assembly GCA_022817965.1. NCBI lineage: Eukaryota > Viridiplantae > Streptophyta > Magnoliopsida > Solanales > Solanaceae > Solanum > Solanum lycopersicoides. The sequence goes on along the minus strand of CM040624.1, from coordinate 91,993,233 downwards.
TGAGTTGTCGAATTAGTAGGATAGTGTAAAGCAGTAAAGGTTTGACCATCAAAACTGTAATAAGAACTATCAGCATAGTTTGAAGTGTAATAATATTGAGGCGGGTCAGTATCCGTGTAAGCGGTCCATCTTGTATAGAGAACAGTAAGAGAAAACAAACCTTGACTCCGATTGGTTTCTGAAACGCTTGCTATGAGCTTCTGCCCGGAAACCAAATTCTGCCCTGGAAGCAAAGAGTCTGTAGGATGATCAAAAGACTGCCAAATTGTGCGCTTTCTCTTATCAAAGAGAACAAGATTTCCCATTTCTGTCAAGTTTAAGCCAGAAATAGATTTGCCAATTGTATCAGTAGACCAAACAAGAGTGCCATCGGAGTCTGTCAAGACCAAGTTGCCATCATGGCCAAGTTGCAAGGTTGCATTGAATTTCACTGGATGGTTCCTGTTAGCAGACCAAACTAACTGGGGTTTATTTATCATACCGGTCTCCTCGTTGTAGCTGCTGTGGTACAAAAGGATACCAAGAAGGCATTCGGTGACATTGTAATTGCAGTAGAAGCCACAGATGAATCGTGAGCCAGCATTTCTTCGCTGAAGTATGGGTGTCACCAAACCAAATAAGTTGTCGGTGGAATTAACAATAACAGAGGGCCTGTTGATCCAGAAAGAGGAAAGCCCAGCAAGCCCTGCAGTAGAATTCCAAAGACTGATGTTGTAATCCTGTAAAGGTTGCGATATAGCAAATCGAGACGAACAAAAGAGGAGATAAATGAAGAGAAGGATAGGAAAATATAGTCTCTTTTCTACAAACATTTTTGGGGATATGACTTCTCTTTAGACTTGGCATAAATCAGTTTTAAATTAACATATGTACAATGATTTCTCATTTTTAATCTTTGCTTAGTTTAAAAGGCATCACATTTAATTTCTTCCATTCTGTTGACTTCCAACACTATTTTCAGCAGCCAACTTTGACTTTTACATACAATGATTTCTCATTTTATTTTACCAAAACTTGAAAGCAGCATGAAGTTGGCTTTCAATTATCAAGAGTATAGACAAATACTCATAATTCCATTAGTTTTGATTTCTCAATTTGCAGCAACAACTATTGATATCACTCGTTTCCGAATTTTTTGCACGCGGAGATACAAGAAAGGAATATATCAGTTTTTTTTTTTTTTCCATTTCTGTGCTGAACAAGTCAACTGCTGGAAAGAGTGCATAAGTCAACAAAAGTTAAAGAAGATAAAACATATTGAAAAAAGTTTCTGTGAGGCCCCTCCCCATGTTGACTGAGCAAGGATTTGACTAATCATACCTTCAAGTGATAGTGTCTATGAGTTGAAGGTATCACTAGTCAAATCGTTGCTTCGGATTTGATCAAATATAGTTTGGGCGAAATGATTCTAATCTATTTAAATAAATTTGTTTTTTAAAAAAAAAAAAATTATCCCTCCCTACACGCACCAAAATCTGTTTTTTCACCAACCGACCCCTAAAAAAAAAAAAAAATTTACCCCCCTCTCCCCCGGCACCCCCACCCTGCCTTCCACCAACTGGCCCATAAAAATTTTTTGTTTTCCAAAAACAAAAAAATTCTTTTTTTCAAAAATAAAATAAAATTCCCCCTCTCTCCCCGGGCCCCCGCACCCCACCCCAACCTTCCACCAACCTAACCCTAAATTTTTTTGTTTTTAAAAAACGAAAAAAAAATTGTTTTTTCAAAGAATTTTTTTTTATCCCCTCCCCGGCCCCCCCCCCACCTTCCACTAACTTACTCCTAAAATTTTTCTTTTAAAAAAAAAAATTACCCCCTCCCCCACCCGGCCCCCACCTTCCACCAACCGACCCCTAATTTTTTTTGTTTTCCAAAAACAAAAAAAATGTTTCATTTCACATATATGGGTTGTATATGGATTCTCATTTAACTCATTTCGTCCATATTTGTATGAGCTTAAATATGTTGAAGACTAAATTAACCCATTTAAGAAAAGAAAAGAAAATATGAGTGATCCATTTAATTTAATATTGCAAAATGATTTCATTTCACTTATATGAGCTGAAATTGTCACCCCTATCCATGAGTTAGAGCCCTTAAATGGGTGGTTAGTTTCCTTATATTAACATGTGCAATCCTCCTTCATGGGTTAAGTTAGGCCTAAGGGTCATATTTTCACATCGTGTCAGAACTAGGTTCGACCTTAATTTTACTTTTTCCTTTTGAGACATCGAAGCTAATCGAATTCTGAGGATTTTGAACTCGAAAGGTTTCTCAACGTTCTTGAAATATATAATCATATTCATGCTTTATTGTAAAGGCATCAGAAGGTTCACTTTCAAATTTTAGTAAATAAAGTGAAGTCATTTGATATAGTCAAAATACAGCTGCTGCAAATAGTGTTAGAAGTTACCAAATGCTTGGAAAATGATATCACACGGCAAATATTGGAAATAGAGACTTGGTATATTTTTCTCATTCAACTGTTCACAACAAGAAGGTCATATCCCAAAATATAATTTTCTAACAACTTTAGATTTTGTAACAACGACATGATTGCAGAGAAGAGAGTGTATCTTCCTATCCTTCTCTTCATTTGTCTCCACTTTTTTTCATCCCGATTTGCTTTCTCGCAACCTTTATGGAACTATGATGTCAGTTTTTTGAATTCTACTACTGGACTTTCCAATTCTTGGATCAATATGCCATATGTTAGAGTACAAAATACCTCCGAGCCTTCTGAAATGACGCCTATTATTCGGAGCAGAAAGGATAGCCCTCAGTTTCTCTTTGCCTTCTATTGCCCGATTCTAACTAACAGTACCACAGAATGCCTTCTTGGTATCCTTTTATATCATAACAGATTCAACGAGGTTACGAGTGCTCCCCAGTTAGTTTGGTCTGCTAACAGGAACAATCCAGTGAAAGTTAATGCAACGTTGCAACTAGGCCAACACGGCAACTTGGTCTTGACAGACTCTGATGGTACTCTTGTTTGGTCCACTAATACTACTGGAAAATCTGTTTCTGGCCTAAACATGACAGAAATGGGAAATCTTGTGCTCTTTGATAAGAGAAAACAAGCTATTTGGCAGTCATTTGATAATCCAACAGATTGTTTGCTTCCGGGACAGAAGTTGGTTTCGGGGAGGAGACTGATAGCAAACAGTTCAAGATCCAATCAGTCCTTTTCTTTTACTGTTCTTAATGGAAGCCTGGTGTCTTCCATAGATACCAACCCACCTCAGTATTATATCGCTTCAAGTCGGGGTGATTCTCAAGATAGTCCTTTTTACAATTTTGATGGTCGAACCTTTACTGCTCTGCAAGACCCTGATACATTTCAATTCATAAAGCTTGGGGCTGATGGACATTTAAGGTTATACCAGTCGGATGCATATGATTGGAAACAGTTAGATGAGGTCATGAATTCAGATCTAGGGAACTGTGGGTACCCAATGGTGTGTGGAAGATATAGCATTTGTACAAATGACGGGCAATGTAATTGTCCGGTAGAAGGAAACTTCTTCAGGCCAATAGATAGGAACCCCGATCTTGGATGTTCACAGCTAACATCCATTTCTTGCAACTCTTCACAGTATCATAGTCTTATAGAGCTCAATGACACAACATATTTTGCATTTGAGATCAACTTTTACGCAAGTTCAAACATGTGGTTCGAGGGAACAAAGATGGAATATTGCAAAGCGGCCTGTTTGAGTAACTGTTCCTGCAAAGCTGCTGTTTGGTCTAAAACTCTAAGAAAAAACTGCTTATTACTGAATGAAGTCTTCTCTCTCAAGGACAACTGGTCTGGTAGTGACAAGACAAAAGTTTTTCTTAAGGTGCAGAATTTCGCAAAGGCTCAGTATCAGCCGCCAATCGTTTCTCAAACAAAGCAATCAAGACCTCTGAAAGTGATTGTAGCATCTGCTCTTGCAGCTTTAGTGGGAATGCTTTTAAGTATTAGTGCATGGTTTGTTCTTTTCAAAAAGAGGACACTGTCTGTCAAGGCTGGGGATCTTCTGGATTTAGCACCAATCTTACCGGGTATCCTAACTCGATTCTCTTACAATGAGTTGAAAATAATTACACAAGATTTTAGCAGAAAGCTCGGGGAAGGAGGATTTGGCTCAGTATATGAAGGAACACTGAGTAATGGCAACAAAATAGCTGTGAAGCGTCTGAATGGTGTAGGTCAAGTAAAGGATTCATTCTTAACAGAGGTAAAGATAGTTGGTAGCATTCATCATGTCAATTTGGTAAAACTCATCGGCTTTTGTGCTGAAAAAGATCACCGCGTTCTGATCTATGAGTACATGGTAAATGGATCATTGGATAGGTGGATTTCTCATGAAAATCAAGAAAATGGGCTAACATGGCTTACGAGGCAAAAGATAATATCAGATATCGCTAAAGGATTAGCTTATCTTCATGATGAATGCAATCTGAAGATAATTCATTTGGATATCAAACCACACAACATCCTCTTAGATCAAAATTTCAATGCTAAAATATCTGATTTTGGGTTGTCGAAACTAATTGAGAAAGACAAAAGCAAAGTTGTAACTAGAATGAGAGGAACACCAGGGTATTTAGCTCCTGAATGGTTGAGGTCGGTGATCACTGAGAAAGTAGACGTATATGCCTTTGGAATTGTGCTCTTGGAAGTTCTTTGTGGGCGAAAGAATTTGGATTGGTCACAGGCTGATGAAGACGATGTCCATTTGCTTAGTGTTTTTAAGAGAAAAGCAGAACAAGAGCAGCTCATCGATATGGTTGACAAAAACAACGAGGATATGCAGCTCCACAGGGAAGCAGTGACGGAAATGATGAGCCTCGCAGCATGGTGTGAGAAATATAGGAAAAGAATAGTATTGAATTGTTGTTGTATCTACATTATTACATGAGACCCTATTTATAGACCATAGAATACAATCCTTTACCAAATAGGCTACTATTTAGTAGTCCTATTCCTATTCTAATAGGATTATATAAACCTATTCCTATTTTAATAGTATTGTATAAACTATTCCTGTTCTAATAGAATTGTATAAACCTATTCATATTCTAACACTCCCCCTCAAGCTAGTGCGTACAATTCATGCACCTAGCTTGTTACAAATGTAATTAACACGGGGACTGATGAGGGGCTTGGTGAGATATTTGCAGACTTCACAAAATTGACGGTCAATCTTAATATGCTTGTCTTCTCATTAAATACTGGATTTGATGGATTTGATGCATAATGCCAGTAAATCTCAATGTGCTTAATCTTCGCATGAAATACTGAATTTGATTCATAATGTTGGTGTTGAACTTCCCAACCCAAGCTTGAGAAAAAAATTGTTCTAGACCATAGAGTGATTTGCACAATCGATGACACAACACAATCGACATACAAGGCTACTAAACTCCCCCTGAGCAACGAAGTGCTCAAATCTAATATAAAGTATATGGATCATGTTGGCATCAATAGATGAGTTAATATTAAATAAGAAAGTCACCAAAATAATTATTGGAACATGCTCATATGCCGTAGTATTAGATTTGATGGCTAAAAATGGTCACAATCTAAGAAATAAAATTATATAGATAGGGTCGGAATGATGTCACGACCCAACTAGAAAATAGAAATTATATAGGATAGTTGGAACGACCCCATTGACAAAAAAAAGAGAAATAATATGGGTAGGGTCGGAATGATGGCACGACCCCTAATGAAAAAGAGAAATTATATAGGTAGGATTGGAATGATGGCACAACCCTACGCAAATCAGATTTGAGGAGTCACCGGAAAAGACAAATGGAACTATGCAAATCAAATCTAAGTTACTAAAAAGACACATGATGTTATGCAACTCAGATATGAGAAAATAGTTCGGAAAAAAAAATCCACAGTACTACACAAATTCAATATGAAAAGTAGTCCGGGAGATGCACGGTGCTACGCAAATCAGATATGCAAAAAAGAAGGTAGTCACCGAAAAGATGGGACGGTGCTACAAAATTAAATATGAAAAAGTAGTCACCGGAATGATGGGACGGTGCTACAAAATTAAATATAGGAAAATAGTCACTAGAAAGATACACTGTGACCCAACTTTTGCTAACATAGTCATTGGCCGGACGGGCGACATATATGAGTAATAGCCGCCCACCGACAGCGAAAGCTCTTTGATTGTTTACCAAGATCGTAGAGGCTCTGATACCATGTGAGAAATATAGGAAAAGAATAGTATTGAATTGTTGTTGTATCTACATTATTACATGAGACCCTATTTATAGATCATAGAATACAATCCTTTACCAAATAGGATACTATTTAGTAGTCCTATTCCTATTCTAATAGGATTATATAAACCTATTCCTATTTTAATAGTATTGTATAAACTATTCCTGTTCTAATAGAATTGTATAAGCCTATTCATATTCTAACAGTGTGTACAAGGCGATTTCAACAAAAGGCCGTCCATGTCAGTGGTAGTTAAGGTACTGGAAGGTTTGGTGTCTGTTGAAACCAACTTGGATTTCAATTTCACAAACCTAACTGACAACCAGCAGACGGAAGTCCCTATCAGTTCAATACTGCCTTCAGTTTTATCTGGACCAAGATAAATAATATGTTTGAGAACTATGATAATATTTCCAATTCTAGTGTAACTTTCATAAATGTAATATTCAGTAACTTTGCATTAGAGCTTCATGTACTATCTTGTAACTTTTACTTCCTTTTTTTTTAAAGCTCTTATATTTTTCTGTTCAATCACTTTAGTATGATTTTATTTCTTTTGTTCCCACTTTTATAGCAAGACTAGTTTGTTAATCATATATTATTATAAGTGGAAAGATCCAAACTTCAAAGTTGAATTACCATTTTAATCCTACAATTTTAATAAATATTAATTTATTAATAATTAAATTAAATTTGCTTATAATCTGAAACCTAATTTAATTCTCCAAAAACGCTTCATGCATCCAACGTATAGACTGCTCAAGCGACAAACAGTTTCGGACGCTCAAGTTCATCTGATGGTGAACCTTTTCAGATGCTTCACTCATCTATATAAATCTCTCCAATAACATGTTATTGTCCAATAATCTGTTATTCTTTTATGTGCAGCAATCAAGTAACTTTTTTTCTCCTCTTTATTTATGAATAGCTGCTCTGAATTTTCTGTTTACTGCGTATGTCTTTATCTAGCTTATTTCGTTTCATTATCTTTATCATTAGTCGCTAATGTTCTAAAGCTAGAGTCTTTTGTTGTGGGAAAAAATCGTCAAAATCCACTTTTTATTGAATATTTCATATAGTAGTCTAAATAGGGTATGTAATGGTTGAATATGTGTAAGACAATATTAATATTTTCCCGGTAAGTCTAAATAGATATAATGATTTTGTTTATAGCAAACATGGATTCTCAGAGATAAGTTTCAGGAGTATGAGTCAAGTGTGTAATATTGTGTAGCTTTGCTTTATATTTTCAATTTTGTATAGTTGATGGGCAATGTTAGACCCTATTACTCTATTTGAACCAGTAACGACAGTGATAGTGTCATTTTACCATCATCTAACGTCTATAAGTGTAATGCTCACAAACAACATCCTAAAGTCAACAAATTTTAACCAAATGAAATATGTTCCATCTCAATATGTAGTTATGGTGATTATATTTTTCATTTTCTATGGTATTGGCCATGTGGCAGAAGAAATACTCAATGAGTATATTTTTAATCAGATAATTTAACTGGTCATAATTGGTCAATTGTTGAAGCGTGAAATGGTGTACATTTAGAATTTTATCTAAAAGTATTCTTTGTTGCTCTGAAACATCACTGACATTTCAATTTGTTGATGAGAAAAAAGGAATTGAAAGTAGATGGTCTATTATCTTCCTTTCATTTTTACTGATTGAATATAAGTTTTATGTGTTGAAATAGTTGACATTGTGAGTGATTGCAATTTTGCTCTACGATTAGTTGGAATCTACCCTAGATCTCACTTGTGGAATGTTTTTGTTCATTAGTTAGATATCTAGAAGATCCTTCGGTTTTAACATTTTTTGATTTAGTGGGTGATTGAAATTTATTTTTATATTGGTTTTGGATCAGTAACATAAGCAAAGAATGTGAAAGATCATTCTTTTTTTTTTGGTCTGTTGTATAAATATTGCTCATTTTTTGTTTTTATTTATGCTTCTGTTTAGTTTTTTGCTTTTTGAATTGGAGATTTGGAAATTTGAGTTCTATAGGCATCCTTTTGAAGTGATTAGACCTTGCTACTTCATTTTCTTGGTATACGTTTCGCAGCTAATAAGCCAAAGATGGAGCCACTAATGCAAGCATTAGGTTATATTCACATCACGCCTCTTGCGGTGCGGACAATCATATTTGAAGCAAAATAATGTATAAAATGTCTCATATGAAAACACATCATCTCTTTTTTTTTGTACGGATAAGCTTTGCAATGCTTCCACAAAGTTGGATATAGCTACTTGGTAAACATTAGACTTTAGAAATTTCTAAGAAACTAAAATAAATGTTTGGTAAATCAAGGACAAGTAGATTTTTTCGCATAAATTTTATTGTTTATGAAATTCAAAAGATTCGGCTCTTGTTTAAGCTTCCAACAAATCAAACAAACCAACTGTTTTGGTTGGTAGTTTGTGAGTACTTACATTTATGCATGAAACTAGAGGACAATTGAAGATAATACAACATAAATGCAAACAGGCAATACCATGTTACGTTGAGCTTATTGCATGCCTAAAAACTAAAACAATACAACATTGAATCCATGGGTTACATTGTTATAGGAATAAAGAAGTTTTGAAACTGGATGGACTAAAAAGAAACCAAGTAAACAGAAGGAAAGGTACTCCTAACATAGTTTTTTTCTCTACACTTAGTGTCATTCCTTCTATAACACAAAAAGAATATGAATTGTTGAAAATATATGTTAATTTCTTTATAAAGATTATTATTAATGAATAATTATATTTTCATTTGCTTTTATATTTAGAAATTGAAATTTATTGTGACAATTATGTTGCTTAAAAGAGTATAATAATGGTAATGTTAATGGTAATTGAAGAGACATATAGGTACCTCCACGGTTACAAGTCATTTTCTCATTACTTTGGGTCATTCATTTTTTATTTTTATTGGCATTACTATAGTGGGATTTCAATAAAATGAGCTTCAACTTCTTATCACCCGCGGAGTCCGGCTGCCATTAACATTTCATGGACTTTATTCTTTTATTTGTATATTGCTCTTTGATAAACTAAAGAGATCAATGAGAGAAATTGATATTACTTAAAAGACATGGTTAAGTATAAAGTCTTATTGAGTTAAAGCAATAAATATGAATTCGTATGTTTCTCCAGTTTGATATACATTGTCACCATTGATGAGAATGTCATCAACATATACCAAGACTAGGTGGATGTTTTCTCTTGTAGACTTTTTTTCTACTGCAACTCATATTTCTTAAATATTTCTCTTTTGATATTGGTTGGGTATATGTCCATTTAACTTAAGGCTTTTTAAACTGATATTTGTGTTTGATTTGCCAAATAATTTATCTTGCAAGTGCAAGGGGCATAAGTTATTTATGTGATTAATTAATTAAAGAGAAAAATATAAATATTTTTAGTCGGTAAGTTCCTCCATCGTTTTCCTATATCACACATTTTCTTGTCACTATCTTCCTTACTTTTGAGGAATTAATATTTGTAATAGTAATTTATAAATGCGAGGAACAAGTTAATTTTTCCTCTCGCATAAGATTTTCATCACCCTATTATATTTTTATTTTATTTGCACATTGCCCTTTTATATGCATTTATTTATTGCACCAGATAACTTTTTTTTTTCTACCATCCTGTTAATATCTCACAATTGATTGTGTTGTATTTCATAATTCAATTATCTGTATATAACTTGACAAAAAATTCTTTTGTCAAAATATACAGATGACAGAGTTAATAACTTTTAATAAGCCAAAGAAGATGGAGGGTACATGTACATGTAATTAATATTTATAAATGTCAATTAAATATTTAAACAATGATTATTTTAGAACAAATAAATATTTTTATTTTGTAGGTGTAGACTATGAAATCGATAGTGATCTACTAGCCATCCTAAGGAAGACACATGTTGATCGAATTTCTCTACAACTATTACAAAACACCACTCTCCTTCGACGACAAGTTCTCGATATATAGTGGAGGCTATTATTCCTTAAAAAGAAGGTGAAAACTTTGGCATTAGATATTTTGCAACTATAATGTCGAATTTAAATTATGTGTTCTAACGTATTAAAAAAGACCTTATAACAAGTTGAATACTTGGTATATTATAAGGATTGTATAATTAAAGTAGTCATAGTATTAGTTGTCAAATTCACTTGATAACAATTTTTTTTGTATGATGTGTCTTGCAATGATCATGATATCAGTTGAATATGCTCACTATTCATTGATTCGAGCTTGTATTTTACAGATCGTACACTTATATTTCAGAAGTATTTATATTAATTAGCACGGTATACACGTGCAACGCACGTGTTCAAAACCTAGTTTTTATAGATAAGTTAGAACAACTAAAATTTCATGGAAACATATATGTAATGAGTAATAAAATGCAACAATTAGAAAATAAAAATATTGACTTTTGACGATAAAATATTCATAGAAAACTAAAATAAGAAGTCGGATAGAAAAAAAAAAAGAGAAAGAAAAAATACAATTTATACATTGTTTTTATAAGACTTTGATGTATAGATGAAAAAATATGTACATGATTCTGTGAGTTCTTATCGACTCCTTTCTAAGTTGCATAATTATGTTTCTAAGTTGAACAAATCAAATATGCATTTCAGCTTATTCCATGCGTAAGAAAACTTTTGGCATCATTTTTTCCCCTGTTGCCATCAATTCTCATACACAAGACGCACTCCCAAACCTTTGACCACCACATCCTTGTGAATTTCATCACGGAAACCAACCTCAAGCTGAACGAAGTTATTAAAATTGTGATTATTATTGTTCAACCTCCTATATGTTGTAGCAGGTACATGGGCTAGGAAAGTATCACCTGAACCAACTGGTTTTTCACTTCCTATTGGGCCCAAATATATGCTATATTTTTGATACAACCCATCATGGCATGTGAACCTAAACCACACCATAGGTCCTGGGGAATTTCTTAGGAATTTGTCACTATTGAAATTGATGGGACCATTCCACTTAAATTTCCCTAAAATTAAAGGATTCGTCATGTCAAAAACAACACAAACAGCAATCCCCCTGAATGTGGGTGTGTACCAATTTTTGGGCAGGGCCACTGAGATTGATTCAGTCCCTAAGTTCTTGTATGTAAACCACTCCGGAATCTCCACACCAGGGACGTACATTTTAAATATCTTATTCATGAATTGTACCTGCATGCACCGTGAAAAGAAGTTCATATTTGTGAATGAAACTTCAAGCAAAAGTCTAGATGTCTCATTCATATTTGTGACCTTAGCTAATTGGAGTACAAATACAAAAGCCCCTCCAGTTATATAAAAAAGAAGTTCATTTATAGTAGAGTTGTGGCTTGAAAGTGTATTTACCTTGTGCATCTGCTTCAACAATGAATCAACCATGGAGGCGTGCTGTAAACTTTTTACAAGTTGATGGCATTTTGTGAATGAAACTTTGCGCAACATTGGGTATTTGGTTAGTTGATCAATACTCATCAAAGATGTGCATTCATCAGCATATAGCCCTGTTATACTTGGAGGAAGTTCCGGTAAACTCTCAAGCCTCCTACAACCAGCCAATGCAAGGAACTGAAGATTAGTGAGATGACTTATGCTTGCAGCCGCAATATTGGAAAAATTGTTACCATCGAGAATCAATCTCTTCAAAGACGCTAAGAACCCAAGATTACTTAAAATGCCTCCGTCCGAAATGTTGCAGTCACTAAGATCCAACATGATCAATGAACAAAGACCCAACAAATTCTGAAAATTTACACCCATAGACTTCTGGCTACAACTTGAGCTACTTATTTGTGAACTGAAAGCAGTACATCCACGGAGATATAAATGTTTAAGGTTTTTAAGAAGAGACATAGAGGATGGAATTCTTTGGATGGCTGTGTGAGTGCAGTGGAGCTCCTCTAAACCAACTAAAAGTCCCAAATCATCTGGTAAATTTTTAAGTTTTGAGCATCCGGACACATCAAGTGTTTTCAAACATTTCAACCTAACAATACTGCTAGGTAGACTCTCAAGATGCTTGCAGTAACTTAGATTTATTACACCAACTCCTGGAAAGTTCTCAACTGATGCAGGTAGTTCACTCAAAGCAGTCGCGCCCAAATACAGTTCTGCTAAACGATTCATTTTCTCTTCTATTTCAGGGAATGTTCTTAACTTTGAGCAGCCTGAAAGAACGAGAATTTCAAGCTTTTCCAATCGAATTCTCTTTGGTAGGGTCTTTAAATTTCTGCAGTTCTTCAGATTAAGCAAGACTAGTTTTCCAAGATCTCCAATAGAAAAATTGATTTCTACCAAACTTGTGCATTCTTCAAGAACCAGCCTTTCAAGATTAGGTGTAACTGAAAAATCTGGCATCCTTATTAGCTTCTGTGAATGGCTAAGGTTTATGTACTTCAGTTTTCCTATATCCTTTGAGGTTTTCCAAAGTTGTATGATGCGGCTTTTTTTCAATTTCAAACTAACTAGTTGTTCTCCCTTAAAGCTATTTGGAAGACTTTTTGAAGGATATCCATGCCAATCAAGCCACCTCAATTCATCAGGAAGAAATTCAGGTCCCTGGCAAACATATGCATTCCGTAATTTGAGAAACCTCAGACTGGTCATCTGCATGAAAGCCTTGCCACCAAAATTAACTTCTTCTTCATTAGTCAGGTGCAGCGACACGCCTTCGATCTTGTCAGTTCCCTAATAAGAAAGAGTATTAAAAGCGGATGAGGAAAGGAAAATAATATAACAAGTCATATGTTCGCAACTAAGTACCAAATTTCTTTCAAGTACAGGACAAATATCTTCGCGCTTCCACAATCTACTACATATTCTTGGACTGTAAGAAGCTTCTCGACGAACAATATGCCAGCCCATTTCTTGTATCAATTGGTGTATTGTAATTCGACCTTTTAATATAGTGATCAAACATTTCTCCATGAGAACTTTTATCCCAATGACAGGGCTAAAATTAAAACTCTCAAGTATTCTGGTCACTGAATCTTTCCTCTTCCCTGAAAAGAAACATGCAATGTCTAAGAATATCTTTTGCTCAGTACTGTGGAGACCAGTGAAACTTAGTTCGAGTTTCTTCAAAATTTCATTTTCTGGGATTTGTTTCAAACGCTCCACTTGACTTATCCATTCATCCAAGCCTCTCCCATACAAGAAACTGCCAAGGACTTTCAGGGCTAGGGGGAGTCCACCGGTATGCTCTATCACTTGAGTTGATAGATCCTCAAATTCTTTGGTAGGGTGGTTTTTCTTGAAAGCATGTTGTTTAAAAAGTTGTAAACTTTCATATTTGTCTAAAGTTCTCATTCTGTATATCTTTTCAGTCTCATACTTAACAAGCAGGTGTTTGTCTTTGGTTGTTATGATGATTCTACTTCCGTCACCAAACCATTCACGCCTCCCAGCTAACGCGTCTAATTGATCTATGTGATCAACATCATCCAGAACAAGAAGAACCTTTTTGTACTGTAGTCTTTGTTTTTGCATATTAGCTCCTTCAAACGAATCGTTGATCCTTAGTCTTTTTACAACAAGGATCTCAGAAAGAAGTATCTCTTGCAAGTGCTCTAGTCCCTGCTTTGCGGAACGGTCTCTGACTTCGTGAAGAAAACATGCACCTTGAAATTGACTCCGAATGTTATCATAAATAACTCTCGCAAGAGTTGTCTTCCCCACTCCGCTCATTCCCAATATTCCAAGGAAGCGAACTCCACCAGACCCGATGCCAAGCATTTTATATACTTGGTGCATGTGTGACTCCATTCCAACAAGATTTCTAGCATTGCTTGCATGTCTCTGACTACCCAATCTAGCCATTATATCTTCTGCAATTTTCTCTATGACTCTAGCTTCATGTCTGCATATCACAAAGGATAAGTAATATCTCAGACAAGTGTGTGTGTGTGTTTGCCTAAATTTCAATTAAACAGTAGTTTTCTCTTTCCCAATTAGATCTAAATGAAGTGTAATTATAACCATGGCCAACAAAATGTACAGCAGAAATGGTTTAAAACAAGTTCTCTGAAGCCCGTCTTCTCCATGAATTTCTGAATTCCCAGAAGCTGTTGAAAAAATGATTTTATTTTGTAATGCACTGAGGTATACGAAAGATATCAGGGCTCAATGAGTATTTGGCATTTTCCGATGCTTTGGAATATTGTAGTAATAATGTAGCTGAGGCTCAATTTGCAGCTTTCGGACTGCAAGAGAGTTGCAGATATGATCATGGAACTTACAAGTGGCTGATGCATAAACCAGCTTTGGATCTACAAGTTAATAAACTTACTGGATGAACAAGTTTAGAAAGCCAAACTTGAGGATTAGACAGAAGAAGAAAGGTATAGGCTGATTGAGATTATGAACAACTACGGAGTACATCAGTTGGTATACTCCTTTTTTCATGTTTACTTATTTTGAGAGCTTAAATGTAATGAAGGGGAATCGTATTGATAGGGAGAACTGTCATAACATAGATCGGAATAGGAGTTTGTCGCAGAAAGACAAGCAAAATAAGAATGTGTTAACTCCTTAGCGTTGATTTTGATAAATTACACTTAAACATTCACTCATATTCTTCGCAAGGAAACCAAGCATAAAGATATGTCATATGTTCTGATATCTAGAATCAGTCAGATTTCAGAATCAATCAAGCAGATCATGATCAATCAGGAGTTCCGGAAATCATTGAAATATATTCAAAATTGCAGAAGAAATCACCTAAGGAAAGAAAGAGATAATGTGCATCTATCAAAGGATACTTTCAAGACAACAAGATCAGTTAACATCCAAGACTACAAGGAAGAAATCGAAATCAAGGGATATATTCAACTTAACAAGATCAGCCAAAGATTCAAGACCACAAGAATATCATCATACAAAGGAATAAATCGATTTGCTCATGCACATATCTGATATGGACATGACTCAGTAAATCAATCAGAATCAAATCAAGGACTTAATCAAAGATCCTTGATTCAAACTCCCTTGGTTTTCTGTGAAAGAGCAAAGTCCTCGAAAGTTATGTAAACCACTCTTAGTCATAGTTGTGAATGTTAAATTTGACAAGATTCAAAAATGAATTAATGAGAAGATATGGTAGTTAGGAGGATAATTCTTCATTGGTAGAAAAGTCAAGATAACATCTTTTGTAGGTGAAATTTAGGTGAACCATAAATTGGTTTCACAAGGTAAATCTTGACATTTTGACATATTGTGATGTCATGGATGACATCAATAGGAAGAATTCACTCCTATAAATAGGTAGCTCCTAATTCATTTGTAACACACCTCTCACTTGCCTTCTCATCTCCTAAGGCATTTGTTCTTCTTTCTCTCTTGTAGTATTTCACTTGTACTCTTTTGGAGTGAAATAAATATTGGTTGGTTGTGTCTGAGGACTAGGCAAAAGAAAATAAAAGTTTGCCAAACTTCGTTAATTCTTGGTGTTCTTTTTTGTTGTTGTCTCATTTACTATTTATTAGCTACATTTAGATATAGCAGTTGTGATTCCATCACTCTCTATATATTCGGCTTCCGCAACAATTGGTATCAGAGCCAAGGTATTATCTGAGTATGCTCTGTGGTTGCAGCATAGTCTGAACTTCCACATCAGAAAAAGATTTACTTTGGTCTTTGCATTGTTAGCTAGTAAATAGTATTTGTAGTAAAATGGGAGACAAGAAAAATGATGAGTCCACATCAAGTGTCAATAATACGTCATCATTGGCATCTTCGCTTATGACAAGAATTGTGTCAAATGCGAAATTTGCAGTTGAAATTTTTGATGGGTCAGGACATTTCGGAATGTGGCAAGGCGAGGTCCTTGATGTTCTTTTTCAACAAGGGCTAGATATTGCCATTGAAGAAAAGAAACCAGACGGTGTAGGAGAAGAAGATTGGAAGATTATCAACCGTGTTGCTTGCGGTACCATTCGATCTTACCTTGCAAGAGAACAAAAGTATCCATACACGAAGGAAACATCTGCAAATAAATTATGGAATTCATTGGAGGAGAAATTCTTGAAGAAAAACAGTCAAAATAAACTTTACATGAAAAGAAGACTGTTACGCTTCACTTATATTCCTGGTAGCACAATGAATGATCATATCACCAGCTTTAATAAGTTGGCGACAGATTTGCGGAATATGGATGTGACTTTTACGGATGGAGATATGGCCTTAATGTTGTTAAGTTCACTTCCCGATGAGTTCGAGCATCTTGAAACGACTCTACTGCATGGGAATGATGAAGTATCTCTCAAAGAAGTTTGTTCTGCCTTATACAGTTATGAACAAAGAAAGAGAGAAAAACAAAAAGGCGGAGAAGCAGAAGCACTGGTTGCGAGAGGTCGTTCTCAAAATCATATGAGAACGAAGAAAGGGAGATCCAAGTCAAGATCGAGACTCAGCAAAGATGAATGTGCCTTTTGCCGAGAAAAAGGGCATTGGAAGAAAGACTGCCCAAGGTTGAATAGCAAAGCCAAACCAAATAATGGGAAGGCTGTCATGGATTCAAATGTGGCTGATTGTGATGACTCCGATTACTCACTAGTTACAACAGATCCATCCAAATCATCTGATGTATGGTTGATGGACTCAGCTTGTAGTTATCATATGTGTCCCAATCGGGACTGGTTTATTGATTTACAAGAAGGAGAATGTGGAGTTATTCACACTGCAAACAATAATCCTCTTACCGCATATGGTGTTAGTTCAATCCGATTAAGTAACCATGATGGATTAAGTAGAACATTAACAGATGTTCGATATGTACCAGATTTGAAGAAAAATCTCATTTCTGTAGGAGCCCTAGAATCAAAGGGATTCAAAGTCATTGCAGATAATGGCGTGATGAGAATATGCTCTGGTGCACTGGTGGTAATGAAGGCAATTCGAAGAAATAATAACATGTACCACTATCAAGGTAGTACAGTTATTGGGACAGCGGCAACAACATCCAATGACGATAAGGAGGCAGAAATGACCAAGCTGTGGCATATGCGCTTGGGACATGCTGGAGGGAAATCCTTGAAAACTTTATCAGATCAAGGATTGCTAAAAGGAGTAAAAACTTGCAACTTGGAGTTTTGTGAGCATTGTATCAAGGGAAAGTAAACAAGGGTTAAATTTGGAACAACTATCCATAATACTAAAGGTATTTTGGATTATGTTCATTCGGATGTTTGGGGTGCTTCCAAAACACCTTCATTAGGTGGGAAACACTATTTTGTAACTTTGTGATGACTTTTCTCGAAGATTGTGGGTGTATACGATGAAAAACAAAAGATGAAGTTTTGGGAATTTTTCTCAAATGGAAGGCGATGATAGAAACTCAAGTGCAGAAAGATCAAGTGTCTTCGCACAGACAATGGTGGAGAATACAAAAAATGATCTTT
>CM040624.1:91941785-91974563 GCA_022817965.1 Solanum lycopersicoides | reverse complement strand
TATATGATTTTGGGTCCAGATAGCTTTTTAGTTTATTATTTATAGCAAGTAAAGAAGGAAGGTGGAACTTGTAAGAATAATAAAAGGAAACGTTTAGTGTCCATTAGAATAATAGGAAAAAGGAAGACATAAGTCTGTATTCCCACTTTGCTTTAAAATATTTTAAAGTAAATAATTATATCATATTCATCCTTCACGTGTAAAATGGAATATCCAGATCATGACCACTTTATGTTTGTGAAAAGTATCATATGACCAATGATAATATCTATATATATTTAATGAATTTCTTTATACAAATATATTATCTTAGTAAAACTACTGAGTTTGGTATAATCGAACCTGTATCTGTGCTTGTAGCTCCGTCCTGATTGAAAGTAGACAGAGTTTTGTAAAAAATAATACCACATGGAACGAAAGTTTGTTGTGTGGCCGCTCTCTTGTATTGATCAAAGAGACGCGTTCCCAAAAGAAAGGCATTATTAGAACAGAGAAGGTGTAGATTTCAAACATTTTGTTTTCTTAGCTTTTGTAAGAAATGATTGCAGAGCAGAGATTGTGTTTTCCTGTCCTGTTTATCATTTTCTCCACTTTTGTTCATTCAGGTTTGCTTCATCCAGATTTCATGGTATCTAAATGGCAGTTATTTGAATTCTACTGCTGGACTTTCCACTTCATGGACCAACAGGCCGTTTTCGTTTGATGCAGAATCCACATATGGCTTATCTCTCTTGACACCTATCCTGTTGAGTGGAAATAATGGAAATAAGTACCACTTTTGTGGCTTCTCCTGCGATGAACAAAGTGACGAATGCCATCTCGGGATCTTCTTTGCATTCCCAGACAACACCTCTACTGAGAGAAAGTTAATGGATCCCCAGTTGGTATGGTCTGCTAATCGAGACCGTCCAGTGAAAGCCAATGCAACCTTGAAACTAGGACAAGATGGAAACTTGGTCTTGGCAGACTCTGATGGAACTCTTGTTTGGTCCACTAATACTACTGGCAAATCTGTTTCTGGCTTAAACATGTCAGAAACGGGGAATCTCGTGCTCTTTGACAATGCCAATCGCACAGTTTGGCAGTCGTTCGATCATCCTACAGATTCTTTGATCCCGGGGCAGAGCTTGGTTTCTGGGAGGAAGCTTGTAGCAAGTGTTTCAGTAACCAATTGGAGTCAAAGTTTGCTTTCTTTAACTATTGTTAATGGAAGCTGGGCCACTTACATCGAATCTGATCCACCTCAGTTTTACTATGCTTCTAATGATCCGAAGAGTAGTGCTTATTTCAGTTTTGATGGTCAAACACTTACTGTTCAGCAATACCCTCCTACATCACCAGCTCAATACATGAAGCTTGAACCTGATGGACATTTACGGGTATACGAATGGGAAGACAGCGCATTTGATTGGAAAATCATATCTGATCTTTTGATGAATATAAATACAGGGAACTGTGGGTACCCAATGGCGTGTGGAAGATATGGGATTTGTACAAGTAACGGGCAATTAGTTTAGAGCAAAATTGTCATTAGATGAGAGGAAAATAGATGTTGGATGTTTGCAGTTGACAACCATTTACTGCAACTCTTCGCAGTATCAGAGTTTCGTAGAGCTCAAGAATACCACATATCTTGCATTTGAGTTCAATCATGAACTGATTTCGAGTCCATTATGGTTTGAGCGGAAAAAGTTGGAAGATTGCAAAGGGGCCTGTCTAAGAAACTGTTCCTGCAAAGCTGTTGTCTTCGGATATGATTCGGATGGGGCTACAAATGGGAGCTGTTTATTACTGAATGAGGTATTTTCTCTCGTAGACACCGAGGACGGAATGGACAAGAGAGTATTTCTTAAGGTGCAGAATTCCTCAAACACACAGAATCAGTCTCAAACCATTTCTGGAGGGACAAAATCAAGAACTTACGTAGTGATAATAGGATCTAGTCTTGCAGCTTTCTTTGGGATGATTTTAAGTATCACTGCTTGCTTTGTTATCTTCAAAAAGAGGACACAGGATTCCACAAAGGCTGGGGATTTTATGGATCTCGAACCAAACTTTACGGGAATGCTAACTAGGTTCTCTTACAATGAGCTAAGAATAATAACTGAAGATTTCAGCAGAAAGCTCGGGGAAGGAGGATTTGGCTCAGTATATGAAGGAACACTGAGTAATGGCACCAAAATAGCTGTAAAGCGTCTGGATGGTCTAGGTCATGTGATGGATTCATTCTTAACAGAAGTGAACATAGTCGGTGGGATTCACCACGTCAATCTGGTAAAACTCATTGGATTTTGTGCCGAAAAGAGCCAAAGACTTCTGATCTATGAACATATGGTAAATGGATCACTAGATAGATGGATTTATCATAAAGATGAAGAAAATGGGCTTAGATGGCATACAAGGCAAAGGATTATAACAGATATTGCCAAAGGATTAGCTTATCTTCATGACGAATGCAGCCAGAAGATAATTCATTTGGACATCAAACCACAAAATATCCTTCTAGACAAAAATTTCAATGCTAAGATATCTGATTTTGGTCTGTCGAAACTTATTGATAAAGACGAAAGCAAAGTTGTAACTAGGATGAGAGGAACACCAGGGTATTTGGCTCCTGAATGGTTGAGGTCAGTTATCACTGAGAAAGTAGACGTGTATGCATTTGGAATTGTGCTCTTGGAGCTGTTGTGTGGTAGAAAGAATTTGGATCGGTCCCAAGATGATGAGGATGTCCATTTGCTAAGTGTTTTCGAAAGAAAATCGGAACAAAAGCAGCTTCTGGATATTGTTGACAAAAACAATGAGGATATGCAGATCCACAAAGAAGCAGTGACGGAAATGATGAGCATTGCTGCGTGGTGTCTACAAGGCGATTTCACCAAGAGGCCTTCCATGTCATTGGTGGTTAAGGCATTGGAAGGTTTGGTGTCTGTTGAAACAAACTTGGATTACGATTTCACAAGCCTACCCGAGGTCGAGGATGACAACCGACAGAGGGAAGACACTATCAGTTTAATATTGCCTTCAATTTTATCCGGTCCAAGGTGAACAACTAGCTTAAGAGGTTGTACGTTTTTTTTCCTTTCTCAAGTCTTTCTTTTGTGAAAATGTATTTCCATGCTTTATCACCAGATCCATCTTTCTCTTGTACATAAATTTGGCTAACCGATAAACTATGTCATAATGTAAAAGGTAAACTTAAGTAGTTTTGATAGATAACCAATTAACGTCTCGTGGCATAGAGGGATAGCATTTTCTTTTCTAATTTGCATCTGTGGATCAATACATCTTCATATGCAGCACATTTTATATTTCTAAGAGTAAGGGGTCTACTTATTCTGTGTTATAAACAGAAAAAACTGCAGTAGAACATCTTAGTTTCCATATCATTAAAGCTTCAAAGATGTCTTCATGTGTGGTCGGACCAAAGAAGAACACATTGCGACAATCAGACAATGATAAGAAAAAAGAAGAATCCTAAGCAGACTGAAATATAGTTGAATGAGAGCTAGGTAAAAAGAAAAGGGATCATCAGCGCAATCGATTTTAGCTGTTCAAAATGAAATGGCTCATGATACTCAATAAGTTAATTAGACTGCACGAAAACTAACATTTCTCTAGTAGACAGTGTGTTCTACTTTTCTAAATTATGTGCCTGAAATAGTATTGATATAAGAAGGATTATGAAAAACACAAAATGGCTTTTCGCAGCAAATAACAAGTGATAACTCAAGGTATGGACATATGGTTGTGACTCATTGGCTATTCAGTCTTGATAATAAATACAACTAAGAATTTACATAGGTCCTGACAACTGTGATGGAAGTGGTAAACTGATACCAACCACAGATTCCCTTTCTTGATTAGATCCGGCAACTCTTCTCGTCATTGTTGGAAATGTGAAGCTGTAATCCAAATCGGTTTCAGCAGCGACTAAACCCTGCAACACCTTAACTACCAACGACATGGAAGGCCTCTTAGTATAATCACTTTGTAAACACCAGGCTGCAATCTTCATCATTTCCACAGCCTCTTTTCTATGTAGCTGCATGTCTTCACTCTTCTTGTCCACCATTTCCAAGAGTTGTCTCTCCACTGCCTTTCTCATGAACAAACTAAGCAAATGCATATCATCCTCATCTTGATGACGATCCAAATTCTTCCGACCACAGATGATTTCCAAGATCACAACCCCAAAGCTATAAACATCCACTTTCTCAGTAATGACTTCATGTAACCATTCAGGTGCTAAATAGCCTGGTGTTCCTCTCATTGTTGTAACTATCTTACTTTCATCTTTCCCCACAAGCTTTGATAACCCAAAATCTGATACCTTTGCATTGAGATTGTGATCAAGAAGAATGTTCTGAGGTTTAATATCCAAATGAATGATTTTGTTGTTGCAATCTTCATGTAGGTAAGCTAGTCCCTTGGCGACGTCTGATATGATTTTTTTCCTGATATCCCATGTGAGAGACTTTTCCCATGTTCCGTGAAAAATCCACCTATCTAAAGAGCCATTGGCCATGTATTCATAAACCAAAAGCCTGTGTGAATTCTCAGCACAAAATCAACAAGTTTTACCAGATTAACATGCTGAATGCTACCGATTGTTGCTACCTCAGCTAAGAATGATTTCTTCACATTACCAAAACCTTGCAGACGCTTGACCGCTATTTTGGTGCCATCACTCATTGTTCCTTCAAATACAGAACCAAATCCCCCTTCCCCAAGTTTCTCACTGAAATTTTCTGTCATCACAGTGAGTTCCTCATAGGAAAATCTGGTAGGCATTCCGGGTATTTGATCAAGGAACTCCTCCTCATCTTCCTCGAGCCTTTTTCTCCTTCTGAAAATATAGGCAAAGCTGTTGACTCTTTGGCTAATTATTTAGTCCCACATCGGAGTTTTATGTATTGTGAAGGAGAATTTGGGGTTATAAAAGAACCCCTCCTCCTTCATTGTAAAATGCACCATTTGTAATCTCTTCTCTCTATCTAATAAAAGCAGGCTGCTTTGAGCGGTGCTCGGAGATTAAGCTTTCGCGGCTGAACTCCATTATTAAAATTGTTCGGTCTCTTTTCTCTTCTTTTCAGTTAATATTCGATATTACTTGTCGGGTATCTTTGTTAGTGTTCTGTCCGGTTCAGTTCATTTGAACCGGTTCATTTCACTAAAGTTGTTCCGTTTAGTAGGGAAATTACCCGAATTTCCCAACAAGTGGTATCAGAGCCAAGGTTCTGTCTGAGTATGCTCTGTGGTTGCAGCTGAGTCTGATCTTCCACATCAGAAAAGAATTATTTTGGTCCTTTTGCGTCGAAAGTTTTTTCTAAGTCAGAGTTCTGTCTGAGTATGCTCTGTGGTTGCAGTTTCGCCTGATCTTCCACACCAGAAAGGAATTACTTTGTCTCAGTAGAAGCCTTCGATTATTTGAATTTTGTTGTAATATCCAATATTTTTTTTAGTCTGTAATGGCAAATAAAGATCAAGAAATGGAGTCTGTTGCAAATATTCCACCGAAGACATCGGGTGCCTCGTCATCATGGTCAAGATTCCCGATGTCTACTTTGAAGTTGGCGGTTGAAATATTCGATGGTACGGGCCATTTCGGTATGTGGCAAGGGGAGGTTTTGGACTCCCTTTTCCAGCAGGGTCTTGATATTGCTATTGAAGAAGTCAAACTAGAAGGAGTTGAAGATAAAGATTGGAAAATCATTAATCGGTTGGCATGCGGAACAATTCGATCGTGTCTATCCAGGGAGCAAAAGTATGCTTTCAAGAATGAGACTTCTGCATACAAATTGTGGAAGGCATTGGAGGACAAGTTTCTGAAAAAGAGTGGACAGAACAAGCTCCTAATGAAGAAAAGGTTGTTCCGATTTGATTACAAACAAGGTACTACTATGAATGAACATATCACTATGTTTAATCAATTAGTAGCAGACTTGCTTAATTTAGATGTCATATTCGATGATGAAGATCTGGCTTTGATGTTGTTATCATCTCTTCCCGATGAATTTGAACATTTGGAGACAACGTTACTTCACGGGAAGGAGAATGTGTCGTTAGATGCTGTTTGTTCTGCTTTATATAGTCATGAACTGAGAAAGCAGGATAAGATGAAAACAAAGGCAACAACATCAGAAGAAGTATTGGTGGCAAGAGGTCGTCATCAAAACCAGACAAAAGGGAGAAGAGGAAGGTCCAAATCAAAAGGTCGAGACATTGCCAAAGATGAGTGTGCTTTCTGTCATGAGAAAGGGCACTGGAGGAAAGACTGTCCAAAGTTGAAGAAGAAAGGGAAGGCTCCGCAAGACGCCAATGTTGCAGAATGCAAAAGCGATGCGGAATCAGATATCTCTTTAGTGGTCGCTCCTACAACATCACATGCAGATGAGTGGATATTGGATTCAGGTTGTACCTATCATATGTGTCCCATTCGGGAGTGGTTCTTTGAATTTCAGGATCTCGATGGCGGAGTTGTTTACATGGGTAATGATAATTCATGTAAAACAACCGGAATAGGTTCAATCAAACTGCAGAATCATGATGGATCCACCAGAATCTTGCGAGATGTGCGGTACGTGCCAAAGTTGAAGAAGAATCTCATCTCATTGGGGCTTTAGAATCTAAAGGCCTAGTTATAACGATGCGAGATGGAGTTCTTAAAGCAACTTCTGGAGCGTTGGTGATGTTGAAGGGTGTGAGAAAGAACAATCTGTATTACTATCAAGGTAGTACAGTGGTCGGGACAGTAACAACAGTAACTTCTTGCACCAAGAAAGATACTGAGGCAACGAAGCTGTGGCATATGCGGTTGGGACATGCTGGTGAAAAATCTTTGCAAATTCTTGCCAAGCAAGGATTGTTGAAAGGTACGAAGACTTGCAAACTTGAGTTTTGTGAACATTGTGTTCTTGGAAAACAACGAAGAGTGAAGTTTGGCACTGCAATTCATAATACCAAGGGTATTCTGGATTATGTGCATTCAGATGTATGGGGACCTGCCAAGACTCCGTCTCTTGGAGGAAGGCATTATTTTGTAACTTTTGTTGATGATTTTTCCAGGAGAGTTTGGGTGTTTTCTATGAAGAACAAAGATGATGTACTTGGAATTTTCCTTAAGTGGAAAGTTCAAGTTGAAAACCAGACGGGAAGGAAGATCAAGGTTCTCCGAACAGACAATGGTGGAGAATACAAGAGTGATCCGTTCCTTAAGGTATGCCAAGACTGTGGCATAGTTCGGCACTTCACCGTCAGGAAAACACCGCAACAGAATGGGGTGTCAGAGCGTATGAACAGGACACTTGTGGAGAAAGTTCGTTGTATGCTGTCTAATGCTGGGTTAGGCAGAAAATTTTGGGCTGAGGCGATAACATATGCTCAACATCTCGTCAATCGTTTGCCATCATCTGCTATTGATGGCAAAACTCCATTAGAGGTATGGTCTGGAAAACCTGCAACTGATTATGATACTTTGCACGTTTTTGGTTCTGTTGCATATTATCATGTGATTGAATCAAAGTTGGATCCACGGGCAAAGAAGGCTTTGTTCATGGGATTCAATGCTGGAGTGAAGGGATACCGTCTGTGGTGTCTCGAGGCAAAGAAAACAATTATAAGCAGAGATGTTACCTTTGATGAATCTGCCATGTTAAAGAAGGTAAATCCAGAAGATGCTGAGAGTACTCCTGAACAGGTGGCGTGTACTCCGAAGCAGGTGGAGTTTGAGGAGACAGTGGTGATCCCAGCACGGAGCACCACGAGTGACTCTCCTACGGCAGAAGAAGAGTCAGATGAGGAAGAGGTTCCTACCCAAGAACCTCTACAGCAATCGGAGCCAATTGCAGTTAGAAGACAGAGACGAGCGATCCAAAAGCCCGCTCGTTTCACTGACATGGTAGCTTATGCACTTCCAGTTTCAGATGAAGATGTTCCATCCACCTACCCAGAGGCCATACGAAGTTCAGAAAGTGGCAATTGGGCAGGTGCAATGGAAGAGGAAATGCAATCCCTCAAGAAGAACATGACGTGGAAGTTGACACAACTACCGATAGGCAAGAAGGCAATTGGATGCAAATGGGTATTTGCAAAGAAAGAAGGATTTCCCGATAAAGACGATGTTCGCTACAAGGCAAGGTTGGTAGCTAAAGGCTACGCTCAAAGGGAGGGAATTGATTATAATGAGGTATTTTCTCCAGTTGTTAAACATTCCTCCATTAGAATTATGTTGGCCTTGGTAGCGCAGTTGAATTTGGAGCTAGCTCAACTTGATGTGAAGACCGCGTTCCTACACGGTGATTTGAAGGAGGAAATCTATATGACTCAGCCAGAAGGAAATAAGGTTGCTGATAAAGAGAATTGGGTTTGCAAACTTGTCAAATCATTGTACGGACTGAAACAATCTCCGAGACAGTGGTACAAACGATTTGATAGTTTCATGAAGGGTCAGAAGTACAAGAGAAGCAAATACGATCATTGTGTGTATTTGCGCAGGCTTCAAGACGGTTCCTACATCTACTTACTCTTATATGTTGATGATATGCTGATTGCAGCAAAGAGCCAAATTGAGATTGACAAACTGAAGGCTCAGTTGAGTAAAGAGTTCGAGATGAAGGATTTGGGGGAAGCCAAGAAGATTCTCGGCATGGAGATAAACAGGGACAGAGAGAGAGGCAAGCTTTGGCTGTCACAGAAGCAGTATTTGAAGAAGGTACTAAGACGTTTCGGTATGCACGAAGATACAAAACACGTGAGTACCCCACTTGCTCCTCATTTGAAACTGAGTAGCCGGTTATCTCCGACGACTGATGAAGAGCGAGAATACATGGCGAAAGTCCCATATGCAAATGCAGTTGGAAGCTTGATGTATGCAATGGTGTGTACGAGACCAGATATTTCACAGGCTGTTAGTGTTGTTAGCAGGTACATGCATGATCCAGGCCAGGGTCATTGGCAAGCTGTGAAATGGATTCTACGGTATCTGCAAAATACCGTAGATATTGGATTGGTATTCGAGCAGGATAAATCACTTGGTCAATGCATAGTTGGATACTGTGATTCTGACTATGCAGGTGATTTGGATAAGCGACGATCTACAACTGGCTATTTGTTCACTTTAGCAAAAGCGCCAGTTAGTTGGAAGTCTACTTTACAGTCAACGGTGGCTTTGTCTACGACAGAGGCAGAGTATATGGCGATTACAGAGGCTGTAAAGGAGGCGATTTGGCTTCATGGGTTGCTTAAAGACTTGGGAGTTGGTCAGAAACAACTTGAGGTTTATTCTGACAGTCAGAGTGCTATTCATTTAGCAAAGAATCAAGTCTTTCATGCACGGACGAAGCACATTGATGTTCGCTATCACTTTGTGAGGGAAATTCTCGAAGAAGAGGAGATACTTCTGTTGAAGATTCATACTACGGAGAATCCCGCAGATATGCTGACCAAGGTGGTTACAAAGGCCAAGTTTGAACACTGTTTAGACTTGGTCAATGTCCTGCACATTTGAAGTTGGCGCCTCACGGCGCAAATTTGGAAGCAACGTGAAAACTGCTTTTATTATTTGTTTGTTTGAGAAGATTTGTATTTGGTGGGACTGGATATTAAGCCAAGGTGGAGATTTGTTGACTCTTTGGCTAATTATTTAGTCCCACATCGGAGTTTTATGTATTGTGAAGGAGAATTTGGGGTTATAAAAGAACCCCTCCTCCTTCATTGTAAAATGCACCATTTGTAATCTCTTCTCTCTATCTAATAAAAGCAGGCTGCTTTGAGCGGTGCTCGGAGATTAAGCTTTCGCGGCTGAACTCCATTATTAAAATTGTTCGGTCTCTTTTCTCTTCTTTTCAGTTAATATTCGATATTACTTGTCGGGTATCTTTGTTAGTGTTCTGTCCGGTTCAGTTCATTTGAACCGGTTCATTTCACTAAAGTTGTTCCGTTTAGTAGGGAAATTACCCGAATTTCCCAACAAAAGCAAGTTAAAACCATGAGAATCAAACCAAATGAAGCTCCGATGGTGGATCCTACAATCGCTGGGACACGCTTTGATTTCTTCTCTGAAGAGACAAGTGCTGGAGAGGCTTGTAAGTTAAAAGAGCTCTGCACCTTGATGAAAAGAGTGGTCTTATTGGGTGCTCCATAATCGTATGTGAGCGAAAACACATCATTCAACAATGCGCAGTGACTCATTGTGTTATTAGGACTACTAAATCGAAACTGAGCTGCTTTGCAAGCACAATTGCTTACGCAAGACGTTTTGCAATTCTTCAAATCTGTTTTGTTGGAACCATATTGCAAATAGAGGGGAATATAAGCTATGTACTTAAGCTCCATCAAAATATGATATTCGGAATGTTCACAAGAGATAGGTGTGATAAGCACACACCCCTGGTTCGGCTGCCTGTAATTTATTTGCTGGAGAAAGTTAGTCTGATCAACCGCGGTTTGAGGACAAGTACACTGCCCATTTGCACAAACAGAGTAATTCCCACACACGGTTGGATACCCGCACTCACCAATGTAGTCTGTCAATAGATCAGCCTCCTCTAACCAAGATCCTTTCCAGTGATACACCCTTAAATGCCCGTCATCTCCAAACCTCATGAATCTAGTATTTGAAAATGCTAAATTTAGGATTAATGTCCCTATGAAAATAATTATTTTCGAATCAAAGATTAATCCGGGAAACGGGGAACCATTATCCCCACCGAGTCTTGACACATAGAGTTGACGTGGATTTGACTCAATGTATGCTAAAAACCCAAATAGTTGAACTTCAAATGTGAACAAACCTTCACTCCAATTTGTTGCTGATACACTTGATCTCAGCTTTAGTCCAGCATTTGTCATTTTTCCAGGAACCAAAGTGTCTGTAGGATGATCAAATGACTGCCAAATGATATCGTCACTATTGTCATAAAGAAAAATATTTCCCAGTACTGTCAATTTGAATCCCGCGACAACCTTTCCTCTTGTGCTTGTGATTGTACTCCAAATCAAAGTTCCATCTGAGTCCATCAAGAATAAGCCTCCATCTTGCCTAAGTTGCAATGTTGCATTAGCTCTAACTGTATTATTCCGATTTGATGACCATACTAATATCGCGTAACATAGATAAGATTCATAGTTACTCATCTTTGGAAATAAAAGAACGCCAAAAACACAAGCTGTAATCACATAAGAAACCACAAACAAACTGAGTCTCGTTCCCTTCTCTCGATAGTATGGCTGCGTGTGGCTCCGTCTGTGGAATTCACTACATAGGAGAGAGCTCGACTATTGATCCAGGAAATGGAGGAATTGGTGATAAATGTTTCAGGAGGCTGACAACTAATCAGATACTGTGAAGAAATGAAGAGGAAACTGGCCATGAAAAGAGTGGCAGTACTATAATTAAGCACCATTGTACTATTTTTATCAGTATCAATCTTAAATTTCATCCTTTTATTCGAGTAGTTTTTTCTTCGGAAAATTGTGGTTTCAATTTCTCAGAATTCGATTGGTTTCGATTTCTCAATTTGCAGCCACAAATAAATTCACACCATCAGTTTTTTTTTTTCTTGTCCTGTTGTTAGTGTAGAGTTAAAGGAAGAAAAGTATAACAAAATTACAACATTTGTGTGTATTTGTCAACTTGGAGAAGGACCTTGTCTTACTAATTTTACAAATTTCTAACTTCTTCTTCAGCATCATAATACTGACAAATCCCAATAAAGGTGTCAAGGATAGCATTACTTCAAACAAAAATAAGAAGTGAAAAATACATGAAATTCAAGGGTCTGATATACGCCTTAACTTTTAAATTTAGAGCTGAAGTGGCTCACATCGATACCCCTTAACTTTTTCAATGTTGAATTGATAAAAATCATATTTAAAAAGGGAAAATTAAGCGGCTAAGAAAACTTATACTACTTAATTACTCATCATAACTATAGTTTGTTATAATTACCACTCACGACTAACATTATAAGTTAATTACGTGGTCTGACTTCGAGTTTGTATAATTAGTCACATTTGTACATGTATAATATCTCCACCGTTGATTTTATATTTCATCCAACGGCGTATAAGTTCAATCCTCGTGATTGTCTCTCATTGGTTGGGTTATTACTCCTGCTGGCTATAAATATCTCCACCGTTGATTTTCTCTTTAATCCAATGGCGTATAAGTTCAATCCTCGTGATTGTCTTTCATTGGTTGGGTTATAACTCCTATGGGCTATAAATATCAAAGTCGAATTTGTTGGGTTATCCCACATCGGAGTGGAAGGGGCTGGTGGTCATTTATAAGTGTGAGGGAAAGCCTCAACCTTTGAGCTAGCTTTTGGGTTGACAAGGCCCAAGACCACCCAACATTGGTATCAGAGCCCAGGTTGTCAACAAGTCTCAGCCCACCGGGAGAAACTGGGTTGTCGTTCTCTCCAGCCCAAGGCCCTGTCAACAAGTCTCAGCCCACCGGGAGAAACTGGGTTGTCGTTCTCTCCAGCCCAAGGCCCGATGTGTGAAGGGGGAGATTGTTGGGTTATCCCACATCGGAAGTGGAAGGGGCTAGTGGTCAATTTATAAGTGTGAGGGAAAGTCTCAATCTTTGAGCTAGCTTTTGGGTTGAGAAGGCCCAAGACCACCCAACATAATTGCCTTAGGAACTCACATACACACAACAATTCACTTTTCTCTCGTTTCCATAGATCAAAAAGCAAACGTTTTTTTTTTTTTGCAATAGAGGAAAAAATAACAAATGACTGGTAAAGGAAAAACCCTAGGTTCCATTGCTGTAAAAAGGTCTCGTTCCCGCAGCAGTAAAGACAATCTACAATCCCAATCGGTCATATCGCCTGATTCCTCAAGCTAGAAAGTATTTCAAATGTGTCGTGTTGGAGCTCTGGTCTTCCTTGATTTTGTGCTTGAACATCCTTGAGCACGGGTTGAATTTCGCTACTATTTTTATCTTTTTGATATCTCATGTTTTTGAATTTTATATATTTGTGATTGTTTATAGATGCTTGAATTGGCTAGAAATGCGGCAGAGGCTAACAAGAAAACGAGGATCATTCCAAGACACATTCAGTTGGCTGTAAGGAATGGTGAGGAACTCAGCCAACTGAATGTGCCTTGACATGATCCGCGTCTTCTTGTTACCCCTCGCTGCATTTCCAGCCAATTCAAGCACCTACAAACAACCACATATATGTAAAATCCAGATACTTAAGATATCAAAAAATAAATAGTGACGAAATTCACCTCAGCTGCAAGGTACTCGAGCACAACAGCAAGGAAGACCAGAGCTTTGGCACTGACAAGTTTGACAAACTTTTCGACTTTGAGGAACTGGGCGATATAACCAACTGGGAATTCGAGACCGGCTTTGTTGTTGTGGAAATGAGATTTTTTTTGTAGAAACGAAACCAAGGGTTTTTCCTTTGCCTGTCATTTTATTTTTCATCTACTCCGGAAAAAAAAGTTTTGCTTTTTGATCTATAAAAATGAGAGAAAAATGAGTTGTTGTGTCGATGTGAGTTCCTATGGCAATCCCACTTTGATATGTTAATAGCTCGAGTTGTAAACCAGACAATGAGAAGAAAATCATGAGGACTGAACTTATACTCCATTAGATGAAAGAGCGAATCAACATTGGATAGCAATGGTAACACATTTAACCGCTTTAAGCATTATGATGAGTTTGTTGCCTAGAAAAAAAATGAATTATGATTAATTTGTTGCTAAAGGAAAAAGGATTTATGAGGAGTTTATAGCCAAAAAGAAGGGGATTATGATAACTTTTTTGTTGGCAACAAACTCATCATAATCCTTTTTTTGGAAATAAATTAATCATAAATAATCTTTCTTTTTACAAAAGTCATCATAATCCTTCAAAATAGTTAGATGTGTCACCATCATTATTCACTGTTGATTTGCTCTATCATCCAACGAAGTATGAGTTCAATCCTCGCGATTGTCTTCTCATTGGTTGGGTTACAAACTTCTGTGGGGCTATAAAATATCAAAGTCAGATTCCCTTAGGAGCTCAGAAACACACAACAATTCACGTCTCTCTCGTTTCCATCGATCAAATTAAAAAGCGAAACCTCCAATGGAGTCTGTCAATAGATATCATCCCTTGTCCAAGATGATCCTTTCCAGTCAATGGCGGACCTAGGATTTTCGTTCAGAGGGTAAGAATTCAAAATGGAGGCATGCAACTTAATATTCAGGGGACTAGCCACTAAGCCATCTATTTCTATTTGTTTTTTAGGGGGTTTAAAATATATATATATCTACAAAAATACAAAAAAAATACCTTATTTATCGTATATTTTTTTGTCGATGGAGCCCCTGAACCCAACGTGGATCCACCCCTGTTCCCAGTGATGCAACCCTCAAGTGTCCATCAGCCTCAAATTTCATGAATCTACCTGGTTCTTTACTTTTTGAATAATATTTCTTTGATGTAGAGAATAGTTGAAGCAAAGTATAATTGAGAAATGTTCTGCTAGCCCAAGATATTATGAACTAAGATTAGAAGGTTCAACTAAGAAGAAAAAGCTATGAAAGGTGAATGTGTATTTCTGAGAAGAGAACTTTGTAACGGAAGAAATAACACTCTTGAATTGCTTTCAATTTAGATTGAATACAAATGACAATAGTTAACCCTATTTATACTTGTGTATCGATGATTCTAGAATTATTCTAGATACATCTCTAAGAAAGATCTAGATAATCTCTTATTTTCTAAATATCTAACAGATTCTAGATTATTCTATACTTAACTATAAATATCTAATTATATATCTAGAACATCTACACATTTCTTAGATACTACACTAGACTATTCTAGACTATTCCAAATAAATCTCGAAGAACCATTGGACTATTTTCAGCTATTATACAATCAAAATGCAATTATCTCAAAGAACAAAAAGATTTGTTATGCATCATACCTTTAATTTTTTATTAGTATTTGTCTTAATATTTTATCGTTCTATAGTTGGTTCAAATATGCCCTTCAGTAATTTAAGGACATGTCTGAACCAATTAAGTGATAAAGGGGTATAACTAATATATGTATAATTCATTATTACTAATTTTCGTATTACAATCTCCATAATTACTAATGTTTATATATATCGATAATCCTATATCAAAGTTAAATACATATCCAACCATAAATTTAATTCTGAATATTATATATATAATTCTCTTTGCCGGCCTTTATAATTTGTTTTTCTTCTTTTTCCTTGCCAGCCTGTTATAGTATTAGAATTTCTCCCCTATTGGTCCATTTGTCTAGAAATGGTACAATCAGTAGCGGATTCAGGATTTTAAAATGTGGCAACGAGGATTCGAACTTGGTTAGCTTGGAAAATTGGACACTCTATACCACTCGGCCAAGGGTCACATTTGTGTTATTGAAATCAAAAGTTAATGAAGTGGATTCATATGAACTTACTTGACCCACTGTAGGTCCGGCACTGGTTACAACTAGAGATAATGAGATAGTTTCTAAAAAATCATCTACTTAAATACCATAGGAACAAGTTATATTTTTGCAAAATTTCAAATCAATAGTAGATAAAAATATAATAATAATTAAATTGCATGATAACCTCTTTTAATTAATTTCCTTTTTAAAAATTAAAAATTTCGAGAATAAGGTTCATTATTGACCATTTCAAAAGATAATGTCTACAAATAAAACAAAATTCCGGTTCTAGTGGTCACATCCCCTTTTTCTCCTAAATAGCTATATATACCTATTAAAAATTCTATTTTATATTTAATGAAATAATTTAAAATTATAAATATAATACTTATTTTTAAATTATACATTTTAAATTTCATATCTGGTCAAACGGTACTACCTAAATTTGAACGTAAAAGATACATGTGTAATGGAATGAGAATATTAATCCCAAATGCAAAAATTATACTTCATTTGTTTCATTTATGTGTCTTGATAGTCCACAAGATCCAAGATTTTTTCTTTAATATTACACTTTTTTTTTGTTTAAGGTAACAAGCTAATTAAGAAGTTTTTCTTAAAATTGTGTTTAATCAAATTAAAATCTTTTTATTCATTTAGCTATTAATATATATAGGGTCAAAGGTGATCTATGTATATTCCAATCCAAAAAACAAATAGTTTTGACATATAGAGATGGAAATAATACTCACCTCAATTGCAATATCAATTTGTGCAATTTTTCTTGGGATTTGTGCATGGATATTATTGAATTGGTTATGGTTTAAACCAAAAAAATTAGAGAAATATTTAAGGCAACAAGGTCTAAATGGAAACTCATACAAGTTATTTTTTGGAGATTTGAAAGAAGGTTATATGATATCTAAAGAAGCAAAGTCTAAACCAATGAACTTCTCTCATGATATTACACAAAGAGTTTCTCTTCTCCTCCATAAAACATTCACCAAATATGGTAAGTATATATAACTCAAAATTTGTTAAATTCGATATATCGTTAGATCTTTCTATAACAACATTTTTCTATAGTAATCAAGTTTTTTTTCTAAATTTACCGGTGTTTCTATTATGTTATAACGGCAAGAAACATATTCAAACAAACGATACTGTTATAAAGTAAATACACCACTTATTTTACCATATATTCCATGACATTTGAAAATGTTACAAAAATCATTATTTTACTCGCTCTCTCTCTTATTCTCGAATACATTACTCTTACGTGATGATCAGGATGCAAGCATCGGGACAGGTGTGTTTGTGTATCAACAAAGGTAATATATCGGGACATGTGTGTCTTGTATCAGTAAAGGTAATGTATATATCGGGACGTTGAGTGATGTACCCGAAAATCCTTAAATTTTAGAAATTTTTGTAATTTGGGAAATAGTATGAATAGGATGTAATTATTATCTCTTAACACTATGAAATTTGTGTAATTTTTACTTTTATTTGTTGAGACATGAAATAAGCCAAATATTTTTTTTAAAAAAATCTCATGTTATTAATTTCATTTATTATGAATTATTCTTTGTAGTTATTTTTAAATAGCTTAACACTAATTATTTCAGGTAAAATTTCCTTTACATGGTTTGGACCCAGACCAGTTGTGTTAATCAATGATGCTGAAATGGTGAAGGATATTTTCTCAAAACCTTACATTTTTGTAATGTCTTAGTTTGACTGGTTACCGCATTTAAAAAATAAAAAGATATTTTTTTAATTATATGATATTAAATTAAAGACGTGTATAGTATTTTAAATCGTGTGATATTAAACTTGAAGTTTGTATGACTCAGTCAAATGGGCGTTTTGGACTAGATTTGGAAGGGTCATAGAAAAGAATATTTACAAGAAATCATAAAATAAAAAATATATTATAATAAAAGAATAGCTAAATTATATTTTCATATTGATATTAGATTAAAAGAGATTTTCTAAAAAACATTAAATAAGGAAGATAAATATAATATATCAATTATCATAAATAACAAAGGAAGTAAGTGTTACGAAACCAAACTCTTGAATGAAGGTTTATGTAACTATCCTTTTAGTTTTTTTAGCCATAATTATTTTATGATAAAATTAGTTAAACTTGAGTGACTTTATTGATACAATATAAATATAAATGACTTTATCAGATAATTTAATTTGTTATAATGGAGTGACAATACATACATGTTTTTCATTCATTATTGTGTGATTATTTCATCTAAAAATATAAATCGTTACAGAAAATAAACTTTGTTTATTTTGGTTCATAGATTATGGTGCCAATATTTTACTCATGTTGTTGTGACATGGTGAGGAAATGGGAGAAAATTGTCTCAGAAAATGGATCATATGAGTTTGATTTATGGCCAAATCTTGAAATTTTGACTTCAAATGCACTTTCAAAAGCTGCATTTGAATCAAATTATGAAGAAGGTAAAAAAATATTTGATCTTCAAATGGAACTCAGTGAGCTAGTTATGAAATCATTTCCTCTTCCAGGAGCAAGGTAAAATTATCACTACATAATATATAATTAGGAGGTTAAATTCACGTATAGTCGTTTGAACTTTATTTACTGTAACAGTAAAATTATAAATTAAAAAAATCACAATATGAAGTAACTTAACTTTATATATACTACTACAACAATAAAAAATAGTAAAATAAGTTCAGTGACTATACGTGAAATTAGTTGTCCTTCTTTGTCTATTGATATGTTTATTTTTAACTTTACTATAGTCTTTTACCGACTAAAACAAATCGAAGGGTGAAGGAGATTGTTAAAGAAGTGAGAAGTTCAATGAAAGGTATTATTACTAAAAGGTTAAAGGCGATGGAACGAGAAAATGATGGAATTAGTTATGATGATTTACTTGGATTATTATTAGAATCGAATTTGAGGCAAATTAAAGAAGGTGTAAACAAGAATTTAGGGATGAGTATGGAGGAAGTCATTGAAGAATGTGAGTTTTTTTATTTTGCTGGGCATGAATCTACTTCAGTTCTGATAATGTGGGCATTAGTTTTATTGTCTAAGCATTTGGACTGGCAAGAATGTGCTAGACAAGAGATTTTACAAAGTTTTTGGAGGCCAAAAACCAGATGATTTATCGCGATTAAATAGTGTAAGTTTTCTTATGTTATATTTTGGTGTCAAATTAAGCCCATAATCATATAATTCGCCCAACTCACCTAGACTTGGGCGGGTTGGACTTCATCTACATTCCATTTGTGAGGGTCGCTTAGTTGGTTGAGCTGCTCTAAATACCCCCCTCCCCCCTCTCGAAAAAAATTAATAAAATAAAAAATTAGTTCATACAAACTAACCTATAAGAAAACTTATGTGTGGGTGGGTGGGGTGGGGGTGGGGGATAAAACTCACAAATAGACACTAATCAGACATGTGATTGAAAAATTGTTATTGTCATAGAGTTTCAAATTTCAAAAATCGTTATTTTACAAATAGGATTATTCAGAAGTGGTCAATTAGCGCTATTTCTTCCGAGTTAGGTTGGTTGTGTTATGATACATAGACTAATTCACCTTAACCACTCAATTATTGGACGGGTTATAGTACATTTAATTTACTATAACCCATCCAATAGAAGTAACTCAATTCGCTTATTTGACATGATCTCTTTTTTTTTCACAGGTAAATATGATTCTTCTTGAGACTCTTAGACTATATCCACCAGGAGTTATGTTTGCAAGAGTCCTTGGAGAAACAACAAAATTGGGAAATATAACTTTACCTTGTGGAGTTCAAGTCAATATACCTACACTTTTCGTTCATCGTGACCAAGAAATATGGGGAAATAACGCCAATGAATTCAACCCAGAAAGATTTAGTGAAGGTATTGCAAGTTCAACAAACGGAAAATTTGGTTATTTCCCATTTGGATTTGGTCCTCGAGTATGCATTGGACAAAACTTTGCTATGTTAGAAGCTAAAGTCGCGCTTGCCATGTTTTTGCAACATTTTACATTTGATATTTCTCCGTCTTATGTACATGCACCTTATCTTGTGGTTACACTCCAAGCTCAGTATGGAGCACAAGTAATACTACGTAAAGTTGTGAAGTCTGAGTAACTTCAACTTGCTTGAAATCGAGGCATAGTAATAGTTAATAGCATTTTTCATGGTGAATTCTTCAACATTGACGATGACACAAATCTAGTTAAGATTTTTTTTTAACATCGATCATTCAACATAAACAAATTACATGTACTTATTGATAATATAGACTTATTTCAACTTAATAATTCTAGCTTACAATTTATGCAATATAAGAGGAGCACCATATTGGGGTTGAATAGTTAGTACAGATTGCGGAGCGTGTGTATAAGAAGGAGATAGTTCAAAGGAGAAGTGTTGTAGAATCATAGCCAAAGCCATCTTCGCTTCTATCATCGTGAAGTTTAACCCAATGCATATCCTAGGTCCCCCGCCAAATGGGAAAAACGTCATTTGACCCTTTGTTGCCTTTGAAACGCCTTCACTAAATCTCTCTGGCTTGAACTCTGTTGCATCTTCGCCCCATATTTCCTTGTCATGATGCAATAAAAGTATTGGCAATACGAGCATCACTCCAGCTGGTAAACTTAGTTCCCCTAGCTTTGTATCGGTTGTAGTCTTTCGATTAAGTGAATCAGCTGGTGGATATAGCCTTAACGACTCGTTCAAAATCATTGTCACCTATAATAAAAAGAGTTGATCAATATTAATTCAAAATAGAACATATATGTATGTGTGTGTGTCAAAGAAGGTAATAGACTTACAATTTTTAAGCGGTTTAATCCATCAAATTCTAGTTTGCTATCACCGAAGACTTGCAAAACCTCTTCTCTAGCGCGAGCTTGCCAATCTAGATGCCTACTCAACAAAATCATAGTCCATACAAGCAATACAGAGGTGGTTTCTTGTCCAGCAAAATAGAACAATTTACACTCCTCGATGATCTCTCGCGTACTCATACCAAATTCCTTGTTGCCATTTTGTTCAATTTGTTTAAAGTTGGATTCCAACAACATCCCTAATAAGTCATCAGTATTAGCCTCCCCTGCTTTCAATGCCTTCACTCTTTTATCAATTATTCCTCTAATCATTGCTTGAACTTTTTTATCGATCTCCTTCATGCTTCGATTTTTCTTAGTTGGCAAAAACCTACATTAGTTTAACACACAACAACGCGTATATCATCATCAATACTCACTATTTACAATCACTAGTGAAGGAATCCTCAAAAAGTTAACGTGTTATAACCTTATAGATATTATATGTTGCTAGTGTACATAACTTAAACTCGGGGAAAATAAGGTTTAATTTTATTACCTTGATCCTGGAATATATAAGGTACGAGTAGCTTCAATGACATGCTGAGCTTGTTCTTTTTGAAGCTCAAATATCTTTCGACCTTCTTCATAATTGCTTCCAAAGGCTGTTCGAGAAATCACATCACTACTTAGTCTTTGAAGGTAAGGCCATATATCAATTTCACAAGATGTTCCTTTCGTTAAGATCGACTCCTTCCATTGGCTCACCATCTCAGTGCAGCTCAAATGAATTGCTGGAACCATATTCTACATATATGTAAATCACACATTAGTGCAAGTCATAGAAAGGAACAAAAAATGAAAAACAAAAACAGAATGAGAGCAGAGTTGATCATATCATATCATATCATATCATGAGGTATTTTATTGAATTATGTGTGACTTAACAGAGACGTATTCAAAATTTTGAGATGATGAATGCACTATTATGAAAAGGTAAATCTAAGATATAAATTCATCCGGTTTAACCCCGATTTGTCAAATAAAAGATTCAAATTTCTAATTTCTCTTAGAAAGGTGCACCCAATCATCATCGCACGACATTATATGATACCTCAAGAGTGGATTCACACATCTGAATTTAAATACTTTTTAAACAAATATAACACTATTATATATGACTTCAGGAGGGGATCATGGGTTCACATGAACCCGATGACTCCCTCCTGGATATGCCTCTGTGTGACTATCTTATTTAAAAGCATAAACGGTTAAAACTTGAAACATATCTTCAACATTCATATGTAAGCCATACACATAGACGACAGCGGAGGAGTCAGGATTTTCACAAAAGGGGATTAAAAACAACATACTTATTGTAAGTGTGGGAAGCCCCTTCGTTAAAAGTGTAAGAAAGAAAGAAAGACTTGAAATTTATGGTATAAAACAAACGTTAAGAATTTGCGCAACTATAAATCATTTCACTAATGGCAAAAGGAAAATTTCAAAGTTAAATACTTTCTTACCATAGAAAGTGACATTCTTCTTGGAACGAACAATAAAAAGTGTATCACCTATATCGCGAACATACCTTAATCTTCTCCATATGGAAAGCAGGATTGAGGATTTTTCTATGCATTGCCCATTTATCCTCTTCATAGCTTGCAAGTCCTTGTGCTAGCAACTTGGTGAGGGGAGTTGATTTAGGCTTTTGGTAGAGAACATATTTGTTAAACACATCTCTTATTACCTCAGCATCCCTTACTAATACCATAGGCTTTGGCCCAATCCATATAAAACAATTTTTACCTGTAAAATTTTATAATGGATTTATATCAATATGTCATGTTAGCTACGGGTTATTTAGCGATAGATTAATAACAAACTTCTTAGGTAAACTTTTAATGTAATCGTCCCTTCTTAATCAGAGTTCTTGAATTCGAGCCCTGGGAATATGAAGTCTCATGAGTGAGACTTCTCAGTCAGAATCTGAATTAGTCGCACTTCAAAAAACAGGTACAAAGAACATCATTAAATGAGAAACAAAAACAAAGCTTACCATGTTTCTTGATTGTATCTACAAAATAAGGAACAATTCTAGGAGATATGTCATCATCAAAGACATTCAATGGCTTGGACTTAACATCTTCAAAGCTTTTGGCTAACTCTTTGAGATCTCCAAAAATTAATTTGTAAGAGTTCCCTTTGAGACCTTGTTTTCTTAGGCATTTTTCTAGTTTCCTTGGCCTAAACCATACCCAATCTAACAACTTACATGCATATATTACTAAAGTTATTGTTAATAAAAAAGAAACTAAGTAGTAAACAACAATCTCCATTACTATTTGTATATATTTGGTATTTCCCTAAAGGAGTTGAATGACTTATTTATAATATTGAAGTAAAGAAGGGACCTCATATTCGGGGGCGTAGATAGAAGTCC
Source organism: Solanum lycopersicoides (assembly GCA_022817965.1). Lineage (NCBI taxonomy): Eukaryota > Viridiplantae > Streptophyta > Magnoliopsida > Solanales > Solanaceae > Solanum > Solanum lycopersicoides. The sequence goes on along the minus strand of CM040624.1, from coordinate 91,951,875 downwards.
AGATACAAGTTCGTTTGATTTCAATAGCTTTCGTTTAAATAATGTGTTTATATTAAGATATTATAAATGTGTATATATATTAAATTTAAAATTCAATTATTAACATATTTGAAATCGTTGTTTTAAAATTTAAACTCATAAATTTTAAATTTTAATTTTCGCGATGCATGATGCGTGGTCAAATTTGATTCTCTAGTTAATCAGTTAGAACATGACAAAGAGAACAATTGTTTTTCCACCACAAATAATAGGGATATATAAAGTGACAAAGACACCTTTCTAGAAGGATGTTGTATTGTGGACCTTACTTTAAAAAAAATGTTATTATTACATTCCTACTATCTGTTTTTAAATATTAGTCTCTTAGCCTTAGTTATCATATTATTTATGGAAAAAGACAAATATACCATTGAATTATCGTAAATGGTGTGCATATACTTTTCGTCATATTTTTGGGACATTGGTGCCATTATCGTCTAAAAATTAGGCATATATATCCTCTATACTAACGGACATATATGTGTCATAATTTTATTCACAAATTCGACACTCATTAAATATCGGATTGACGGATAAGATTGCGCCACGTGTACATGTTTAGTCTATAGTTAGAGTGAAGGGCATATATGCTTTGGACGGCAGAGGCATTAATGTCTCATCAGTATGACGGAGGGTATCTGCAGACCATTTATGATAGTTTGAGGGTATATTTGTCATTTTCCCTATTATTTATTGTTATTACGATTTTCTTTTACGTTTATTCTCAATATGAATTCGTTACCTTTTTTCCGTTCAACAATAATTTTTCACTATATTATTTTGGGATGTATAATAATATCTATCCACTTTATAAAATCAATGAATAATTTTACGCTTAGTTCCCGATTTAATCTTATCATTAATTATAATTATCTTTTCTATTACATTTTATTAGACATTGTATTGATTATATTCAAAGGGTAATAAAGTAAAATTATTCTTCTATATATTTATAGTTTCTTAAGAAGTGTGTAAAGTCAATAGCAGACAAGCATTATTGACAAAGAGAGTATTATATTTACTTTACATGCATTGATATTTGATACAATTTACTTGAGCTGGGAGTTTATTGGAGCGTATAATATATATAACTTAGAATAAATATGTGAAATAAATATACATTATACAAATATGTGTTCTGCTCTTTTTGTTACATTAAATGTAAATATCAATTTGGATAAGAATTATAGGTTTAGAAGATTCACTATCTCACAATTCACATTCAAACAAATTTTCACATAGAGTTGTGTATATAAAAGATTTGGATGGACCACTCTTACATGATATAGTTTGTTACGTGTTGGTTTCAAACTCCCTGATTAACTTAGATAAAGTTATATGATAATAATTCAGTTCACAGTTAAATATTTATAAATATTTGAACAAAAGTTAGTATTTGATTTTTGTAAACATGAATGAATATGTCTCGCAATTAGAGGTGTCAAACGGACGATTTTAATTAAATTTTACGGATTAAAGTTTGTAATATATAAAGGTTTTAAATTGAACAGATACATTAAAGAACATGACTATTATAAAAAGTCATATCTCCAGTTATATAAATTTAATTTATCTCTCTAGAAAAGAAAAATTTGTAGGTATATACAAGGATTTTGTTGTATCCGGAAGGAAATTGCTTGTATTTTTTCCAATATTTATATAGGCAATATTTCTTGAAGGACAATGATTCTTCACTCCTCAAGGTCATCTTTTTCATCAATTATATTTTCTACTTTTTTTTTCCTTCTAAATATTAGATTAAATGTGGGTCATAATTCAATCTGTTCAGTTCTTACTGAATTTTAAGAGCTACTTTTTAGAATTTTTTTAGTATCTAATAAATTGTTATTTTTCTTTATTATAACAATTTATAACATATCAAATAAAAAATATGGACAAAAACTTACCTAAATATCATAGTGTAAGATCTAAATAACATTCTATCCCTGCTCTTTTTAAATTTACGAAAATTTCTTAAAAATAATGTTATTCGGATACATAGCAAACAAGTCGGATACATTAAATCTGATACATTAAAATAAATTCAGTTACACTTTTAAAGGAAAGAGAATATAAAATTGATTGTGAGTTCCTCAAATCACGCTAATTTAATAGATTTCAATCTCTTTCAAATCTTATCAGATTCAATCAAATCAAAATTTAAATTTTCTTCTCTCAATTCTCTTCCAAATCTGTCCTTCTTCAATTCAAAATTCAATTTTTTTTCTCTCAATTCTATTCCAAATTCGTATGGCTTCAAACAATTCAAATTTTCTTCTTTCAATTCTTCCCCAATCATAATAGATTTTAAAAGTTGAAAGCAATAGCCGATACATGATCATGAATACATTCAAGAATCTAGGAAATCAAGGTGAGTTATGAACGATACATAAGTGAGATTTCAAATTTCTCCTCTCAATTCGTCAAAGATCCTTTCAATTTTGATTCAAAATCACAAAAACAATGAAAAGGTACATCATGAATATTTTGATTTTGCTAAGTCAATGAAGAATCTGGAAAAAAAAGATCTGACATTCAAGAATTTGAAAAAAATATAAGTCTCAATTTGCAATGTATAAAATAGATCAGAGCTTTAATTGCATAGTAAAATAGATCTCACAATCAGAGGTATGAAACTACATATATTCTGTTGTTAATTCAATTTTATTTGTATTTTAGAGATGACCATACAATCGTGATACATTAGTATTTGTGTTTCTTGTATAAATTGACAAGTGCTATATTCATATTAATTAGATACATTAAATAAGTAATCTTGAAATTAAAGATCGACAAGTTACTGTGTGATACATGTAATATTTAATTTAAATTATTTTATCATTACCAAATATCTAACATGATACATTACTATTTGTATATCTTGTTGTTAGTGGAATACTATACTTTATAGAAGATACATTATGCATATAATTTGTTGTAAAAGCATCAAAATGTTCAAGAATGAGGCATGTATCAAATTAAAGTTATATTATGTACCTGATATTAAGTATAACGTTTAGTTGTTTGATTGTTTGTCATTGATGCATAGAAATAACTGTTTTACGGAATGTATCACTAATTTCTTTAATGTTAACAAGTTTTTGAATCATCAGAGTATCTTTATTCAGTCTATGATTCTGGAAGAAGATATATTGTTTGCCTTGAAAGATAAATATGCAATTGTGGAAGATTTCAAGTTGATAAGATGCATTTTTTTTATATAATTTTTTTGTTGTTGATAATAATGTATCTGACAATAGTGTATGTGAGCTGAAATAAAGTGTATCTATAAAGGTATCGTTTAGTAGTTGATTATGTATTTGATACAATAAGATTATCTATGTTTATGTATTTATGTATCAAGATATTTAATTTGATACATAGTGTTTTTATCAAAATAAACGAGATACATTGAAAATTAAGTATCAGATGCGTGGAACAAACAACGATTGTAGCAGTGATGTATCGAATCAATAATAACACTAACAAAGACTAATTTAAGAATCAAAATAAATGAGATACATTATGTCTTTGACAGTGATAATCGTGTAATGACTGATCCCACTATTTCTTTCTCTTTTTTTGAACTTGTTTTTCAATGTAGATTTAGAACTCGAACATGTAAAAACATTGCAAATCAAATACGACTTTCTAGTATTTGATTTATAACAATAGATTTCTAACAATATGTATGAAATAAGAAAAATATTATTTAATAATAAAATAATCAAATATGAAAAGAAATCCTAATATAATTAAACAACAAAATATTTTTCCATAATATAGTAATTTATGATTGATAAGGTATATCAATCAATTGATTTTCTTTCTATTAGTTGATTTTTATTTTTGTTGTTATTCTTTTTCCTATTTCTTTCTCCACGTTATTCTCAAATCTCAATCAGTTGTTTTTAAAAAAAAAAAAATTCATCACCAAAAAGTAAAAGAGTTTTTCCAAATCTTGATTCAACATATAATTTTTTTATGATTCAATCAATTTTAATTTTTTTGCTTTGATCTTGTTTTTTCATTTTCTTAATCTGATTTTTTTTTAGAAATAACGATTGATTTTATCAACTTTGATGTAATTTTTAATTTTTATTATTATAATCTGAAATTTTATTTTTGAGAAATAAAAATTATTTTCAGAAATTTTGATTCCATTTTTGGTGTGGTATAAGGAGTGATTTGTGGACTGAAATAAGGAAGGAATAAGTATTAATTTTGGGAGTTAGGATTTATGTATCAAATTTTTGGAGTTTGAGAGTAAAATAAGGGATTTTAGAAAATTTAAAAACTGATAGGGAATAATGGAAATTATGAAAAGAAAAGATGTCTATATAGGTAATTTATCCAAATTTTCATTAACCAATTAGAGTAACATAGTAGCTCAATTTTTTTATGGACTAAAATCACTTAGCAAATACCCAACCTTTGATCAATTTATTGACAAATACCCACACAAGAAGTCAAGTGATGCAAGTAACCAATAACACAATATTATTACCAGAAAAATAGAACTAATTGCATAAATGCATTTGTTTATTATAACATAATTATAATACAATTTCATGTCTTATGTTTAATTAAACAAACCTTAGTTAACAATCAGTGTTTTGAAAGACTCTTCTGGGACTCGCTTCGGGGCTCGTCCTGGAGCGGGGCTCTAGCAAAACGCCTCGAGACTCAAGTTTGGACTTAGTTCTACAAGATTTATGCCCTAAGCGCCCGACTGTACGTCCTAAGCACGCCCAACGCCCAACGCTCGGGACTTGCCTAACAAATCTTACACAAATTATGTGTTAAAATTTTTAATTAACATTGTTGACCCTCATAATTCTTGAATAAATGAATGATACACAACTTTTTAATCTATAAAGATAACAAGATTGATATTAACCTAAACAAATGTAGTATCACATATTTACTATTTGATAACACTATGAAGGTAATTATATATTACGTAACATTTCTCTTAAAAATATGTAGCGAAATTTTACTTGTTCACTTATCATTGGTCTTCATGGTTTTGTCATATGTCTCAAAATTATCATATTTTATTTAATTATTTGAATGTTATTTTATTTTTATTCATGAAACAATGATGTTTATACTATAATACTTGTAAGTTTATTGGTTATTCTCTTTTAGGGCTTTGGGGAGGGGAGGGGGGGGGAATAAATTGTATAGTACGATATATATATTTTTTTAGAAATAATAATTTTTTTATTATTAGAAAGTTAAGATATTAGATTATTTATGCTTGTATAGTCATGTTTTATTGTTATTGGTGTAATGATATTTTCAAATAGTAATTATGATACTTTTTTTCTTTATTATAGATTAGCAATACTTATCGCAAATAAAAATCATAATATAATTTCTATATATTATAGGTTTTTGATAAAAAATTATATGTAAAATCATTGAAAGGAATTTAATTAGTAATAAAACTATAAAATTGAATATACATGAGAGTACGCCCCATAGATTCATGGGACTTACACCCCGTGTCTCAGGGCTTACGCTCGCCCCGTACTGTATAAAACGCCTCGCCTCACGCCCCCGCCTTTTAAAACACTGGTTAACAATAAAACTAAAAAAAAACTTTTTTAGATGGACATGTGGATAAACTTTATATCTTACAAATTAAATATGTGTATGTAAGAAATATAGTTCTTTTTATTTTTTACTAGGTATTTTAAAAAGGGCAAAGTGTATGATATTCCCCTCAATTTTGTCATTTGAAATCGATATGTCGCTCGTTATGTAAGTGGCTCATGTATACCTCAGTACTATATAATGACCTACATATACCCTTTTCCTCTAATGAAAGTGAAAATTTTAATTTAAATTTAATTTTGTAATCATATGTATAATCCATATAGGGTGTATTTGATCCTCCTCAATTGTTTTAACGACCAACTTATTATTTTTGTGGTCAAATTTATTTATGTTTCACTATTTTCTTGTAAAATTATTATAGATGTCCCAATTTTTTTTTTACAAATGCAAAAACTAAATTACAAAATAGCCAAATTTTTTTATCATAATATAGCCACAAAAAAATTAATTTAAAATTTTTTATTTACACTAAAGAATGAAAAAAGAAAATAAGAATAAGAATAAGAAACTCAAATAATGATAATCAAAGAAGTCAAAAAAAAATTTATCTAAGAAAAAAATATATATACCTTGAACACCCCTACGTCATTTTATTTTTTATTTTGAAATCAAAAGTCAAAAATATAAATTTAAAACTAGGTTTTACTTCCGTTAGATATATATGAGCTTCTTTTTATAACAATAGAAGTATATGTCAGTCATTTATATAACAGTAAGTTAAGGGGTACTATATCAAGCATTTTCCCTTTTAAAAATATATCACGCAATCGTTTATTTCTTTAACTTAAGCAAACGTACCCATCTTAAAAGACAAATAAACTAAATAACAAAAAATAAAAGACAAATGAACTTGTGGTTGTCTCACTTTTAAAATAAATAACATATTTTCTTATTTGATGAATGTTTAATTATACTATCAATATTTTACTTATGTTGGTCTCACTTATAAAGATATACTATTCTATTTTAAAAGTTTATTTATTTTAATGACAGTTTTCGAAATCTTGCAAATTCTTTTCATATTTTTTTAAAGTACCTAGTCAAACTGCTTCGCATAAATTGAGAGTTGAGACGAAAAAGTATTGTTAGTGCAGAAATCCATCTTTACATGTTCAGTATTGACTTGACACACTCCTTAACAAACACTAAATGAAATGCAATATTACTATATCACAAGTAAAAATGAGCAAACGGAATATTATTATTACTTATTTTCTATAACGAGTTGGCCGGGAAATGGAAATAGATTAAATAGTGGGAAAAAACAAATATTGATTTGTAAATAATATATTTCGATGTTATATATTTGCAAATAATATTAGCATATTCAAACGGCTATAAGCTAAGACAATTTCAATGGGAAACAACAATATTTGAGGTTGTCTTATCCTTCTCGTCTCCATTTTTATCTCTAATATTCACAATTCTCTCCATAAAATATCCTCTAGCTTTGTCTCTTCGTATTTGGAACGGCAGGGCAGATTACGAGTTCCACAGAATTCACTAGCTTTAGTTTAAATAATATATCATCCTTCAAATTTATCTTAATATGTACAAATTATTAATTTAGAAGTCAATAACTTAAAAAGACTATAATTCAGAATCTATAAACTTCAAATTCTGACTCTACTTTATCTAAAATACAAGGTATCTAGATTTCAGCAAATATGTAGATTCCCTTGTTGTCTTCTGAATTATAAGTATATGTTTGTTTAATAAGGTCATAAACATTTCTGATACCAAAAAATAAAAAAAAATGGAGACCCTCAACAACATAATTATAGCAACAATTTTTGTTACAATTTTGTTGGTACATACATGGGAAGTGTTGAATTGGGCATGGTTTAGGCCAAAGAAATTGGAGAAGTTCCTTAGACAACAAGGCTTATGTGGAAATTCTTATAGGCTACTCCATGGAGATTTGAAAGAGTTCTCTAAGATCATAAACAAAGCACAATCCAAGCCTATTGATAATCTTTCAAATTATATAGCGCCAAGAATCATTCCTTATTTTATTCAAACTATTAGTAAATATGGTAAGTCTTCTAAAATTAGAAGCGTATTCAGAATTTAAACTTTATGAGTTCAGATGATACTGAATTTATTTGCCTATTTTGTTTTTTGTGTGTGTTCAAGATTTAATGTGTGTGTATTTTGTTGATTTCTTAAAATGTATATAGGGTTTGAGTCAAAATTATAGTGTTGGATGAACCCATACCTTATAACACACTCTCCCAATTTATGTGTCATATATACTTTTCCTTTTAAATCTGCGTCGAAAAAGAATGTCATACTTCTTTATTTAGAGATAATTTTAGCTTCAAGTTTTCTGCCTTATTCTTAGTGAGATTGATTTGTAGCCACACAAACGTGTACTATGACTTATTTTAGACCACAAGTTTAAAAATTCTTTCTTTCTTTCTCAAACTCAGTGTCCAATCAACTAGGGACGGAGCTAGTAAGGGTTTGGAAAATTACACTATTGGTTAAAATTATTTTTAGGAAAAATGCACAAGTACCCCTCAACCTATGCCCGAAATCTCAGAGACACACATATACTATACTAAGGTACTATTACCCCCCCTAACCTATGCCTAACGCGTGTTCACATTTTTTTCAAGCTAGTGCCACGTAGATCGAAAAGGGGTGGAAAATTATTTATAAAATAAGGTCAGGGGGGCTATAGGATCTTAGTATAGTATAAGTGTGTCTCTAAGATTTCGGGCATAGGTTAGGGGGTACTTATGCATTTTCCCTTATTTTTATGTATACATAGTAAATGTTGAACTCCTTGACCCTTCTACTTCTTCATATTTTGAACTTTTTAATGAAAATCCTGGTTTTAAGTTGTCAATAGAAGCTTTTGTGGACTCAAAAAGATTGTGTTTATATGCAGGGAAAAATTGTTTTGTATGGTTTGGGCCAAAACCAATGATACTAATAATGGAAAGTGAACAAATTAGAGAGATATTTGCTAAGAATTATGTTTTTCAAAAGCCTCACCACAGTAATCCAGTGGCCAATTTGTTGGCCAGAGGCATAGCAAACTATGAAGAAGATAAATGGGAAAAACATAGAAAGATCTTAAAGCCAGCTTTCCATATGGAGAAGTTGAAGGTTCTACTCTACCTTATTTTGTCTACACACATCTTTTTTTTTTGGTAATAACTGACCTGACTAAGTATTTATATCAAATCAATGAATGTCAGACAGTGTCTTTTGTACACACATTTTTTTTTTGTAATAACTTACGTGACTGAGTATTTACATCAAATCAATGAATGTCAGACACGTGTCTTGTGTACATTCATGATATGAAACCCGCATGTTTAAAACTCCCTTAAATGGTCTAAAACCACACAAACCACTTGCAACCAGGGGCGGATGCAACACTTGGATAAAAGATTGGGAAAAATCATAATTACCCCTTCAACCTATGCCTGAAATCTCAGAGACACACTTATAATATACTAAGGTCCTATTACCCCCCTGAACTTATTTTATACATAATTTTTTATCCCTTTTCGGTCTACGTGACACTAGTTTGAAAAAAAAATGTCAACACACACTGGGCCCACAAGATAGTGCCACGTAGGACGAAAAAGGGTAGAAAATTATTTGTAAAATAAGTTCAGGGAGGTAATAGGACCTTAGTATAGTATAAGTGTGTCTTTGAAATTCGTGCATAGGTTGAGGAGGTACTTGTGCATTATCCCTAAAAGATTCATCTAAACTCAATATTTTTCACTCAAAACATAGATATTTAGGTAAAAGGAATAGTAAAATTTCAACAAATATTATATCTAAACTTGTAATGAATCGATAGAATTAAAATCTTGAATCCGCTTATGTATATAACTAATGAGATGCATTTTTTCTTTTGTTTTGCAAGTAGCTTATGTTGCCTGCTTTTTACTTAAGCTGAATTGAGATGCTAAAAGAATGGGAACAAATTGTCCCAGATGAAGGATCAAAAGAGTTAGATATTTGGCCTCAATTTCAAAAATTAACAAGTGATATGATTTCGCGAACGGCGTTTGGTAGTAGCTATGAAGAAGGAAGAAGAATATTTGAACTTCAAAAAGAACAAGCTGAGATTATTATGAAATAGTTCAACTCCATTTATATCCCAGGATCAAGGTAAATATGACTAAAGTTATCGATCTACGTCTTCTCTTACTTGTTTAGAGTTATCTATATCAAGCACCAATTCAACTATTGCTAATAGAGGTGCCAAATGAGCGGGTTGAGGTAAGGTTTGCGTACACTCTACCCTCCTGAGCATCACTTTGTGGGGTGTCAACATGTATGTTGTTGTTGTTGTTGTTGTATGGTCCAAATTGGACGAGTTGCTGAATAATAGATTGATCTTTGAGGTGGAAGTAACTGTTGCGGAAGCCGAATATATAGAGAGTGATAGAATCAC
>CM040624.1:91820354-91941760 GCA_022817965.1 Solanum lycopersicoides | reverse complement strand
AACTGCTATATCTGAAGGTAGCTAATAAATAGTAAATGAGACAACAATAAAAGGAACACAGAAATTAACGAGGTTCGGGGAAACTTTTGTTTTCTTTTGCTAGTCTCGGACACAACCAACAATATTTATTTCACTCCAAAAGAGTACAAGTGAAATACTACAAGAGAGAAAGAAGAACAAATGCCTTAGGAGATGAGAAGGCAGCAGTGACAGGTGTGTTACAAATGAATTAGGAGCTACCTATTTATAGGGAGTGAATTCTTCCTATTGATGTCATTCATGACATCACAATATGTCAAAATGTCAAGATTTACCTGTGAAACCAATTTATGGTTACCTAAATTTCACCAACAAAAGGTGCTATCTTGACTTTTCCAATGAAGAATTATCCTCATAACTACCATATCTTCTCATTAATCATTTTTGAATCTTGTCAATTTAACAAATCTCCACTTGGCAAGATTCTCCATTTTCAACCTTCTCTCAACAACAATTTTGATTTGTCTTCACCATAATCTTCAATTATTCAACAATGTTGATCAAGTTCAAACAATGTTGAAACTTAACCGCAGTCACCACTTTTGTCAAATATCGGCAGGATTATCCGTAGTATGAATTTTCTTGCATTATGACTCCACCATCTTCTATGATCTTCTCGTACTGAATATATCGGACGTCAATGTGCTTTGTCCTTTGCATGATAAACTTGGTTCTTTGCTAATTGAATAGCACTCTAACTATCACAAAATATTGTGATTTCTTCTTGTCCAATACAAGCTTCTAAGCAATCCTTGAAGCAAATTGCTTCCTTCGCAGCCTCTATAATTGCATGTTACTGCCTCAGTGGTAGACAAAGCAACTGTTGACTGCAAAGTAGACTTCCAACTATACTGGTGCATTTGCAATAGTAAAACATAACCAGTAGTTGATCTTCGTTTGTCCAAATCACCTGCATAATCTGAGTCACAATATCCAACAAGATATTGACTATCTTTCTGCTCGAAACCAAACCAACATCTACAATATTATAATATACCGTAGAATCATTTTACAGCCTGCAATGATCCTTTCCAGGATTGTGCATGTAACTGCTTACAACTCCAACAACGTGTGAAATATCTGGCCTTGTGCAAACCATTGCATACATCAAGCTACAATAGCATTCGCGTATGGTACTCTTGACATATATTCTCGTTCAGCTTCATTCTTAGGTGGACATAGCATCAGAAACTTAAATGAGGAGGCAAGCGGAGTGCTAACCGACTTCGTTTTTTCATTTATACGATCGGTTTAGTACTCTCTTAAATATTCTTTCTGAGATAAATAGAGTTTCTTTGAATGTCTATCTCTTTTTATCTCCATGCAAGAATCTTCTTTGCCTCACCCAAATCCTTCATCTCAACTCCTTTCTTAGTTGAATCTTTAGCTTCTCAATTTCCTTTTGACTTTTAGAAGCTTCAACATATCATCAACATTATAGGAGAAGATATATAAAGGAATTATCTTCAAGCTTGCGCAAATACACACAATGATCGTATTTGTTCTTATGTACCTTTTGCTGCAACATAAACTTGTCAAATCGTTTGTACCATTGTCTAGAAGATTGTTTCAATCCATCAACGAGTTTTTCAAGTTTGCACGCCATATTTGCTTTTTCATCAACTTTGAATCCTTCTGGCTGAGTCATATTAGATTTCCTCTTCGAAGTCTCCATGTAAAAAGCAGTTTTTACATCCAACTGAACTAGTTCCAAATTCAACTGTGCTACCAAGCCAACAAAACTCTAATGGAGGATGTTTCACAACTGGAGAAAATACTCATTATAATCAATTCCCTCCTTTTGAGCATATCCTTTGGCCACCAATCTTGCTTTGTAGCGAACATCTTCTTGTTAGGAAATCCTCTTTCTTTTGCAAATACCCATTTGCACCCAATTTCTTTTTGCCCTCTGGGAGATGGGCCAATCTTCATGTATGATTCTGATGAAGAGATTGCATTTCTTCATCCATGGCTTTTCTCCCTTATCTCTTGTAACTTTGGACCGCTCTTTATAAGTGGTAGGAATTATCGGCTGCAATTGAGTTAGCACAACACCATATCTGTGAGTCGAGCAGGTTCTCTTTATTGTACCTTTTTGGCTTGCTCGTTGCTATTGATTCAAGTTGTGGTTGAGGTTCTTGAGATGGAACTCCTCTTCGACTGGCTCTCTTCAAGAGGAAAATCTTCTGTTGTTTCCTCGTTTGCCCTGTGTTGGGAAAATTATCTTTCCTCAAACTCCACTGCTTTGAAGCACCATCAATTTGTTTGGCTTCTTCAAGTGTTCCTTATTTGTCAAGGCAGATTCATCAAAGGTAACATCCTGCTGAAAATAACTTTTCTTGTCTCTGGACACATAAACGGTATCCTTTGATTCCAGAAGTAATTCTCATAAATAAAGCTTTCTTTGCTCTTGGGTCCAATTTTGACTCTCTTACATGATATATGCATTGAGCCAAATACATATAAAGAACCATAATCTTCAGCAGGTTTTCCATACCATTTTTCAAATGGTGTCTTCCCACCAATAGCAGCAGATGGTAGACGATTAATGAGGTGGCACGCATATGTTATTGCCTCAGCCCAAAATTCTTTGCCCAAGCAGCATTGGACAACATACACCGAACTTTCTCACAAAGTTCGGTTCATGCGTTCTGCCACTCTATTCTATTGTGGTGTATTTCTGACGGTGAAATGTCTGACGATGCCATTTTCCTCACAAATTTTCTGAAAAAGATCATTTTTGTATTCGCCTCATTGTCTGTGCGAAGACACTTGATCTTTCTGCACTTGAGTTTCTATCATCGCCTTCCATTTGAGAAAAAATTCCCAATACTTCATCTTTTTTTCATCGTATACACCCACAATCTTCGAAAAAAGTCATCAACAAAGGTTACAAAATAGTGTTTTCCCACCTAATGAAGGTGTTTTGGAAGCACCACAAACATCCGAATGAACATAATCCAAAATACCTTTAGTATTATGGATAGCTGTTCCAATTTAACCCTTGTTTGCTTTCCCTTGATACAATGCTCACAAAACTCCAAGTTGCAAGTTTTTACTCTTTTAGCAATCTTGATCTGATAAAGTTTTCAAGAATTTCCCTCCAGCTGTGCCAAGCGCATATGCCACAGCTTGGTCATTTCTGCCTCCTTCTCGTCATTGGATGTTGTTGCCGCTGTCCCAATAACTGTACTACCTCGATAGTGGTACATGTTATTATTTCTTCGAATTGCCTTCATTACACCAGTGCACCAGAGCATATTCTCATCACGCCATTATCTGCAATGACTTTGAACCCCTTTGATTCTAGGGCTCCTACAGAAATGAGATTTTTCTTCAAATCTGGTACATATCGTACATCTGTTAATGTTCTACTTAATCCATCATGGTTCCTAAATCGGATTGAACCAACACATATGCGGTAAGAGGATTATTGTTTGCAGCGTGAATAACTCCACATTCTCCTTCTTGTAAATCAATAAACCAGTCCCGATTGGGACACATATGATAACTACAAGCTGAGTCCATCACCATACATCAGATGATTTGGATGGATCTTGTTGTAATAGTGAGTAATCGGAGTCATCACAATCAGCCACATTTGAATTCATGACAGCCTTCCCATTATTTGGTTTGGCTTTGCTATTCAACTTTGGGCAGTCTTTCTTCCAATGCCCTTTTTCTCGGCAAAGGCACATTCATCTTCGCTGAGTCTCGATCTTGACTTGGATCTCCCTTTCTTCGTTCTCATATGATTTTGAGGAACGACCTCTGGCAACCAGCGCCTTTTTGTTTTCTCTCTTTCTTTGTTCATAACTGTATAAGGCAGAACAAAACTTCTTTGAGAGATACTTCATCATTCCCATGCAGTAGAGTCGTTTCAAGATGCTCGAACTCATCGGGAAGTGAATTAACAACATTAAGGCCATATCTCCATCCGTAAAAGTCACGTCCTATTCGCAATCTGTCGCCAACTTATTAAAGCTGGTGATATGATCATTCATTGTGCTACCAGGAATATAAGTGAAGCGTAACAGTCTTCTTTTCATGTAAAGTTTATTTTGACTGTTTTTATTCAAGAATTTCTCCTCCAATGAATTCCATAATTTATTTGCAGATGTTTTCTTTCGTGTATGGATACTTTTGTTCTCTTGCAAGGTAAGATCGAATTGGTACCGCAAGCACACGTTGATAATCTTCCAATCTTCTTCTCCTACACCGTCTGATTTCTTTTCTTCAATGGCAATATTAGTCCTTGTTGAAAAGAACATCAAGGACCTCGCCTTGCCACATTCCGAAATGTCCTGACCACAAAAATTTCAACTGGCAAATTTCGCATTTGACACAATCTTGTCATAAGCGAAGATGGCAATGATGACGTATTATTGACACTTGATGTGGACTCATCATTTTTCTTGTCTCCCATTTACTACAAATACTATTTACTAGCTAACAATGCAAGACCAAAGTAAATCTTTTTCTGATGTGGAAGTTCAGACTATGCTGCAACCACAGAGCATACTCAGATAATACATTGGCTCTGATACCAATTGTTGCGGAAGCGAATATATAGAGAGTGATAGAATCACAACTGCTATATCTGAAGGTAGCTAATAAATAGTAAATGAGACAACAATAAAAGGAACACCAGAAATTAACGAGGTCGGGAAACTTTTGTTTTCTTTTTGCCTAGTCCTCGGACACAACCAACCAATATTATTTTACTCCAAAAGAGTACAAGTGAAATACTACAAGAGAGAAGAGAACAAATGCCTTAGGAGATGAGAAGGCAAGTGAGAGGTGTGTTACAAATGAATTAGAAGCTACCTATTTGTAGGAGTAAATTCTTCCTATTGATGTCATTCATGACATCACAATATGTCAAAATATCAAGATTTACTTTTGTGAAAGCAGTTTATTGTGTCACCTAAATTTCACCTACAAAAGGTGCTATCTTTGACTTTTCTACCAATGAAGAAATATCCTCCTAACTACCATATCTTCTCATTAATCCATTTTTGAATCTTGTCAAATTTAACAGTAACCTTTAGCTATTGGATTCATATGAATTCAGTGTAAGGTTGAACTCGTAAAGTTTAAATCCTGAATGACCTCTGCTTGATTTTGCACCTCTAGACTTTTTTCTCAACTTACTAAATCTTTTAACATGTAGATTTTGCCACCAAAAGCAACAAGAAAATGAAGAACTGAAAAAGAAGTTCAAGAATCGATAAGGGTCTAATTGATAACAGATTGAAGGCAAAAGAGGCAGGGCAGGAGTTTGGTGATGAGACTTATTAGGTACATTAGCTCGAACAAATTCCAACGAAATCGAAGAACAAGGAAGCAAAGAATTTGGATTGACTATCGATCAGTAATTCGGGAATGCAAATTATTTTATTTTTGCTGGACAAGAAACCACTTCAGTTGTGGCTTGTTTGGAACTATGATTTTGTTATCTTACGGCATTCAATATTGGCAGGCAAAAGCCAGAGAGGAAAGTTTTGCAAGCCTTGGTAATTGATCAACCAGCTTTTGATGAGTTAAGTCGGTTTGGAAATCATTGTAAGTTCTTTCAAACACAACTCATACGTTGAAACTATGATTATATTTAGGACGGCATTCTGTAGGTTCAACTGATAACTAACTCATCTCTTTGTACATATATGAAGAAAATTCGATATGCATACATTATTATGTGATCACTCTCAAATTTCCGTACTGAGGAGTGATCACATAATAAAAATTGATATGCGTACCACATTATGTGATCACTCTCAATTTCCAACTGAGTGTTGATCACATTATTAGAAATTTGCATATGATTACACATTATGTGATCACTCACAATTTCCGAAACCTTAAGGAGTGATTTCACATAATAAATTGATATGCATACATATTATGTGTGATCACTCTCAGCTCGGACAAACTGACTCTATATCCCTGGATTTTAGTCATACAGGATATATCTAAGAGAACCTAAATTGACAAATGGTTTGAAGCCATATATAAGTAATTCATATATATTTTTCAGGTAACGATGATTTTGTACGAGTTCCTTTAAAGGACTATATCCCACCACTAGCCAACTTCGTATCAGGAGGACTACTGAAGCAAACTAAATTAGAAAATTTGTATCTACCAAATGGATCGTTCTATTCATACCAACGATCTTGATTGCATCACGACAAAGAAATATGGGGCGAAGATGCAGAGGCAGTTTCAAGCCAGAGAGATTCAGTGAAGGTGTTTTAAACGCGACAAAGGAGCCAAATGATTGTTTTTTCCATTTGGAGCAGGGACCGAAGAATATTTTGCTTGGACAAAACTTCGCGTGCTTAAAGCTTAAAATGGCTATAGCTTTGATTCTAACAACGATTCGAGTTTGAGCTCTCTCCCATCTTAACACATGTTTCCAATGGTTTGTAGCTGCAGCCTAAGTTTGGTGCTCCTTACTTCTGCAGAGGCTCTAGTTTTCGGTGACAAATTGAATCCGGGACCGTTGTCTTTGTAAGAAGACGGATTTTGATAGTTTCAATTGAACTAGGACATACACGTTAACGTGATAATTGATCACATGAAATATACTTCGGATTGATTTAGTATTTATGAGAATCTCTTATAACAAAGATATAAAATTAAAAAAAAAGATATAAATTATAAAGATACTTATGAGTGTGAATGCGGAGGCAAGAGGTAGGCAATAAATCATGATTTTGTTTTGGGATCTACACATGCATTAATTTTTAGTAAAAGTTTTAATATTTTTTTATTATTATATTATATATGGTGAGAGGAGATGGGGAAAAATCCAGTAACCAAAGTCAAAGTTTAAATTAACTAGTCAACTACTCCTAAAATTTTCTTCCTTTTCCTGCTCTACTATTTAATGATTCATATGGATGCAGTGATTAATTTAAATTTACCTAGAATAAAAATAATTAAATCTCGTCAAAATTTATACAAAAACATTTTTACCACGATATAATTATGGGGTTGTGAAAAAATTGAATTGATCATTAAATGAAATCAAAACAAGTTGATTAGTTTATGTAATTAGTTAATTGTTATTGGGTTAATAATTTATTAATAGTTTTATAAAAAATAATTATTAAATTATCCGTTCATTATTGATCCATTTTGATTATTGAGGTATTGAAATTAATCGATAATTCATAAGAATATAAATAATTTAACTATTTTAGTTTTTTAGCCATGGCATGAATATCAAAAAGAAAAATATTAATATAATCACTATATTCACTATAACTATAAAAATTCTATACCAATTAACACTAATTAACTTTCGCCTCGCATTAATTACCTTTAGGTTTTTAGTATTATTTAGTCTTTTTATTATTGTAATTAGTCTGATTTGCTTTGTTGTCGAGTTAAATTATTGAACAAGTCATATATTTGTTTTGAAATATTTTTTTTGTGTTTTAAATTAAAAACTCGAATCGTAAAGATTTAAAATTTGATAAAACTAATATAAAATCTTATTATTTGATAAATCGATTTAATATATTCAATAAAAATCGACACCGACGATAACATAGATTTATTCAACTAAAGACTTGCGCTTGCTTCGCCCTGCCCACCCGATTTATTAATAGCAAAGAACTTACTCCTTTGACTCTATCATTTTTTATATTATATAGTTGAAGTTAATAAAGAGAAAGCAAGTGAGAGAATCCCTTTTCAATGGAGTTTTTATTCATTTATTGAGATCAATGGAAGAATTTCTTACAACACAATGTATAACAACAATTGTGTTGTAATTTTGTTTTCTTATACATGGAAAGTGTTGATTGGGCTTGGTTTGCGGCCAAAAAAATGGAAAAAATTTCTTAAGGCAAAGAGGTCTAAAAGGAAATCCATATAAGTTACTCTATGGAGATTTGAATGAATTGACAAGAAGTATAGTTGAAGCTAAGTCTAGCCTATCAATTTCTCTGATGATATAGCTCAAAAGACTCAGTCCCTTTTTTCCTCAACTCCATCAACAAAAAATGGTCATGTCTCTCTTGGTCCTTTCTGTTCCAATTTATGTGATGTGTTTTGATTTTATACTGAGTTTCAGGAAAGAGTTTTTTTGAAATTTGTATGGTATATGTGACTATAAATATAATTTTTTTTGGAACTCACTAAAAAAAACGTGAGCTATATTGGATTTAGGGGGTAGTATTTTTCTGTTCTAGACTATATGAAATTTTGGCAACGCCTTTAACTAAATTAAGGTTTTTTTTTTTTTTTAG
This sequence comes from Solanum lycopersicoides, assembly GCA_022817965.1. Lineage (NCBI taxonomy): Eukaryota > Viridiplantae > Streptophyta > Magnoliopsida > Solanales > Solanaceae > Solanum > Solanum lycopersicoides. The sequence goes on along the minus strand of CM040624.1, from coordinate 91,933,460 downwards.
CCATCCTATATATATTTTATTCTTTATAATTTTATGACAGTGTGCAACTTACTTGACATTCAAACATCATCTAACGCTTCATAATTTTGCGTGAAGTTACAGCCGTATACCAGATAAGGAGAAACGGTGTGTAGACTAACAAAAACAAAATGTAATTCAGAGAAGTAATTAGACATCTGGTTCCTGATTTTAGGTCAATTATTTTCGCTTTTTTTTTTAAAGTTATAGTTGACAAAAATGTGATTCTTCCACAATTATGTAAAAATATATATCAGATTGATATTAATCAAGGACTTTGGTGTAGACTATGGTATACTGAATTGAGATTTGTGTCACACACAGCTGTAAACATATTGTTTTAATTATCAATTGAGGTGTCATTATCCATGTGTTTGTTAGAAATTTTCTAACCTTTAGTTTAATCATTATAACTCTTTTAAAGTTGTCCACCGGTAAATATTACGCATTCTCCAACCCAATAATTTTGTATATCTTTGAACACCTCTACCCGGCTTAAATTTGAGACTTGGTTGATATATTTTTTTGCAGAATCAACCAAAACTATTAAAGGACATGTTAGTACACTCGTGGTGACGTGACAAAGTGACGAATAAATGATGACACATGACATTTGAGTCGAAAATTTGTCAGGAAATAAAATTATTGTAAAAAAAACTATTTTTAATTAATTTGTGAAAATGCCTATTATTCTGTTTGTTAAAATGCCTGAATAAACTGTTTGATTTGGTTTGAAAGGCCTATTACCTGTTTTTAAAATGTCTAAATGAAACTGTTTGGACTAAATTGTGGAAATGCTTATTTCGATTTTTTGCTTTCATTATTATTTTGTTTGTTCGAAAAAATGCCCAATCGAGTCGATTGCTTGGTTTTTTACAGTTATGTCCTGAAATGATTTTTATTTATTTGGGCGAAAAGACAAATATATTTTTGAACCATCGTAAATGTTATGCAAAATACTCTGTCATACTTTAGGATATTGGTGCTCCTGCCATCAAAAATTAGAGCATATATGTCTTTTCACTCTAATGAAGACTAAATAAGGGACACATGGTTGCAATTCTTATCCGTTTGATTCGATAAATTTAATAAATATCGGGTCCGATGAATAGATTATGATACGTGATATGTCCGTTTAGTTATAAAAGGGTATGTTATGCTCTTAATTTTTTTGACGACACATTGGGGCACCAATATCCCAAAAGGTATGACGAGGAATATGTCGTGTATTATTACTATTATTACGCTTTAATTGGGAGTATATTTGTCCTTTTCCCTTTAATTTCTTTGTCATATAAGAAGATAGTCTATGTTAAATTCCTTCTCTGTTTTTCATTTGTTTCATCATCTTTTAAAGCTAGCGTTACATCGCAGGTCAAAGTTCTTTCATCTGGACTAGGCCCTACCCAATCGTGTTGACACGGAAACCTGAACATGTAAAGGAGATTTTCACCAAAGAATTATGTGTATCTAAAGCAAACACATCCCAATCCATTCACCAAGTTATTGGCTAAAGGTCTTGTTAAGCCTTGAGTGAGGACAAATGGGCCAAACACAGAAAAATCATCAATCCACCTTCCATTCGAGAAGTTAAGGTTAATAACTTCTTTTTTTGTTTTTGGTTGAAGTATCTATTATAAAGCATTGCTTGGGTTTTTCTCATTTGTTTTGCTACGTTACAGGCATATGCTTGCCAAGGCATTTACGGTGTTTTAGTGAAATGATTAAGCAAAATGGGGGAGATTGTTGCAGACGGAAACATCAACCGAGATCGCATGTATGGCCAGACCTTGAAGATGATGACCAGCGAAGTCATTTCTCGGCACACACACAGGCATTTTTGGGAGTTAGTATGAAGGAAGGAAAGAATAGTATTTTGAACTTCAAGGAAGGAACAAGCTGAGCATGTAATGGAAGTGCACGTTCAATTTACATACCTGTGTCTAGTACATAATTAGTTATCATATTTCCACGTTTACCTTTCTTTTGTCGTTACATAAGTTCAATACAACAGAAGCTGCTACTCTGCCTTTTCTGCCTTAAATGGACTGTTGCTATAGTTCTTACCTACGAAAAAGAAACAAAAGAATGCGGAAAATTGAAAAGGGAATTCAAACAACAAATTTAGGGCGTATCATTGACAAAAGATTGAGGGCAATTGGAAGGGGGGAGACTAGTAAAGATGACTTATTAGGGCATATTACTTTGAATCCAATATGAAAGAAATTGAACAACACGGAAGTAAGTTTCGGAATGACAACCATTGAAGTGATTGAGAGGTGCAAGTTATTTCTATTTTGTGGACAAGAGAAACTTCAGTGTTTGCTCGTTGGGACAATGATTGTTGTTGTGCCTACACCCAGCAGTGGCAAACACGTGGCCTTTGAGAGCTTAAATGTAATGAAGGGGAATCGTATTGATAGGGAGAACTGTCATAACATAGATCGGAATAGGAGTTTTGCGCAGAAAGACAAGCAAAATAAGAATGTGTTAACTCCTTAGCGTTGATTTTGATAAATTACACTTAAACATTACTCATATTCTTCGCAAGGAAACCAAGCATAAAGATATGTCATATGTTCTGATATCTAGAATCAGTCAGATTTCAGAATCAATCAAGCAGATCATGATCAATCAGGAGTTCCGGAAATCATTGAAATATATTCAAAATTGCAGAAGAAATCACCTAAGGAAAGAAAGAGATAATGTGCATCTATCAAAGGATACTTTCAAGACAACAAGATCAGTTAACATCCAAGACTACAAGGAAGAAATCGAAATCAAGGGATATATTCAACTTAACAAGATCAGCCAAAGATTCAAGACCACAGAATATCATCATACAAAGGAATAAATCGATTTGCTCATGCACATATCTGATATGGACATGACTCAGTAAATCAATCAGAATCAAATCAAGGACTTAATCAAAGATCCTTGATTCAAACTCCCTTGGTTTTCTGTGAAAGAGCAAAGTCCTCGAAAGTTTATGTAAACCACTCTTAGTCATAGTTGGAATGTTAAATTTGACAAGATTCAAAAATGAATTAATGAGAAGATATGGTAGTTAGGAGGATAATTCTTCATTGGTAGAAAAGTCAAGATAGCATCTTTTGTAGGTGAAATTTAGGTGAACCATAAATTGGTTTCACAAGGTAAATCTTGACATTTTTGACATATTGTGATGTCATGGATGACATCAATAGGAAGAATTCACTCCTATAAATAGGTAGCTCCTAATTCATTTGTAACACACCTCTCACTTGTCTTCTCATCTCCTAAGGCATTTGTTCTTCTTTCTCTCTTGTAGTATTTCACTTGTACTCTTTTGGAGTGAAATAAATATTGGTTGGTTGTGTCTGAGGACTAGGCAAAAGAAAACAAAAGTTTGCCGAACCTCGTTAATTCTTGGTGTTCCTTTTGTTGTTGTCTCATTTACTATTTATTAGCTACATTTAGATATAGCAGTTGTGATTCTATCACTCTCTATATATTCGGCTTCCGCAACAATTGGTATCAGAGCCAAGGTATTATCTGAGTATGCTCTGTGGTTGCAGCATAGTCTGAACTTCCACATCAGAAAAAGATTTACTTTGGTCTTTGCATTGTTAGCTAGTAAATAGTATTTGTAGTAAAATGGAGACAAGAAAAATGATGAGTCCACATCAAGTGTCAATAATACGTCATCATTGGCATCTTCGCTTATGACAAGAATTGTGTCAAATGCGAAATTTGCAGTTGAAATTTTTGACGGGTCAGGACATTTCGGAATGTGGCAAGGCGAGGTCCTTGATGTTCTTTTTCAACAAGGGCTAGATATTGCCATTGAAGAAAAGAAACCAGACGGTGTAGGAGAAGAAGATTGGAAGATTATCAACCGTGTTGCTTGCGGTACCATTCGATCTTACCTTGCAAGAGAACAAAAGTATCCATACACGAAGGAAACATCTGCAAATAAATTATGGAATTCATTGGAGGAGAAATTCTTGAAGAAAAACAGTCAAAATAAACTTTACATGAAAAGAAGACTGTTACGCTTCACTTATATTCCTGGTAGCACAATGAATGATCATATCACCAGCTTTAATAAGTTGGCGACAGATTTGCGGAATATGGATGTGACTTTTACGGATGGAGATATGGCCTTAATGTTGTTAAGTTCACTTCCCGATGAGTTCGAGCATCTTGAAACGACTCTACTGCATGGGAATGATGAAGTATCTCTCAAAGAAGTTTGTTCTGCCTTATACAGTTATGAACAAAGAAAGAGAGAAAAAAAAAAGGCGGAGAAGCAGAAGCACTGGTTGCGAGAGGTCGTTCTCAAAATCATATGAGAACGAAGAAAGGGAGATCCAAGTCAAGATCGAGACTCAGCAAAGATGAATGTGCCTTTTGCCGAGAAAAAGGGCATTGGAAGAAAGACTGCCCAAAGTTGAATAGCAAAGCCAAACCAAATAATGGGAAGGCTGTCATGGATTCAAATGTGGCTGATTGTGATGACTCCGATTACTCACTAGTTACAACAGATCCATCCAAATCATCTGATGTATGGTTGATGGACTCAGCTTGTAGTTATCATATGTGTCCCAATCGGGACTGGTTTATTGATTTACAAGAAGGAGAATGTGGAGTTATTCACACTGCAAACAATAATCCTCTTACCGCATATGGTGTTGGTTCAATCCGATTAAGGAACCATGATGGATTAAGTAGAACATTAACAGATGTTCGATATGTACCAGATTTGAAGAAAAATCTCATTTCTGTAGGAGCCCTAGAATCAAAGGGATTCAAAGTCATTGCAGATAATGGCGTGATGAGAATATGCTCTGGTGCACTGGTGGTAATGAAGGCAATTCGAAGAAATAATAACATGTACCACTATCAAGGTAGTACAGTTATTGGGACAGCGGCAACAACATCCAATGACGAGAAGGAGGCAGAAATGACCAAGCTGTGGCATATGCGCTTGGGACATGCTGGAGGGAAATCCTTGAAAACTTTATCAGATCAAGGATTGCTAAAAGGAGTAAAAACTTGCAACTTGGAGTTTTGTGAGCATTGTATCAAGGGAAAGCAAACAAGGGTTAAATTTGGAACAGCTATCCATAATACTAAAGGTATTTTGGATTATGTTCATTCGGATGTTTGGGGTGCTTCCAAAACACCTTCATTAGGTGGGAAACACTATTTTGTAACCTTTGTTGATGACTTTTCTCGAAGATTGTGGGTGTATACGATGAAAACAAAAGATGAAGTTTTGGGAATTTTTCTCAAATGGAAGGCGATGATAGAAACTCAAAGTGGCAGAAAGATCAAGTGTCTTCGCACAGACAATGGTGGAGAATACAAAAATGATCTTTTTCAGAAAATTTGTGAGGAAAATGGCATCGTCAGACATTTCACCGTCAGAAATACACCACAACAGAATGGAGTGGCAGAACGCATGAACCGAACTTTGCTGGAGAAAGTTCGGTGTATGTTGTCCAATGCTGGCTTGGGCAAAGAATTTTGGGCTGAGGCAATAACATATGCGTGCCACCTCATTAATCGTCTACCATCTGCTGCTATTGGTGGGAAGACACCATTTGAAAAATGGTATGGAAAACCTGCTGAAGATTATGGTTCTTTACATGTATTTGGCTCAATTGCATATTATCATGTAAGAGAGTCAAAATTGGACCCAAGAGCAAAGAAAGCTTTATTTATGGGAATTACTTCTGGAGTCAAAGGATACCGTTTATGGTGTCCAGAGACAAGAAAAGTTATTTTCAGCAGGGATGTTACCTTTGATGAATCTGCCTTGACAAATAAGATAACACTTGAAGAAGCCAAACAAATTGATGGTGCTTCAAAGCAGGTGGAGTTTGAAGGAAAGATAATTTTCCCAACACAGGGATCAAACGAGGAAACAGCAGAAGATTTTCCTCTTGAAGGAGAGCCAGTCGAAGAGGAGGTTCCATCTCAAGAACCTCAACCACAACTTGAATCAATAGCAACGAGCAAGCCAAAAAGGACAATAAGAAAACCTGCTCGACTCACAGATATGGTGGCTTGTGCTAACTCAATTGCAGCCGATGACATTCCTACCACTTATAAAGACGCAGTCCAAAGTTCACAAAAAGATAAGTGGAGGAATGCCATGGATGAAGAAATGCAATCTCTTCATCAGAATCATACATGGAGATTGGCCAATCTCCCAGAGGGCAAGAAAGCAATTGGGTGCAAATGGGTATTTGCAAAGAAAGAGGGATTTCCTAACCAAGAAATGTTCGCTACAAAGCAAGATTGGTGGCCAAAGGATATGCTCAAAAGGAGGGAATTGATTATAATGAGGTATTTTCTCCAGTTGTGAAACACTCCTCCATTAGAGTTTTGTTGGCTTTGGTAGCACAGTTGAATTTGGAACTAGTTCAGTTGGATGTAAAAACTGCTTTTTTACATGGAGACTTGGAAGAGGAAATCTATATGACTCAGCCAGAAGGATTCAAAGTTGATGGAAAAGAAAATATGGTGTGCAAACTTGAAAAATCGTTGTATGGATTGAAACAATCTTCTAGACAATGGTACAAACGATTTGACAAGTTTATGTTGCAGCAAAGGTACATAAGAAGCAAATACGATCATTGTGTGTATTTGCGCAAGCTTGAAGATAATTCCTTTATATATCTTCTCCTATATGTTGATGATATGTTGATAGCTTCTAAAAGTCAAGAGAAAATTGAGAAGCTAAAGATTCAACTAAGAAAGGAGTTTGAGATGAAGGATTTGGGTGAGGCAAAGAAGATTCTTGGCATGGAGATAAAAAGAGATAGACATTCAAAGAAACTCTATTTATCTCAGAAAGAATATTTGAAAAGAGTACTAAACCGATTCGGTATGAATGAAAAAACGAAGTCGGTTAGCACTCCGCTTGCTCCTCATTTTAAGCTTAGTGATGCTATGTCACCTAAGAATGAAGCTGAACGAGAATATATGTCAAGAGTACCATACGCGAATGCTATTGGTAGCTTGATGTATGCAATGGTTTGCACAAGGCCAGATATTTCACACGCTGTTGGAGTTGTAAGCAGGTACATGCACAATCCTGGAAAGGATCATTGGCAGGCTGTAAAATGGATTCTACGGTATATTCATAATACTGTAGATGTTGGTTTGGTTTTCGAGCAGAAAGATAGTCAATATCTTGTTGGATATTGTGACTCAGATTATGCAGGTGATTTGGACAAACGAAGATCAACTACTGGTTATGTTTTTACTATTGCAAATGCACCAGTTAGTTGGAAGTCTACTTTGCAGTCAACAGTTGCTTTGTCTACCACTGAGGCAGAGTACATGGCAATTACAGAGGCTGCGAAGGAAGCAATTTGGCTTCAAGGATTGCTTAGAGAGCTTGGTATTGGACAAGAAGAAATCACAATATTTTGTGATAGTCAGAGTGCTATTCAATTAGCAAAGAACCAAGTTTATCATGCAAGGACGAAGCACATTGACGTCCGATATCATTTCATACGAGAAATCATAGAAGATGGTGGAGTCATAATACAGAAAATTCATACTACGGATAATCCTGCCGATATGTTGACAAAAGTGGTGACTGCGGTCAAGTTTCAACATTGTTTGAACTTGATCAACATTGTTGAACATTGAAGATTATGGTTGAAGACACAATCAAAATTGTTGTTGAGAGAAAGTTGAAAATGGAGAATCTTGCCAAGGTGGAGATTTGTTAAATTTGACAAGATTCAAAAATGAATTAATGAGAAGATATGGTAGTTAGGAGGATAATTCTTCATTGGTAGAAAAGTCAAGATAGCATCTTTTGTAGGTGAAATTTAGGTGAACCATAAATTGGTTTCACAAGGTAAATCTTGACATTTTTGACATATTGTGATGTCATGGATGACATCAATAGGAAGAATTCACTCCTATAAATAGGTAGCTCCTAATTCATTTGTAACACACCTCTCACTTGCCTTCTCATCTCCTAAGGCATTTGTTCTTCTTTCTCTCTTGTAGTATTTCACTTGTACTCTTTTGGAGTGAAATAAATATTGGTTGGTTGTGTCTGAGGACTAGGCAAAAGAAACAAAAGTTTGCCGAACCTCGTTAATTCTTGGTGTTTTTTGTTGTTGTCTCATTTACTATTTATTAGCTACATTTAGATATAGCAGTTGTGATTCCATCACTCTCTATATATTCGGCTTCTGCAACAGTGAAGCACACACTTCACTTGAATTTATATTGTTATCTTCTTTTATCTTTCATAAAAAATTTGTACTCACTTGACTGGACAATTGAAAAGAAAAGAGAAAGAAAGATCTGAGTGTTGGTTATACAAGTAGAGGTTGTGTCAAAGATATGATTTGCATATCAGACAGGCTCTCAATAACATTATGTAACACCCAAGTTCTCAACAAGTTCTTACTGAAACCCTTGAAACCCAATGGGACTAGATGTAAGCACCACACTGGTATTCCGAACCAGTATAAAACTATTGGCGTTATTTACTTGCTGCATTTATCTAAGACAACTTCATAGCATAAGCCCTGGCAGACTATTTCCTATTGAAGTGACGGTGATTGATTTAGAGAAATGAGAGACGGTAAATGGAAAAAACTGTTGGTCAAAAAGTTCTTCCAAAGTCCCAACCAAATTAGCCCTGACCACATTTTGGTTAGAGAAAGTAACAGTACATAATTACATTACAGGGTGAATTCCATGAGTCTGTAGCATGGATCTAGTTCTAGTGTCCTTGTGATGCAAAATAGAAATGAACGACAATATCACGATGAGTTTGGTTTCATGATCGCCCATTGGAAGTATTTGGCAAATCCCAGCCAGAAATATTAGCTGCTTCCTCCAGTGCTGCCCTCCATTTTTGCACCTTATCCTCGTGGAACCGGGCTTCATGTTTGCTAAATGCTTCTCCAAATATCGTTTTTTGTTTCCTCACTGTTGATGGATCTACATCATAGAACACCGGAACAACAATTTGTCCTTTCACATTCTTGCACTCCATGATCTTCGTCAATTCATCTAAACACCACGTTGAATTAGCATAGTTTTTAGAGAATATGATCATAGCTATCCTTTACTCTTCAATTGAACTCTCGAGTTTCGGTGAAATGAACTTTCCTTTCTCTAGTTTTTCATCATCTTTGAAGGTATTAATGCACTTTTGTTCCAGAGCAACATACAGATGGTCAACAAATGTTTTGCGTACATCTTCACCTCTGAAACTTAAGAAAACATCGTAACTCCATCGAATAATTTCTGGGGATGGAAGCAATGAAATTTCCTGATTCATCTTCTCTATAATTGCTTTAATTCACCTGCAAGAGAATAAAACAAGAAAGTGGAAGAGGAAATTAGTAAATATAATTACAACAACTTGCATTTATTTATGCAGAGAGATGACTTAAGTTGACTTAAGTTAAACTGTTAAGCAACTTCGCTTGAATATATATTTTAAGCTTCCATTGATATGGATTTGCAATAGTGTTTTATTTGATAGATACCCACCCTAATATGATTGTCCCTTGACAAAACAATATTTTTTTTATTTTTTTTTTGAATTTGCAATCTTAAATAGGGATGTCTTGAAAAATGTAACAGAGAATGACTATAAGAAATTATAAATAGATAAGTAATTTTACTATATTACCTTTGAATATAATAAATACAATGTCTTAAAAAATGTAATAGAGAAATGACTATTGTAATTAATGATAACAGTAAATTAGGAATCAAGTTTAAAATTGTCCGTTAATTTCATAAAGTGGATAAGTATTGTGGAATATTCCAAAACAGTATAGTGGACAACTTTTGTTGGATTGAGGGAATAACTAAACCAATTATGTCGATTCATTAAATCTAAAAATCACATCAAATGAACATAAAGCCGATTTTCTGGGTTTTTATTTTAGTCGGTTCTTTAGGTTTTCCATTTTTTTTAATAAAAAAAGTCATAAAAAATTTACATGTGAGAAGATCAAATATACTTCTACATGAAATTTTGAGGATATATCGGACCTTTTTAGCTGATTTTTTTTTTTCACTACTTCCATTAAACCAAAAAGATATAATATTTGTGTCATTTATATAAGACATAATACATAAATGTGTCCTTAATTTGGTCTCATTTTACATTTATATCCTTCAATTTTAGTGTGCACCAATAAACCCTTAAACATGAATAAAGTTGAAGAGTAAGAACAAGTAAAATTCAAATACATAATTTTCTAATATATGTATTTGTGTTTTCTATCTGTATGTGCTAAAAATATATATATATATTATATATTCCGTTTTCTTGTTGTGTAGGGATGACAATAGGACGGGGCAGGACAAGGTTTTAACGGGGAAGAGCAGGGCAATATTTAAATAGGGCGGGGCAGGTAGATCGAGTCAAAGCTAATATTTTTAAAATTTTAATAGGGCAGGGAACGGTTCGGCTAACCTGACATCGGGTTTTGTCCCTCTCTCATGAAGTAGCTATTGAAATTGAGTTGAGCTCACGTGTTAGAGTCAAGTCCATCCCAATCCAATCCATTTTTGTTTGGGCTTCCGATTCATGCTCCAATTGGTTGTGGACATGAATGGGGTGTTAGAGTTCCACATTGGGCTCCCAGTCCTCAATCCAATTGGGTCTGGACATGAAGGAGTGTAGATAGGGGTGTCAAAAATGAACCCAAACATATGTAACCCGCCCAATCCGCCCAGAATTTTAAGGGTTAGGCTCAAGATAATTTGCATTGGGTTCAATCTCAACCCATTCAAGCTTAACCCATTTGAAGAGAATTCTCAATTGAGTCAATTCAATCTTCAATTTCAACCCGTTTTAGAACTTTTTATTAAGATATGTTCCTATATTGAAAGTATGAATTATTATCGATTTAACATCTTTTATGATTTATCTATCCATTTGTTACTTTTTTAACAAAAAGTTCTTGAGCGGAAATTCAAATTGTGATTATAAAAAATAAATATCAATATGTTAAATTATTGATATTAATCGGGTCAAATTGGGCGGGTCAAGACCCAACCCGCTTTTTAGCCCATTTGAGCCCAACTCATTTGAGCCCAAACTAAACTTGGGCGGGTCAAGACCCAACACAATTTCTATTCAACCCATTGTAATATTTCCAATTTCAACCCAACACGCCCATTTGACACCCTTAAGTATAGAGTAGGTTAGAGTCCCATATTGGTTCGGAAATGAATGGGTGATTTGCTTATATGATTTTGGGTCCAGATAGCTTTTTAGTTTATTATTTTATAGCAAGTAAAGAAGGAAGGTGGAACTTGTAAGAATAATAAAAGGAAACGTTTATAGTGTCCATTAGAATAATAGGAAAAAGGAAGACATAAGTCTGTATTCCCACTTTGCTTTAAAATATTTTAAAGTAAATAATTATATCATATTCATCCTTCACGTGTAAAATGGAATATCCAGATCATGACCACTTTATGTTTGTGAAAAGTATCATATGACCAATGATAATATCTATATATATTTAATGAATTTCTTTATACAAATATATTATCTTAGTAAAAGCTACTGAGTTTGGTATAATCGAACCTGTATCTGTGCTTGTAGCTCCGTCCTGATTGAAAGTAGACAGAGTTTTGTAAAAAAATAATACCACATGGAACGAAAGTTTTGTTGTGTGGCCGCTCTCTTGTATTGATCAAAGAGACGCGTTCCCAAAAGAAAGGCATTATTAGAACAGAGAAGGTGTAGATTTCAAACATTTTGTTTTCTTAGCTTTTGTAAGAAATGATTGCAGAGCAGAGATTGTGTTTTCCTGTCCTGTTTATCATTTTTCTCCACTTTTGTTCATTCAGGTTTGCTTCATCCCAGATTTCATGGTATCTAAATGGCAGTTATTTGAATTCTACTGCTGGACTTTCCACTTCATGGACCAACAGGCCGTTTTCGTTTGATGCAGAATCCACATATGGCTTATCTCTCTTGACACCTATCCTGTTGAGTGGAAATAATGGAAATAAGTACCACTTTTGTGGCTTCTCCTGCGATGAACAAAGTGACGAATGCCATCTCGGGATCTTCTTTGCATTCCCAGACAACACCTCTACTGAGAGAAAGTTAATGGATCCCCAGTTGGTATGGTCTGCTAATCGAGACCGTCCAGTGAAAGCCAATGCAACCTTGAAACTAGGACAAGATGGAAACTTGGTCTTGGCAGACTCTGATGGAACTCTTGTTTGGTCCACTAATACTACTGGCAAATCTGTTTCTGGCTTAAACATGTCAGAAACGGGGAATCTCGTGCTCTTTGACAATGCCAATCGCACAGTTTGGCAGTCGTTCGATCATCCTACAGATTCTTTGATCCCGGGGCAGAGCTTGGTTTCTGGGAGGAAGCTTGTAGCAAGTGTTTCAGTAACCAATTGGAGTCAAAGTTTGCTTTCTTTAACTATTGTTAATGGAAGCTGGGCCACTTACATCGAATCTGATCCACCTCAGTTTTACTATGCTTCTAATGATCCGAAGAGTAGTGCTTATTTCAGTTTTGATGGTCAAACACTTACTGTTCAGCAATACCCTCCTACATCACCAGCTCAATACATGAAGCTTGAACCTGATGGACATTTACGGGTATACGAATGGGAAGACAGCGCATTTGATTGGAAAATCATATCTGATCTTTTGATGAATATAAATACAGGGAACTGTGGGTACCCAATGGCGTGTGGAAGATATGGGATTTGTACAAGTAACGGGCAATGTAGTTGTCCGCCAGAGCAAAATTTCTTCAGGTCATTAGATGAGAGGAAAATAGATGTTGGATGTTTGCAGTTGACAACCATTTACTGCAACTCTTCGCAGTATCAGAGTTTCGTAGAGCTCAAGAATACCACATATCTTGCATTTGAGTTCAATCATGAACTGATTTCGAGTCCATTATGGTTTGAGCGGAAAAAGTTGGAAGATTGCAAAGGGGCCTGTCTAAGAAACTGTTCCTGCAAAGCTGTTGTCTTCGGATATGATTCGGATGGGGCTACAAATGGGAGCTGTTTATTACTGAATGAGGTATTTTCTCTCGTAGACACCGAGGACGGAATGGACAAGAGAGTATTTCTTAAGGTGCAGAATTCCTCAAACACACAGAATCAGTCTAAAACCATTTCTGGAGGAAAAAAATCAAGAACTTACGTAGTGATAATAGGATCTAGTCTTGCAGCTTTCTTTGGGATGATTTTAAGTATCACTGCGTGCTTTGTTATCTTCAAAAAGAGGACACAGGATTCCACAAAGGCTGGGGATTTTATGGATCTTGAACCAAACTTTCCGGGAATGCTAACTCGGTTCTCTTACAATGAGCTAAGAATAATAACTGAAGATTTCAGCAGAAAGCTCGGGGAAGGAGGATTTGGCTCAGTATATGAAGGAACACTGAGTAACGGCACCAAAATAGCTGTAAAGCGTCTGGATGGTCTAGGTCATGTGATGGAATCATTCTTAACAGAAGTAAACATAGTCGGTGGCATTCATCACGTCAATCTGGTAAAACTCATTGGATTTTGTGCTGAAAAGAGCCAAAGACTTTTGATCTACGAACACATGGTAAATGGATCACTAGATAGATGGATTTATTATAAAAATGAAGAAAATGGGCTTGGATGGCATACAAGACAAAGGATTATAACAGATATTGCGAAAGGATTAGCTTATCTTCATGACGAATGCAGCCAGAAGATAATTCATTTGGACATCAAACCACAAAATATCCTTCTAGATAAAAATTTCAATGCTAAGATATCTGATTTTGGGCTGTCAAAACTGATCGATAAAGACGAAAGCAAAGTTGTAACTAGGATGAGAGGAACACCAGGGTATTTGGCTCCTGAATGGTTGAGATCAGTTATCACTGAGAAAGTAGACGTGTATGCATTTGGAATTGTGCTCTTGGAGCTCTTGTGTGGTAGAAAGAATTTGGATCGGTCCCAAGATGATGAGGATGTCCATCTGCTAAGTGTTTTCGAAAGAAAATCTGAACGAAAGCAGCTTCTGGATATTGTCGACAAAAACAATGAAGATATGCAGATCCACAAAGAAGCAGTGACAGAAATGATGAGCATTGCTGCATGGTGTCTACAGGGCGATTTCACCAAGAGGCCTTCCATGTCATTGGTGGTTAAGGCATTGGAAGGTTTGGTGTCTGTTGAAACAAACTTGGATTACGATTTCACAAGCCTACCCGAGGTTGAGGATGACAACCGACAGAGGGAAGACACTATCAGTCTAATATTGCCTTCAATTTTATCCGGTCCAAGGTGAACAACTAGCTTAAGAGGTTGTAAGTTTTTTTTTTCCCTTTCCCAAGTCTGTCTTTCTTCTGTGAAAATGTATTTCCATGCTCATCACCAGATCCATCTTTTTCTTGTACATAAATTTGGATAACAGGTAAACTATGTCGTAATGTAAAAGGTAAACTTAAGTAGTTTTGATAGATAACCAATTAACATCTCGTGGCAGAGATAGATAGCATTTTCTTTTCTAATTTGCATCTTTGTGGATCAATACATTTTCATATGCAGCACATCTTATATTTCTAAGAGTAAGGGGTCTACTTATTCTGTGTTATAAACAGAAAAAACTGCAGTAATACATCCTAGTTTCCATATCGTTAAAGCTTCAAAGATGTCTTCATGTGTGGTCGGACCAAAGAAGAACACATTGAGATAAGAAAAAAGAAGAATCCTAAGCAGACAGAAAGATAGTTGAATGAGAGCTAGGTAAAAAGAAAAGGGATCATCAGCGCAATCGATTCAGCTGTTCAATATGAAATGGCTCATGATACTCAATAAGTTATTAGACTGCACGGAAACTAACATTTCTCTAGTAGACAGTGTGTTCTACTTTTCTAAATTATGTTTCTGAAATAGTATTGATATAATAAGGATTATGAAAAACACAAAATGGCTCTTCGCAGCAAATAACAAGTGATAACTCAAAGGTATGGACATATGGTTGTGACTTATTAGCTATTCAGTCTTGATAATAAATACTACTAAGAATTTACCTAGGTCCTGACAACTGTGATGGAAGTGCTAAACTGATACCAACCACAGATTCCCTTTCTTGAATAGTTCCGGCAACTCTTCTCGTCATTGTTGGAAATGTGAAGCTGTAATCCAAATCGGTTTCAGCAGCGACTAAACCCTGCAACACCTTAAAAACCAACGACATGGAAGGCCTCTTAGTATAATCACTTTGTAAACACCAGGCTGCAATCTTCATCATTTCCACAGCCTCTTTTCTATGTAGCTGCATGTCTTCACTCTTCTTGTCCACCATTTCCAAGAGTTGTCTCTCCACTGCCTTTCTCATGAACAAACTAAGCAAATGCATATCATCCTCATCTTGATGACGATCCAAATTCTTCCGACCACAGATGATTTCCAAGATCACAACCCCAAAGCTATAAACATCCACTTTCTCAGTAATGACCTCATGTAACCATTCAGGTGCTAAATAGCCTGGTGTTCCTCTCATTGTTGTAACTATCTTACTTTCATCTTTCCCCACAAGCTTTGATAACCCAAGATCTGATACTTTTGCATTGAGATTATGATCAAGAAGAATGTTCTGAGGTTTAATATCCAAATGAATAATTTTGTTGTTACAATCTTCATGTAGATAAGCTAGGCCCTCGGCGACGTCTGATATGATTTTTTTCCTGACATCCCGTGTGAGAGATTTTTCCCATGTTCCGTGAAAAATCCACCTATCTAAAGAGCCATTGGCCATGTATTCATAAACCAAAAGCCTGTGTGATTTCTCTGCACAAAAATCCAACAAGTTTTACCAGATTAACATGCTGAATGCTACCTATTGTTGCTACCTCAGCTAAGAATGATTTCTTCACATTACCAAAACCTTGAAGACGCTTCACCGCTATTTTGGTGCCATCACTCATTGTTCCTTCAAATACAGAACCAAATCTCCCTTCCCCAAGTTTCTCACTGAAATTTTCTGTCATCACAGTGAGTTCCTCGTAGGAAAATCTAGTAGGCATTCCTGGTTTTTGATCAAGGAACTCCTCCTCATCTTCCTCGAGCCCTTTTGTACTTATGAAAATATAGGCAAAGCAAGTTAAAACCATGAGAATCAAACCAAATGAAGCTCCGATGGTGGATCCTACTATCGCTGGGACACGCTTTGATTTCTTCTCTGAAGAGATAAGTGCTGGAGAGACTTGTAAGTTAAAAGAGCTCTGCACCTTGATGAAAAGAGTGGTCTTATTGGGTGCTCCATAATCGTATGTGAGCGAAAACACATCATTCAACAATGCGCAGTGACCCATTGTGTTATTAGGACTACTAAATCGAAATTGAGCTGCTTTGCAAGCACAATTGCTTACGCAAGACGTTTTGCAATTCTCCAAATCTGTTTTGTTGGAACCATATTGCAAATAGAGGGGAATATAAGCTATGTACTTAAGCTCCATCAAAATATGATATTCGGAATGTTCACAAGAGATAGGTGTGATAAGCACACACACCTGATTCGGCTGACTGTAATTTATTTGCTGGAGAAAGTTCGTCTGATCAACCGCGGTTTGAGGACAAGTACATTGCCCATTTGCACAAACAGAGTACAACCGCGGTTGGATACCCGCAGTCACCAATGTAGTCTGTCAATAGATCAGCCTCCTCTAACCAAGATCCTTTCCAGTGATACACCCTTAAATGCCCGTCATCCCCAAACCTCATGAATCTAGTATTTGAAAATGCTAAATTTAGGATTAATGTCCCTCTGAAAATAATTATTTTTGAATCAAAGATTAATCCAGGAAACGGGGAACCAGTATACCCACTGTTGCGGAAGCCAAATATATAGAGAGTGATAGAATCACAACTGCTATATCTAAATGTAGCTAATAAATAGTAAATGAGAAAACAACAAAAGGAACACCAAGAATTAACGAGGTTCGGCAAACTTTTGTTTTCTTTTGCCTAGTCCTCAGACACAACCAACCAATATTTATTTCACTCCAAAAGAGTACAAGTGAAATACTACAAGAGAGAAAGAAGAACAAATGCCTTAGGAGATGAGAAGACAAGTGAGAGGTGTGTTACAAATGAATTAGGAGCTACCTATTTATAGGAGTGAATTCTTCCTATTGATGTCATCCATGACATCACAATATGTCAAAATGTCAAGATTTACCTTGTGAAACCAATTTGTTGTTCACCTAAATTTCACCTACAAAAGATGCTATCTTGACTTTTCTACCAATGAAGAATTATCCTCCTAACTACCATATCTTCTCATTAATTCATTTTTGAATCTTGTCAAATTTAACAAATCTCCACCTTGGCAAGATTCTCCATTTTCAACTTTCTCTCAACAACAATTTTGATTGTGTCTTCAACCATAATCTTCAATGTTCAACAATGTTGATCAAGTTCAAACAATGTTGAAACTTGACCGCAGTCACCACTTTTGTCAACATATCGGCAGGATTATCCGTAGTATGAATTTTCTGTATTATGACTCCACCATCTTCTATGATTTCTCGTATGAAATGATATCGGACGTCAATGTGCTTCGTCCTTGCATGATAAACTTGGTTCTTTGCTAATTGAATAGCACTCTGACTATCACAAAATATTGTGATTTCTTCTTGTCCAATACCAAGCTCTCTAAGCAATCCTTGAAGCCAAATTGCTTCCTTCGCAGCCTCTGTAATTGCCATGTACTCTGCCTCAGTGGTAGACAAAGCAACTGTTGACTGCAAAGTAGACTTCCAACTAACTGGTGCATTTGCAATAGTAAAAACATAACCAGTAGTTGATCTTCGTTTGTCCAAATCACCTGCATAATCTGAGTCACAATATCCAACAAGATATTGACTATCTTTCTGCTCGAAAACCAAACCAACATCTACAGTATTATGAATATACCGTAGAATCCATTTTACAGCCTGCCAATGATCCTTTCCAGGATTGTGCATGTACCTGCTTACAACTCCAACAGCGTGTGAAATATCTGGCCTTGTGCAAACCATTGCATACATCAAGCTACCAATAGCATTCGCGTATGGTACTCTTGACATATATTCTCGTTCAGCTTCATTCTTAGGTGACATAGCATCACTAAGCTTAAAATGAGGAGCAAGCGGAGTGCTAACCGACTTCGTTTTTTCATTCATACCGAATCGGTTTAGTACTCTTTTCAAATATTCTTTCTGAGATAAATAGAGTTTCTTTGAATGTCTATCTCTTTTTATCTCCATGCCAAGAATCTTCTTTGCCTCACCCAAATCCTTCATCTCAAACTCCTTTCTCAGTTGAATCTTTAGCTTCTCAATTTCCTCTTGACTTTTAGAAGCTATCAACATATCATCAACATATAGGAGAAGATATATAAAGGAATTATCTTCAAGCTTGCGCAAATACACACAATGATCGTATTTGCTTCTTATGTACCTTTGCTGCAACATAAACTTGTCAAATCGTTTGTACCATTGTCTAGAAGATTGTTTCAATCCATACAACGATTTTTCAAGTTTGCACACCATATTTTCTTTTCCATCAACTTTGAATCCTTCTGGCTGAGTCATATAGATTTCCTCTTCCAAGTCTCCATGTAAAAAAGCAGTTTTTACATCCAACTGAACTAGTTCCAAATTCAACTGTGCTACCAAAGCCAACAAAACTCTAATGGAGGAGTGTTTCACAACTGGAGAAAATACCTCATTATAATCAATTCCCTCCTTTTGAGCATATCCTTTGGCCACCAATCTTGCTTTGTAGCGAACATCTTCTTGTTAGGAAATCCCTCTTTCTTTGCAAATACCCATTTGCACCCAATTGCTTTCTTGCCCTCTGGGAGATTGGCCAATCTCCATGTATGATTCTGATGAAGAGATTGCATTTCTTCATCCATGGCATTCCTCCACTTATCTTTTTGTGAACTTTGGACTGCGTCTTTATAAGTGGTAGGAATGTCATCGGCTGCAATTGAGTTAGCACAAGCCACCATATCTGTGAGTCGAGCAGGTTTTCTTATTGTCCTTTTTGGCTTGCTCGTTGCTATTGATTCAAGTTGTGGTTGAGGTTCTTGAGATGGAACCTCCTCTTCGACTGGCTCTCCTTCAAGAGGAAAATCTTCTGTTGTTTCCTCGTTTGATCCCTGTGTTGGGAAAATTATCTTTCCTTCAAACTCCACCTGCTTTGAAGCACCATCAATTTGTTTGGCTTCTTCAAGTGTTACCTTATTTGTCAAGGCAGATTCATCAAAGGTAACATCCCTGCTGAAAATAACTTTTCTTGTCTCTGGACACCATAAACGGTATCCTTTGACTCCAGAAGTAATTCCCATAAATAAAGCTTTCTTTGCTCTTGGGTCCAATTTTGACTCTCTTACATGATAATATGCAATTGAGCCAAATACATGTAAAGAACCATAATCTTCAGCAGGTTTTCCATACCATTTTTCAAATGGTGTCTTCCCACCAATAGCAGCAGATGGTAGACGATTAATGAGGTGGCACGCATATGTTATTGCCTCAGCCCAAAATTCTTTGCCCAAGCCAGCATTGGACAACATACACCGAACTTTCTCCAGCAAAGTTCGGTTCATGCGTTCTGCCACTCCATTCTGTTGTGGTGTATTTCTGACGGTGAAATGTCTGACGATGCCATTTTCCTCACAAATTTTCTGAAAAAGATCATTTTTGTATTCTCCACCATTGTCTGTGCGAAGACACTTGATCTTTCTGCCACTTTGAGTTTCTATCATCGCCTTCCATTTGAGAAAAATTCCCAAAACTTCATCTTTTGTTTTCATCGTATACACCCACAATCTTCGAGAAAAGTCATCAACAAAGGTTACAAAATAGTGTTTCCCACCTAATGAAGGTGTTTTGGAAGCACCCCAAACATCCGAATGAACATAATCCAAAATACCTTTAGTATTATGGATAGCTGTTCCAAATTTAACCCTTGTTTGCTTTCCCTTGATACAATGCTCACAAAACTCCAAGTTGCAAGTTTTTACTCCTTTTAGCAATCCTTGATCTGATAAAGTTTTCAAGGATTTCCCTCCAGCATGTCCCAAGCGCATATGCCACAGCTTGGTCATTTCTGCCTCCTTCTCGTCATTGGATGTTGTTGCCGCTGTCCCAATAACTGTACTACCTTGATAGTGGTACATGTTATTATTTCTTCGAATTGCCTTCATTACCACCAGTGCACCAGAGCATATTCTCATCACGCCATTATCTGCAATGACTTTGAATCCCTTTGATTCTAGGGCTCCTACAGAAATGAGATTTTTCTTCAAATCTGGTACATATCGAACATCTGTTAATGTTCTACTTAATCCATCATGGTTCCTTAATCGGATTGAACCAACACCATATGCGGTAAGAGGATTATTGTTTGCAGTGTGAATAACTCCACATTCTCCTTCTTGTAAATCAATAAACCAGTCCCGATTGGGACACATATGATAACTACAAGCTGAGTCCATCAACCATACATCAGATGATTTGGATGGATCTGTTGTAACTAGTGAGTAATCGGAGTCATCACAATCAGCCACATTTGAATCCATGACAGCCTTCCCATTATTTGGTTTGGCTTTGCTATTCAACTTTGGGCAGTCTTTCTTCCAATGCCCTTTTTCTCGGCAAAAGGCACATTCATCTTTGCTGAGTCTCGATCTTGACTTGGATCTCCCTTTCTTCGTTCTCATATGATTTTGAGAACGACCTCTCGCAACCAGTGCTTCTGCTTCTCCGCCTTTTTGTTTTTCTCTCTTTCTTTGTTCATAACTGTATAAGGCAGAACAAACTTCTTTGAGAGATACTTCATCATTCCCATGCAGTAGAGTCGTTTCAAGATGCTCGAACTCATCGGGAAGTGAACTTAACAACATTAAGGCCATATCTCCATCCGTAAAAGTCACATCCATATTCCGCAAATCTGTCGCCAACTTATTAAAGCTGGTGATATGATCATTCATTGTGCTACCAGGAATATAAGTGAAGCGTAACAGTCTTCTTTTCATGTAAAGTTTATTTTGACTGTTTTTCTTCAAGAATTTCTCCTCCAATGAATTCCATAATTTATTTGCAGATGTTTCCTTCGTGTATGGATACTTTTGTTCTCTTGCAAGGTAAGATCGAATGGTACCGCAAGCAACACGGTTGATAATCTTCCAATCTTCTTCTCCTACACCGTCTGGTTTCTTTTCTTCAATGGCAATATCTAGCCCTTGTTGAAAAAGAACATCAAGGACCTCGCCTTGCCACATTCCGAAATGTCCTGACCCGTCAAAAATTTCAACTGCAAATTTCGCATTTGACACAATTCTTGTCATAAGCGAAGATGCCAATGATGACGTATTATTGACACTTGATGTGGACTCATCATTTTTCTTGTCTCCCATTTTACTACAAATACTATTTACTAGCTAACAATGCAAAGACCAAAGTAAATCTTTTTCTGATGTGGAAGTTCAGACTATGCTGCAACCACAGAGCATACTCAGATAATACATTGGCTCTGATACCAATTGTTGCGGAAGCCGAATATATAGAGAGTGATAGAATCACAACTGCTATATCTGAAGGTAGCTAATAAATAGTAAATGAGACAACAACAAAAGGAACACCAAGAATTAACGAGGTTCGGCAAACTTTTGTTTTCTTTTGCCTAGTCCTCAGACACAACCAACCAATATTTATTTCACTCCAAAAGAGTACAAGTGAAATACTACAAGAGAGAAAGAAGAACAAATGCCTTGGAGATGAGAAGACAAGTGAGAGGTGTGTTACAAATGAATTAGGAGCTACCTATTTATAGGAGTGAATTCTTCCTATTGATGTCATCCATGACATCACAATATGTCAAAAATGTCAAGATTTACCTTGTGAAACCAATTTATGGTTCACCTAAATTTCACATACAAAAGGTGCTATCTTGACTTTTCTATCAATGAAGAATTATCCTCCTAACTACCATATCTTCTCATTAATCCATTTTTGAATCTTGTCAAATTTAACACCCACCGAGTCTTGACACATAGAGTTGACGTGGATTTGACTCAATGTATGATAAAAACCCAAATAGTTGAACTTCAAATGTGAACAAACCTTCACTCCAATTTGTTGTTGATACACTTGATCTCAGCTTTAGTCCAGCATTTGTCATTCGTCCAGGAACCAAAGTGTCTGTAGGATGATCAAACGACTGCCAAATGATATCGTTACTATTGTCATAAAGAAAAATATTTCCCAGTACTGTCAATTTGAATCCCGCGACAACCTTTCCTCTTGTGCTTGTGATTGTACTCCAAATCAAAGTTCCATCTGAGTCCATCAAGATTCAATAATAATCCTCCATCTTGCCTAAGTTGCAATGTTGTATTAGCTCTAACTGGATTATTCCGATTTGATGACCATACTAATCTCGCGTAACATAGATAAGACTCATAGTTACTGATCTTTGGGAATAAAAGAACGCCAAAAACACAAGCAGTACCATTGTAATCACATAAGAAACCACAAACAAACTGAGTCTCGTTCCCTTCTCTCGATAGTATGGCTGCGTGTGGCTCCATCTGTGGAATTCACTACATAGGAGCGAGCGCGACTATTGATCTAGGAAATGGAGGAATTGGTGATGAATGTTTCAGGAGGCTGACAACTAATCAGATACTGTGAAGAAATGAAGAGGAAACTGGCCATGAAAAGAGTGACAGTACTATAATTAAGCACCATTGTACTATTTTTATCAGTATTAGTCTTAAATTTCATACTTTTAATCGAGTAGTTTTTTCTTCGGAAAATTGTGGTTTCAATTTCTCAGAATTCGATTGGTTTCGATTTCTCAATTTGCAGCCACAACTAAATTCACACCATCAGTTTTTTTTTTCTTGTCCTGTTGTTAGTGTAGAGTTAAAGGAAGAAAAGTATAACAAAATACAACATTTGTGTGTATTTTACAAATTTCTAACTTCTTCTTCAGCATCATAATACTGACAAATCCCAATAAAGGTGTCAAGGATAGCATTACTTCAAATAAAAATAAGAAAAGAAAAATACGTGAAATTCAAGGGTTTGATATACGCCTTAACTTTTAAATTTAGAGCTGAAGCGGCTCACATCGATACCCCTTAACTTTTTCAATGTTGAATTGATAAAAATCATATTTAAAAAGGGAAAATTAAGCGGCTAAGAAAACTTATACTACTTAATTACTCATCATAACTATAGTTTGTTATAATTACCACTCACGACTAACATTATAAATTAATTACGTGGGCTGACTTCGAGTTTGTATAATTAGTCACATTTGTACATGTATAATATCTCCACCGTTGATTTTATCTTTCATCCAACGGCGTATAAGTTCAATCCTCGTGATTGTCTCTCATTGGTTGGGTTATTACTCCTGCTGGCTATAAATATCTCCACCGTTGATTTTCTCTTTAATCCAATGGCGTATAAGTTCAATCCTCGTGATTGTCTCTCATTGGTTGGGTTATAACTCATGTGGGCTATAAATATCAAAGTCGAATTGCCTTAGAAACTCACATATACACAACAATTCACTTTACTCTCGTTTCCATAGATCAAAAAGCAAAAGTTTTTTTTTTTTTTTTTTTTGCAGTAGAGGAAAAAATAACAATTGACTGGTAAAGGAAAAACCCTAGGTTCCATTGCTGTAAAATGGTCTCGTTCCCGCCGCAGCAAAGCCGATCTACAATCCCAATCGGTCGTATCGCCTGATTCCTCAAGCTAGAAAGTATGCCAAATGTGTCGTGTCGGAGCTCTGGTCTTCCTTGATGTTGTGCTTGAATATCCTTGAGCACCGGGTGAATTTCGCTACTATTTTTATCTTTTTCATATTTCATGTTTTTGAATTTTACATATTTGTGATTGTTTATAGATGCTTGAATTGGCTAGAAATGCTGCAGAGGCTAACAAGAAGACGAGGATCATTCCAAGACACATTCAGTTGGCTGTAAGGAATGGTGAGGAACTCAGCCAACTGAATGTGCCTTGAAATGATCCTCGTCATCTTGTTACCCCCTCGCCGCATTTCCAGCCAATTCAAGCACCTACAAACAACCACAAATATGTAAAATCCAGATACTTGAGATGTCAAAAAAATAAATAGTGACGAAATTCACCTCAGCTGCAAGGTACTCGAGCACAACAACAAGGAAGACCAGAGCTTTGGCACTGACAAGTTTGACAAACTTTTCGACTTTGAGGAACTGGGCAATATAACCAACTGGGAATTCGAGACAGGCTTTGTTGTTGTGGAAATGAGATTTTTTTTGTAGAAACGAAACCAAGGGTTTTTCCTTTGCCTATCATTTTATTTTTCATCTACTCCGAAAAAAAAAGTTTTGCTTTTTGATCTATAAAACCGAGAGGAAAATGAGTTGTTGTGTCGATGTGAGTTCCTATGGCAATCCCACTTTGATATGTTAATAGCTCGAGTTATAAACCAGATGAGAAGAAAATCATGAGGACTGAACTTATACTCCATTGGATGAAAGAGCGAATCAACAGTGGATAGCAATGCTAACACATTTAACCGCTTTAAGCATTATGATGAGTTTGTTGCCAGAAAAAAAAATTATGATTAATTAGTTCCCAAGAAAAAAGGATTTATGAGGAGTTTATAGCCAAAAAGAAGGGGATTATGATAACTTTTTTTGTTGGCAACAAACTCATCATAATCCTTTGTTTTTTTTGAAAATAAATTAATCATATATAATCTTTTTTTTTTTTGCAACAAAGTCATCATAATCCTTCTAAATAGTCAAATGTGTCAGCATTATTATTCATCGTTGATTTGCTTTATCATCCAACGACGTATGAGTTCAATCCTCGTGATTGTCTTCTCATTGTTTGGGTTACAAACTTCTGTGGGGCTATAAAATATCAAAGTCAGATTCCCTTAGGAGCTCAAAAACACACAACAATTCACGTCTCTCTCGTTTCCATCGATCAAATTAAAAAGCAAAACCTGTAATGGAGTCTGTCAATAGATATCATCCCTTGTCCAAGATGATCGTTCCCAGTCAATGGCGGACCCAGAATTTTCGTTCAGGGGGTAGGGATTCAAACTGGGGCATGCAACTTAATATTCAGGGGACTAGCCACTAAGCCATCTATTTCTATTTGTTTTTTAGGGGGTTCAAAATATATATATCTACAAAAATACAAAAAAAAATTACCTTATATATATCGTGTATTTTGTTATCGAGGGGGCACCTGGACACAACGTGGATCCACCCCTGTTCCCAGTGATACGACCCTCAAGTGTCCATCAGCCTCAAATTTCATGAATCTACCTGGTTCTTTACTTTTTGAATAATATTTCTTTGATGTAGAGAATAGTTGAAGCAAAGTATAATTGAGAAATCTTCTGCTAGCCCAAGATATTATGAACTAAGATTAGAAGGTTCAACTAAGAAGAAAAAGCTATGAAAGGTGAATGTGTATTTCTGAGAAGAGAACTTTGTAACGGAAGAAATAACACTCTTGAATTGCTTTCAATTTAGATTGAATACAAATGACAATAGTTATCCCTATTTATACTTGTGTATCGATGATTCTAGAATTATTCTAGATACATCTCCAAGAAAGATCTAGATAATCTCTTATTTTCTAAATATCTAACAAATTCTAGATTATTCTATACTTAACTATAAATTTCTAATTATATATGTAGAACATCTACACATTTCTTAGATACTACACTAGACTATTCTAGACTTTTCTAAAATAATCTCGAAGAACCATTGGACTATTTTCAGCTATTATACAATTAAAATGCAATTATCTCAAAGAACAAAAAGATTTGTTATGCATCATACCTTTAATTTTTTATTAGTATTCGTCTTAATATTTTATCGTTCTATAGTTGGTCCAAATATGCCCTTTAGTAATTTAAGGGCATGTTTGAACCAATTAAGTGATATAGGGATATAACTAATATCTGTATAATTCATTATAAATAATTTTCGTATTACAATCTTCAGAATTACTAATGTTTATATATATCGATAATCCTATATCAAAGTTAAATACATGTCCAACCATAAATTTAATTCTGAATATTATATATATAATTCTCTTTGCCGGCCTTTATAATTTGGTTTTCTTCTTTTTCCTTGCCAGCCTGTTATAGTATTAGAATTTCTCCCCTATTGGTCCATTTGTCTAGAAATGGTACAATCAGTAGCGGATTCAGGATTTTAAAATGTGGCAACGAGGATTCGAACTTGGTTAGCTTGGAAAATTGGACACTCTATACCACTCGGCCAAGGTCACATTTGTGTTAGTGAGATCAAAATTAATGAAGTGGGTTTATATGAACTCACTTGACCCACTGTAGGTCCGACACTAGTTACAACTAGAAATAATGAGATTGTTTCTAAAAAATCATCTACTTAAATACCATTTTAGTTAGATACAAGTTATATTTTTGCAAAATTTCAAATCAATAGTAAATAAAAAACATAATAATAATTAAATTGCATGCTAACCTCTTTTAATTAGTTTCCTTTTTAAAAATTAAAAATTTCGAGAATAAGGTTCATTATTGACCATTTCAAAAGATAATGTCTACAAATAAAACAAAATTCCGGTTCTAGTGGTCACATCCCCTTTTTGACCTAAATAGCTATTACCTATTAAAAATTCTATTTTACATTTAATGAAAGAATTTAAAATTATAGATATAATACTTATTTTAAAATTATACATTTTAATTTATTTTTTAAATTTCATATCTGGTCAAACGGTACTACCTAAATTTGAACGTAAAAATACATGTGTAATGGAATGAGAATATTAATCCCAAGTGCAAAAATTATACTTCATTTGTTTCATTTATGTGTCTTGATAGTCCACAAGATCCAAGATTTTTTCTTTAATATTACACTTTTTTTTTGTTTAAGGTAACAAGCTAATTAAGAAGTTTTTCTTAAAATTTTGTGTTTAATCTAATTAAAATCTTTTTATTCATTTAGCTATTAATATATATAGGATCAAAGGTGATCTATGTATATTCCATTCCAAAAAAACAAATAGTTTTGACCATAGAGATGGAAATAATACTCACCTCAATTGCAATATCAATTTGTGCAATTTTTCTTGGGATTTGTGCATGGATATTATTGAATTGGTTATGGTTTAAACCAAAAAAATTAGAGAAATATTTAAGGCAACAAGGTCTAAATGGAAACTCATACAAGTTATTTTTTGGAGATTTGAAAGAAGGTTATATGATATCTAAAGAAGCAAAGTCTAAACCAATGAACTTCTCTCATGATATTACACAAAGAGTTTCTCCTCTCCTCCATAAAACTTTCACCAAATATGGTATATTCGATATATCGTTAGATCTTTCTATAACAACATTTTTTTATAGTAATCAAGTTTTTTTTTTAAATTTACCGGTGTTTCTATTATGTTATAACGGCAAGAAACATATTCAAACAAACGATACTGTTATAAAGTAAATACACCACTTATTTTACCATATATTCCATGACATTTGAAAATGTTACAAAAATCATTATTTTACTCTCTCTCTCTCTTATTCTCGAATACATTACTCTTACGCGATAATCGGGATGCGAGCATCGGGACAGGTGTGTTTGTGTATCAACAAAGGTAATATATCGAGACATGTGTGTCTTGTATCAGTAAAGGTAATGTATATATCGGGACGTTGAGTGATGTACCCGAAAATCCTTAAATTTTAGAATTTTTTGTAATTTGGGAAATAGTATGGATAGGATGTAATTATTATCTCTTAACACTATGAAATTTGTGTAATTTTTACTTTTATTTGTTGAGACATGAAATAAGCCAAATATTTTTTAAAAAAAAATCTCATGTTATTAATTTCATTTATTATGAATTATTCTTTGTAGTTATTTTTAAATAGCTTAACACTAATTATTTCAGGTAAAATTTCCTTTACATGGTTTGGACCCAGACCAGTTGTGTTAATCAATGATGCTGAAATGGTGAAGGATATTTTCTCAAAACCTTACATTTTTGTAAAGCCAGATAATTATCACATAATTAAGCTACTAATCAAAGGATTAGCAACATCTAATAAGGATGTATGGTCAAGACATCGCAAAATTATCAATCCTGCTTTTCACCTTGAAAAGCTTAAGGTTAGTTAGTTTATACACCATCGATTTGTCCTAATTTAAGTGTCTTAGTTTGACTGGTTATCGCATTTAAAAATTAAAAGATATTTTTTTAATTATATGATATTAAATTAAAGACGTGTGTAGTCTTTTAAATCGTGTGATATTAAACTTGAAGTTTGTATGACTCAGTCAAATGGGCGTTTTGGACCAGATTTGGAAGGGTCATAGAAAAGAATATTTACAAGAAATCATAAAATAAAAAATATATTATAATAGAAAAATAGCTAAATTATATTTTTATATTGATATTAGATTAAAAGAGATTTTCTAAAAAAACATTAAATAACGAAGATAAACATAATATATCAATTATCATAAATAACAAAGGAAGTAAGTGTTACGAAACCAAACTCTTGAATGAAGGTTTATGTAACTATCCTTTAGTTTTTTTAGCCATAATTATTTTATGATAAAATTAGTTAAACTT
The DNA here is from genome assembly GCA_022817965.1 of Solanum lycopersicoides. NCBI lineage: Eukaryota > Viridiplantae > Streptophyta > Magnoliopsida > Solanales > Solanaceae > Solanum > Solanum lycopersicoides. Next base: position 91,904,775 of record CM040624.1, on the reverse strand, counting down.
GAGTGACTTTATTGATATAATACAAATATAAATGACTATATCAAATAATTTAATTTGTTATAATGGAGTGACTATACATACATGTTTTCCATTCAATATTGTGTGATTATTTCATCTAAAAATATAAATCGTTACGGAAAATAAATTTTGTTTATTTTGGTTCATAGATTATGGTGCCAATATTTTACTCATGTTGTTGTGACATTGTGAGGAAATGGGAGAAAATTGTCACAGAAAATGGATCATATGAGTTGGATTTATGGCCAAATCTTGAAATTTTGACTTCAAATGCACTTTCAAAAGCTGCATTTGGATCAAATTATGAAGAAGGTAAAAAAATATTTGATCTTCAAATGGAACTCAGTGAGCTAGTTATGAAATCATTTCCTCTTCCAGGAGCAAGGTAAAATTACCACTACATAATATATAATTACGAGGTTAAATTCACGTATAGTCGTTGAACATTATTTACTGTAACAGTAAAAATTATAAATAAAAAAAATTACAATATGAAGTAAGTTAACTTTATATATACTACTATAACAATAAAAATAGTAAAAGAAGTTCAGTGACTATACGTGAAATTAGTCGTCCTCCTATATGTCTATTGATAAGTTTATTTTTAACTTTACTATAGTCTTTTGCCAACGAAAACAAATCGAAGGGTGAAGGAGATTGTTAAAGAAGTGAGAAGTTCAATGAAAGGTATTATTACTAAAAGGTTAAAGGCGATGGAACGAGAAAATGCTGGAATTAATTATGATGATTTACTTGGAGTATTGTTAGAATCGAATTCGAGGCAAATTAAAGAAGGTGTAAACAAGAATTTGGGGATGAGTATGGAGGAAGTCATTGAAGAATGTGAGTTTTTTTATTTTGCTGGGCATGAATCTACTTCAGTTCTGATAATGTGGGCATTAGTTTTATTGTCTAAGCATTTGGACTGGCAAGAATGTGCTAGACAAGATATTTTACAAGTTTTTGGAGGCCAAAAACCAGACTTTGATGATTTATCGCGATTAAAAATTGTAAGTTTTCTTATGTTATATTTTGGTGTCAAATTAAGCCCATAATCATATAATTCGCCCAACTCACCTAGACTTGGGCGGGTTGGACTTCATCTACATTCCATTTGTGAGGGTCGCTTAGTTGGTTGAGCCTCTAAATACCCCCCCCCCCTCCAAAAAAACTAATAAATAAAAAATTAGTTCATATAAACTAACCTATAAGAAAACTAATGTGTGGGGGGGGGGGGGGGGGGGATAAAACTCACAAATAGACACTAATCAGACATGTGATTGAAAAATTGTTATTGTCATAGAGTTTCAAATTTCAAAAATCGTTATTTTACAAATAGGATTATTAAGTGGTCAATTAGCGCTATTTCTTCCGAGTTAGGTTGGTTGTGTTATGATACATAGACAAATTCACCTTAACCACTCAATTATTGGACGGGTTATAGTACATTTAATTTACTATAACCCATCCAATAGAAGTAACTCAATTCGCTTATTTGACATGATCTCTTTTTTTTTCACAGGTAAATATGATTCTTCTTGAGACTCTTAGACTATATCCACCAGGAGTTATGTTTGCAAGAGTCCTTGGAGAAACAACAAAATTGGGAAATATAACTTTACCTTGTGGAGTTCAAGTCAATATACCTACACTTTTCGTTCATCGTGAGCAAGAAATATGGGGAAATAACGCCAATGAATTCAACCCAGAAAGATTTAGTGAAGGTATTGCAAGTTCAACAAACGGAAAATTTGGTTATTTCCCATTTGGATTTGGTCCTCGAGTATGCATTGGACAAAACTTTGCTATGTTAGAAGCTAAAGTCGCGCTTGCCATGTTCTTACAACATTTTACATTTGATATTTCTCCGTCTTATGTCCATGCTCCTTATCTTGTGGTTACACTCCAAGCTCAGTATGGAGCACAAGTAATACTACGTAAAGTTGTAAAGTCTGAGTAACTTCAACTTGCTTGAAATCGAGGCATAGTAATAGTTAATAGCATTTTTCATGGTCAATTCTTCAACATTGACGATGACACAAATCTAGTTAAGAATTTTTTTTTAACATCGATCATTCAACATAAACAAATTACATGTACTTATTGATAATATAGACTTATTTCAACTTAATAATTCTAGCTTACAATTTATGCAATATAAGAGGAGCACCATATTGGGGTTGAATAGTTATTACAGACTGCGGAGCGTGTGTATAAGAAGGAGATAGTTCAAAGGAGAAGTGTTGTAGAATCATAGCCAAAGCCATCTTCGCTTCTATCATCGTGAAGTTTAGCCCAATACATATCCTAGGTCCCCCGCCAAATGGGAAAAACGTCATTTGACCCTTTGTTGCCTTTGAAACGCCTTCACTAAATCTTTCTGGCTTGAACTCTGTTGCATCTTCGCCCCATATTTCCTTGTCATGATGCAATAAAAGTATTGGCAATACGAGCATCACTCCAGCTGGTAAACTTAGTTCCCCTAGCTTTGTATCGGTTGTAGTCTTTCGATTAAGTGAATCAGCTGGTGGATATAGCCTTAACGACTCGTTCAAAATCATTGTCACCTATAATAAAAAGAGTTGATCAATATTAATTCAAAATAGAACATATATGTATGTGTGTGTGTCAAAGAAGGTAATAGACTTACAATTTTTAAGCGGTTTAATCCATCAAATTCTAGTTTGCTATCGCCGAAGACTTGCAAAACCTCTTCTCTAGCGCGAGTTTGCCAATCTAGATGCCTACTCAACAAAATCATAGTCCATACAAGCAATACAGAGGTGGTTTCTTGTCCGGCAAAATAGAACAATTTACAGTCCTCGATGATCTCTCGCGTACTCATACCAAAATCCTTATTGCCATGTTGTTCAATTTGTTTAAAGTTGGATTCCAATAACATCCCTAATAAGTCATCAGTATTAGCCTCCCCTGCTTTCAATGCCTTCACTCTTTTATCAATTATTCCTTTAATCATTGCTTGAACTTTTTTATCGATCTCCTTCATCTTTCGATTTTTCTCAGTTGGCAAAAACCTACATTAGTTTAACACACAACAACGCGTATATCATCATCAATACTCACTATTTTCCAAGGTCGAAAAGATTGCAAAAATCAGTCATTTACAACCACTAGTGAAGGATTCCTCAAAAAGTTAAGGTGTTATAACCTTATAGATATTATATGTTGCTAGTGTACATAACTTAAACTCGGGGAAAACAAGGTTTAATTTTATTACCTCGATCCTGGAATATATAAGGTACGAGTAGCTTCAATGAAATGCTGAGCTTGTTCTTTTTGAAGCTCAAATATCATTCGACCTTCTTCATAGTTGCTTCCAAAGGCTGTTCGAGAAATCACATCACTAGACATTCTTTGAAGGTAAGGCCATATATCGATTTCACAAGATGTTCCTTTCGTTGAGATTGACTCCTCCCATTGGCTCACCATTTCAGTGCAGCTCAAATGAATTGCTGGAACCATATTCTACACATTTGTAAACCACAACATTAGTGCAAGTCATAGAAAGGAACAAAAAATGAAAAACAAAAACAGAATGAAAGCAGAGTTGATTATATCATATCATGAATTTGTGATAATCAATACAAGTGGATCATGAAACAAACTTCTTTTATTGAATTATGTGCGACTATCTTATTTAAAAGCATAAACGGTTAAAACCTGAAACATATCTTCAACATTCATATGTAAGCCATACATATAGACGACAGTGGAGGAGCCATGATTTTCACAAAGGGGATTGAAAACAACATACTTATTGTATAAGTGTGTGCAGGGGCGGATCTATGGGTGCCCGTGGGGGTGCCACGACACCCACTGATCTCGGAAAAAACTTTATATGTATGTATACATGTTTAAGAAAACGAATTTATTTTTTCTTTGCCACTCACTAAATAAAATGGTTAACAGTTCAATTGGCAAACTAGTTAATCTGCCACATTGGCAGCACCAGATTGTACCTTGTTGGCAACATCAATTTTTGGAAGCTTTTTCTTTCTTTTTTTTCCTTTTGTTTTGTCTTTTTTTTTATTGATGTGTGATCCATTCATTCTTATTTATTTACAAGTATTCTTTGTTAATTTAAATTGACTCTTATTCACCATAATTAGTTTTTAAGTTTTTTTTACTTTCTCTTTCACTAATTATTAATCTCTTGATATAAGTGTCGCATGTTTATCAATTAAATTACGAACGTGACATAAATATTATTAAGAATATATTTAAATAGTAATTTTAAAAAATAGTAATTTTAAAAATGATGAATATTATTATTAGAGTTCTTTTAATTTGAAGGATCTTTCGGTCTTCACCAACATTCTTGCTAAGTAAGATGACTAGATTGAAACTAAAAATTGTATTTTCTTTTGTTATATTTTGCAACAACACATAAAGCCAATGGAATATGAATACATTGAATTAACAATATTAGATAGTTTATACAAGCTCAAATTTTAGTGTGAAAAAACTTTTTTTTCCTCAAAGTTTCAGCGAATAAGGTCACTAATTCCTAAAAAGAAATAAAAATTGAATTGTTACTTAGCTCTAATCTCATAATATCTAAAAGAAAATATTACTAACATGCATGTTTGATCCATTTGTTTATAAAGATCGAAAAAAGATAAATAACTCGATTTTAACTCAAAATTAAAGCAACCGATCCGCTTATCTTACTTAAACGATGTGACACCCAGGACCTTCAAATCCTAGATCCGCCTCTGAGTGTGTGAAGCCCCCTTGGTCGAAAGTTTAAGAAAGAAAACCAGACATACTTGAAATTTATGGTATAAAACAAACGTTAAGCTTGCACGACTACAAATCATTTCACTAATGGCAAAAGGGAAATTTCAAAGTTAAATACTTTCTAACCATAGAAAGATAATATTCTTATTGGAACAGACTATAAAAAAAAGTGTATCACATATGTTGCGACGAAGGAAATATTAATAAAAATATATCTTGAAAAATACCTTAATCTTCTCCATATGGAAAGCAGGATTGAGGATTTTTCTATGCATTGCCCATTTATCCTCTTCATAGCTTGCAAGTCCTTGTGCTAGCAACTTGGTGAGGGGAGTTGGTTTAGGCTTTTGGTAGAGAACATATTTGTTAAACACATCTCTTATTACCTCAGCATCCCTTACTAATACCAGAGGCTTTGGCCCAATCCATATAAAACAATTTTTACCTGTAAAATTTTAATATGTCATGTTAGCTACGGGTTATTTAGCGATAGATTAATAACAAATTTCTTAGGTAAACTATTAATGTAATCGTCCCTTCTTAATTAGAGTTCTTGAATTCGAGCCCTGAGAATATGAGACTTCTCAGTCAGAATCTGAATTAGCTGAACTTCAAAACAGGTACAAAGAACACCATTAGATGAGAAACAAAAACAAAGCTTACCATGTTTCTTGATTGTATCAACAATATAAGGAACAATTCTAGGAGATATGTCATCATCAAAGACATTCAATGGCTTGGACTTAACATCTTCAAAGCTTTTGGCTAACTCTTTGAGATCTCCAAAAATTAATTTGTAAGAGTTCCCTTTGAGACCTTGTTTTCTTAGGCATTTTTCTAGTTTCCTTGGCCTAAACCATGCCCAATCCAACAACTTCCATGCATATACTACTAAAGTTATTGTTAATAAAAATGAAACTAAGTAGTAAGCAACAATCTCCATTACTATATGTATACATTTGATATTTCCCTAAAGGAGTTGAACGACTTATTTATAATGTTGAAGTAAAGAAGGGACCTCATATTCGGGGGTGGAGATAGAAGTCCAGATACAAGTTCGTCTGATCTCAATAGCTTTTGTTTAAAAACGTGTTTATATTACAGATATTATTAAATGTGTGTATATATATACATTAAATTTAAAATCCAATTTTAATATATTTGAAATAATTATTTTAAAATTTAAAACTCATAAATTTTAAATTTTGATTTTCGCGATCATATGCGTGATCAAATTTGATTCTTTAGTTAATCAGTTAGAAGATGACAAAGAGAACTCTTGTTTTTCCACCACAAATAATAGGGATATATACAGTGACAAAGACACCTTTCTAGAAGGGTGTTATATTGTGGACCTTACTTTTAAAAAAATGTTTTTATTACATGCCTACTATATGTATTTCAATTTTAGTGTCTCTTAGCCTCAATTATCATATTATTTATAGTTATTACGATTTTCTTTTTCGTTTATCTCAATATGAATTCGTTATTTTTTCCTTCGTTCAACAATAATTGTTTACAATACTATTCTGAGATGTCAATAATATTTGTCCATTTTATAAAATCAATGAATAATTTTATATTTAGTTCCAAATTTAACCTTATCATTAATCATAATTATTTTTCTATTACATTTTATTAGACATTGTATTGATTATATCCATAAAGTAAAATTACCCTTTTATTTATAGTTGCATGTTTAATAACAGACAAGTATTATTGGAGAGAGGAAATTTTAAATTTACTTTACATACATTATTAGTTGATAGGTTTTACTTGCTGAGAGTTCATGTGACCGGATAGTGTATGACTCACAATAACAAGTGAAATAAATTTATATTATAAAAATATGTGTTCTACATTGTTACAATAAATGTAACACCACTTAAAATATATGTAAATATCAATTTGGATAAGAATTTTAGGTTTAGAAGATCCACTGCCTCACAATTCACATTCAAAACAAATTTTCACATAGAGTTGTGTACATAAAAGATTTGGATGGACCACTCTTACATGATATAGTTTTGTTCCGTGTTGGTTTCAAAATCCCTAGTTAAATTTTAGATAAGTTATATAATAATAATTCGGTTCACAATTAAATACTTATAAATATTTGAATAAAAGTTAGTATTGGATTTTTGTAAACATGATGAATATGTCTCGCAAATAACACACAAGGGAAAAATACGTGAAATTCAAGAATAAAATCAATAAAACGGGAAAAGGGTCTGATATACGCCTTAACTTTTAAAATTTAGAACTAAAGCGGCTCACATCGATACCCCTTAAATTTTTCAATGTTGAATTGATAAAAATCATATTTAAAAAGGAAAAATTAAGCGGCTAAGAAAACTTATACTACTTAATTACTCATCATAACTATAGTTTGTTATAATTACCACTCACGACTAACATTATAAATTAATTACGTGGGCTGACTTCGAGTTTGTTTAATTAGCCACATTTGTACATGTATAATGCTCCAGAATATACAAATACATATGTATAATATATAATTATCTAATCGATATACATATACAATTCACCTCTCTCCCACTTTTTCCCCCTCGCTTGCCTCTCTCCTCTCTCTTTTAGTAACGCTCGTCTCTCTCCTCACTATAACATGTAGCTACAAATTGTAATTATCAAACTATAGCTATGAAGAGTAATTAAGCTATTTTTGAGTGGCTATATGTGAAAGTTCCTCTATTTCAAAGAAATCATTTATAAAAAAATATTAAATAATAATTTTCATTTGAGTTGTGCAAGAAAAATATATTTCAAATAAATATATGTGAAGTTTGTTTAGCTTTTAGGCCTCCAATTGAAATTTCGTTTTAGGTCTCTAATTACGTTGAGCCCCCCTATCGATACCGATAACCATTCCAACAGAGCCCACTCAGGTGGAACCAGACCTTCAAAAAGGAGGCAATCCATTCAGCTGTTAAAAAAAAAAAGGCCTCATGATACCCTTAAGTAAATTAGACTGGGAACAAAACTAACATTTATATAGTAAACTGAAATAGTATTAATATAATAAGAAATTATGAAAAACACAAAATGGTCAAGAAGAATAATCTGAGATTTAATATCCAAACTCATAATCCTTTTATTTGGCAACAAATTAATCATAATGTATTTTTCTTTTTTTTTTTGCAATAAAATCATCATAATCCTTGAAAGCAATTAAATGTGTTAGCATCATTCTCCACCATTGATTTTCTCTTTCATCCAACGGCGTATAAGTTCGATCCTCGTGATTGTCTGTCATTAGCTGGGTTATAACTCATGTGGGCTATAAATATCTCAACCGTTGATTTTATCTTTCATCCAACGGCGTATAAGTTCAATCCTCGTGATTGTCTCTCATTGGTTGTGTTATTACTCCTGCTGGCTATAAATATCTCCACCGTTGATTTTCTCTTTAATCCAACGGCATATAAGTTCAATCCTCGTGATTGTCTCTCATTGGTTGGGGTTATGACTCCTGTTTACATCCCCACTCTGTTCAAATAGGGCAAAACATCGCGGCGACTCGAAAATAATGAATTGATTCAATTTTAAAAGAGTTTTAAAAATAAATGAGTTTTTAAAAAAGAGTCGCCACCTAATTTTAGGAAAAAACTAGGAAACCATTAAATGATCTACGAAACCAATTTGATTCTAGGTAAAGGGTTCAAATTATTTCGAAGGGAAGGGGTTAGACATCCTTCGGAATCCACAAATGTGGGTCCCGACTGAATTCACTTTTTTTCAAATTGAGGAGGAAAAAATAATAATGTATAAATATAATAAACATGCAATATACACAATAAAAATAAAATAATAATATCGGCCTAAGGTTTGCCTAACATCGATATATACAAAATAATGAATTAAAAAATATAATTCGGACTCCATTCGAATAGCTTCAAGGAAGCACGTCTTGGGTACCTGTAAACACACTTAGTAAAAGTGTTAGTATTAAATAAATATGAATAAAATTGAATATATTAAATAACAACTTAGAAATAAAAATCCGTCTTATTAACATTGGAGGCCTTGGAAATCAACGGTAATTTCTTCATCGGCCAATTTCAACATATAAATATATAAACTTAAATTAAAATTCCGTCTTTTTTAAAATATGGAGGCCTCCAAAACCGACGGAGAGATTTTTTCACTGGCCATTTTAAAAAAAAATGTGAAAATCATAATCATAAAGTAATAACCTGAGACAATATGAACAGTAAAACAAACATTTGTAAAACCCAATAACACAATTAATGACAAGATAAAAATTGACAGAGAAATAACAATAATAATTATAATAATAATATTAATAATCATAATAATAACAAATTATTTACAAACAAATACTACCAGCCAACTTTTCAAACAAGATCTATGTAATAATTACCGATCATTAAATAATATATTTAAATAATTCACTATTCTCATAAGAAGGTAGAAACAATGATTAAAAAAAATTAAACAAAGGACTTTAATAACTGGAGCAAACAATACGGAAATGGAACAAAGACACAATTAATTTAACATATAAGAGTGGCTGAAAATATTAAAATAAAAATAAAATAAAATGAGATAACCATGAAAACTATCACAAGAATCACTGAAACACCAATTTTTAGCAAACAAAAATGTATAAACAATATTGTTAAAAGAAAAGATGTAAAACAAAGTAACCAAAACAAATGAATTGTAGACAAAGATTATGGACAAAACACAGGAAAACTAGAGGAAAAAAAAATTAACCATTAAAAATCAGAAAATTCTCAACAAGATGTTATAAAAATCAACAGAGTAACATAAGAAAATGGAGTGATATAACAAAGAATAACACAACAATGAAAAATCAATTTAACACCAAAACTAGTCAAAATTACTATGAATAATAACACACAAAAAAATAAGAATAAAAAGAGTTGAAACAAACTACATTCTATCACCACGAAACAAACACCAGTTACGAGAGTTCGACTCCAAATGAATTCCGCAATATCAATGACTAGACAACATGAAGAATAAAATAATAATGACCGGAGTTTGAACCCCTCCGGCCAGATCTAAAAAAGAGAAACGAAGTGAAAAATGTTACCGGAGATGGAGCCACGCCGATGGTTGTTGTTGCTATTGGTGGAAACGGTTGAAGATGTGAGCTTAGCCGGAGTTATTTGGTGGAGATGTTGGATTGAAGCTGCTGGTCGCAAAATAATTGGTCTGTTTCCTCGAGCTTCGAGCTCACTGGTGTGTTGAATTTCTAGCGGCTTGGAGTTGATTTTGGGTTGTTTTTCCGGAGTTGGCTCACGAGCTTGGATCTTAGAGCTCTCTGGTGTTCTGCAAAACAAGAAAAAAATCATAAAGGGAAAAAGGGGATGGACTGTCGGAACAGTGAGGGAAAAACAAAGAACAACAATAATTATTTTTTCGATTTGGAGTTGTTGAGGTTGAAGAATGATTTTGAGGTGGAGAAGAATGGTCGTTTGGGTCTGTTTTCTGGTTGATTTGATGGTGTATTGGTGGTTGGTATGGCAGTGAGGTTGAAGCTCGTGAGTTGTTGTTGTGAGGGGTTTTTAGATTGCCGGATTCCGGAGTCTTGTTCACTGTTGGAGAAGGCGGAAATGGAGGAAAAGAAGAGGGAAAGTGGTGGTGGTGGCTTCAGCCTTGGGCGGCTGGAAATGAGGATGGAAGAAAAGTCTTAAACCTAAAGAATATTATCCACCCCCATTTTTTGACCTAATTGATAACTTAAAACACAAAATGGGCTTAAATGATGGGCTTAGCATTGTGGCCCAAAATTATCTGAATAGAATTTCTATATTCTTTTTCGCATTTGAATAAATTTTAGACTGTACTAAATTCAACATAAATATTAACAAATGTAACAAATAAAATGAATTTTAAAAAAAAAATATAATGCACGTAACTAATGACTTGTAAAGATGCAATTTTAAAATTAACTAACAAAAAATCCTAAATTTTGATAAATAAAGATGGTTATCGATAAACTTATTTAAAATTATATAAAAATAATTATTCTAAGCTATTAAATAAATAAAACTTCAAAATTACGAATTTTTAAAATGTTAGGCCAAAATTGGGTGTCAACAGCTCCTGTAGGCTATAAATATCAAAGTCGAATTGCCTTAGGAACTCACATACACATAGCAATTCACTTTTCTCTCGTTTTCATAGATCAAAAAGCAAAACTTCTTTTTTCTCTCTTTTCCTTTTTTTTCAGTAGAGGAAAAATAACAAATGACTGGTAAAGGAAAAACCCTAGGTTCCATTGCTGCAAAAAGGTCTCGTTCCCGCCGCAGCAAAGCCGATCTACAATCCCAATCGGTCTTCCTTGATGTTGTGCTTGAATATCCTTGAGCACTGAGTGAATTTCGCTACTATTTTTATCTTTTTGATATCTCATGTTTTTGAATTTTATATATTTGTGATTGTTTATAGATGCTTGAATTGGCTAGAAATGCGGCAGAGGCTAACAAGAAGACGAGGATCATTCAAGACACATTCAGTTGGCTGTAAGGAATGGTGAGGAACTTAGCCAACTGAATGTGCGTTGACATGATCCGCGTCTTTTTATTACCCCTCGCTGCATTTCCAGCCAATTCAAGCACCTACAAACAACCACAAATATGTAAAATCCAGATACTTGAGATGTCAAAAAATAAATAGTGACGAAATTCACCTCAGCTGCAAGGTACTCGAGCACAACAGCAAGGAAGACCAGAGCTTTGGCACTGACACGTTTGACAAACTTTTCGACTTTGAGGAACTGGGCGATATAACCAACTGGGAATTCGAGACAGGCTTTGTTGTTGTGGAAATGAGATTTTTTTTTGTAGAAACGAAACCAGGGGTTTTTCCTTTGCCTGTCATTTTATTTTTCATCTACTCCGGAAAAAAAAGTTTTGCTTTTTGATCTATAAAAACAAGAGAAAAATGAGTTGTTGTGTGGATGTGAGTTCCTATGGCAATCCCACTTTGATATGTTAATAGCTCGAGTTAATGAGAAGAAAATCATGAGGACTGAACTTATACTCCATTGGATGAAAGAGCAAATCAACAGTGGATAGCAATGCTAACACATTTAACCGCTTTAAGCATTATGATGAGTTTGTTGCCCAGAAAAAAAAAATTATGATTAATTAGTTCCCAAGAAAAAAGGATTTATGAGGAGTTTATAGCCAAAAAGAAGGGGATTATGATAACTTTTTTTGTTGGCAACAAACTCATCATAATCTTTTTGTTTTTTTTGGAAATAAATTAATCATATATAATCTTTTTTTTTTTTGGAACAAAGTCATCATAATCCTTCTAAATAGTCAAATGTGTCAGCATTGTTATTCACCGTTGATTTGCTTTATCATCCAACGACGTATGAGTTCAATCCTCGCGATTGTCTTCTCATTGGTTGGGTTACAAACTTCTGTGGGGCTATAAAATATCAAAGTCAGATATTCCCTTAGGAGCTCAGAAACACACAACAATTCACGTCTCTCTCGTTTCCATCGATCAAATTAAAAAGCAAAACCTCCAATGGAGTCTGTCAATAGATATCATCCCTTGTCCAAGATGATCCTTCCCAGTCAATGTCGGACCCAGGATTTTCATTCAGGGGTAGGGATTCAAACTGGGGGCATGCAACTTAATATTCAGGGGACTAGCCACTAAGCCATCTATTTCTATTTGTTTTCTAGGGGGTTCAAAATATATATATCTACAAAAATACAAAAAAATTACGTTATATATATCGTGTATTTTTTATCGAGGGGGGCCCTGGACCCAACGTGGATCCACCCCTGTTCCCAGTGATACGATCCTCAAGTGTCCATCAGCCTCAAATTTCATGAATCTACCTGGTTCTTTACTTTTTGAATAATATTTCTTTGATGTAGAGAATAGCAGAAGAAAAGTATAATTGAGAAATCTTCTGCTAGCCCAAGATATTATGAACTAAGATTAGAAGGTTCAACTAAGAAGAAAAAGCTATGAAAGGTGAATGTGTATTTCTGAGAAGAGAACTTTGTAAGAAATAACACTCTTGAATTGCTTTCAATTTAGATTGAATACAAATGACAATAGTTATCCCTATTTATACTTGTGTATCGATGATTCTAGAAATTATTCTAGATACATTTCCAAGAAAGATCTAGATAATCTCTTATTTTCTAAATATCTAACAAATTCTAGATTATTCTATACTTAAATATAAATATCTAATTATATATCTAGAACATCTACACATTTCTTAGATACTACACTAGACTATTCTAGACTATTCCAAATAAATCTCGAAGAACCATTGGACTATTTTCAGCTATTATACAATCAAAATGCAATTATCTCGAAGAACAAAAAGATTTGTTATGCACAATACCTTTAATTTTTTATTAGTATTTGTCTTAATATTTTATCGTTCTATAGTTGGTCCAAATATGCCCTTCAGTAATTTAAGGGCATGTCTGAACCAATTGAGTGATAAAGGGATATAACTAATATCTGTATAATTCATAATTACTAATTTTCGTATTACAATCTCCATAATTACTAATGTTTATATATATCGATAATCCTATATCAAAGTTAAATACATGTCCAACCATAAATTTAATTCTGAATATTATATATATATATATAATTCTCTTTGCCGGCCTTTATAATTTGTTTTTCTTCTTTTTCCTTGCCAGCCTGTTATAGTATTAGAATTTCTCCTCTATTGGTCCATTTGTCTAGAAATGGTACAATCAGTAGCGGATTTAGGATTTTAAAATGTGGCAACGAGGATTCGAACTTGGTTAGCTTGGAAAATTGGACACTCTATACCACTCGGCCAAGGATCACATTTGTGTTAGTGAGATCAAAAATTAATGAAGTGGGTTTATATGAACTCACTTGACCCACTGTAGGTCCGACACTAGTTACAACTAGAAATAATGAGATTGTTTCTAAAAAATCATCTACTTAAATACCATTTTAGTTAGCTATAGAGGAACAAGTTATATTTTTGCAAAATTTCAAATCAATAGTAAATAAAAAACATAATAATAATTAAATTGCATGCTAACCTCTTTTAATTAGTTTCCTTTTTAAAAATTAAAAATTTCGAGAATAAGGTTCATTATTGACCATTTCAAAAGATAATGTCTACAAATAAAACAAAATTCCGGTTCTAGTGGTCACATCCCCTTTTTGACCTAAATAGCTATTACCTATTAAAAATTCTATTTTACATTTAATGAAAGAATTTAAAATTATAGATATAATACTTATTTTAAAATTATACATTTTAATTTATTTTTTAAATTTCATATCTGGTCAAACGGTACTACCTAAATTTGAACGTAAAAATACATGTGTAATGGAATGAGAATATTAATCCCAAGTGCAAAAATTATACTTCATTTGTTTCATTTATGTGTCTTGATAGTCCACAAGATCCAAGATTTTTTCTTTAATATTACACTTTTTTTTTGTTTAAGGTAACAAGCTAATTAAGAAGTTTTTCTTAAAATTTTGTGTTTAATCTAATTAAAATCTTTTTATTCATTTAGCTATTAATATATATAGGATCAAAGGTGATCTATGTATATTCCATTCCAAAAAAACAAATAGTTTTGACCATAGAGATGGAAATAATACTCACCTCAATTGCAATATCAATTTGTGCAATTTTTCTTGGGATTTGTGCATGGATATTATTGAATTGGTTATGGTTTAAACCAAAAAAATTAGAGAAATATTTAAGGCAACAAGGTCTAAATGGAAACTCATACAAGTTATTTTTTGGAGATTTGAAAGAAGGTTATATGATATCTAAAGAAGCAAAGTCTAAACCAATGAACTTCTCTCATGATATTACACAAAGAGTTTCTCCTCTCCTCCATAAAACTTTCACCAAATATGGTATATTCGATATATCGTTAGATCTTTCTATAACAACATTTTTTTATAGTAATCAAGTTTTTTTTTTAAATTTACCGGTGTTTCTATTATGTTATAACGGCAAGAAAAATATTCAAACAAACGATACTGTTATAAAGTAAATACACCACTTATTTTACCATATATTCCATGACATTTGAAAATGTTACAAAAATCATTATTTTACTCTCTCTCTCTCTTATTCTCGAATACATTACTCTTACGTGATGATCGGGATGCGAGCATCGGGACAGGTGTGTTTGTGTATCAACAAAGGTAATATATCGGGACATGTGTGTCTTGTATAAGTAAAGGTAATGTATATATCGGGACGTTGAGTGATGTACCCGAAAATCCTTAAATTTTAGAATTTTTTGTAATTTGGGAAATAGTATGGATAGGATGTAATTATTATCTCTTAACACTATGAAATTTGTGTAATTTTTACTTTTATTTGTTGAGACATGAAATAAGCCAAATATTTTTTTTAAAAAAATCTCATGTTATTAATTTCATTTATTATGAATTATTCTTTGTAGTTATTTTTAAATAGCTTAACACTAATTATTTCAGGTAAAATTTCCTTTACATGGTTTGGACCCAGACCAGTTGTGTTAATCAATGATGCTGAAATGGTGAAGGATATTTTCTCAAAACCTTACATTTTTGTAAAGCCAGATAATTATCACATAATTAAGCTACTAATCAAAGGATTAGCAACATCTAATAAGGATGTATGGTCAAGACATCGCAAAATTATCAATCCTGCTTTTCACCTTGAAAAGCTTAAGGTTAGTTAATTTATACACCATCAATATGTCCTAATTTAGGTGTCTTAGTTTGACTGGTTACCGTATTTAAAAAATAAAAAGATATTTTTTTAATTATATGATATTAAATTAAAGACGTGTATAGTCGTTTAAATCGTGTGATATTAAACTTGAAGTTTGTATGACTCAGTCAAATGGGCGTTTTGGACCAGATTTGGAAGGGTCATAGAAAAGAATATTTACAAGAAATCATAAAATAAAAAATATATTATAATAGAAAAATAGCTACATTATATTTTTATATTGATATTAGGTTAAAAGAGATTTTCTAAAAAAACATTAAATAAGGAAGATAAACATAATATATCAATTATCATAAATAACAAAGGAAGTAAGTGTTACGAAACCAAACTCTTGAATGAAGGTTTATGTAACTATCCTTTAGTTTTTTTAGCCATAATTATTTTATGATAAAATTAGTTAAACTTGAGTGACTTTATTGATACAATACAAATATAAATGACTATATCAAATAATTTAATTTGTTATAATGGAGTGACTATACATACATGTTTTCCATTCAATATTGTATGATTATTTCATCTAAAAATATAAATCGTTACGGAAAATAAATTTTGTTTATTTTGGTTCATAGATTATGGTGCCAATATTTTACTCATGTTGTTGTGACATGGTGAGGAAATGGGAGAAAATTGTCACAGAAAATGGATCATATGAGTTGGATTTATGGCCAAATCTTGAAATTTTGACTTCAAATGCACTTTCAAAAGCTGCATTTGGATCAAATTATGAAGAAGGTAAAAAAATATTTGATCATCAAATGGAACTCAGTGAGCTAGTTATGAAATCACGTATAGTCGTTGAACATTATTTACCGTAACAGTAAAAATTATAAATAAAAAAAATCACAATATGAAGTAACTTAACTTTTTATATACTACTATAACAATAAAAATAGTAAAAGAAGTTCAGTGACTATACGTGAAATTAGTCGTCCTCCTATATGTCTATTGATAAGTTTATTTTAACTTTACTGTAGTCTTTTGCCAACGAAAACAAATCGAAGGGTGAAGGAGATTGTTAAAGAAGTGAGAAGTTCAATGAAAGGTATTATTACTAAAAGGTTAAAGGCGATGGAACGAGAAAATGCTGGAATTAGTTATGATGATTTACTTGGAGTATTGTTAGAATCGAATTCGAGGCAAATTAAAGAAGGTGTAAACAAGAATTTAGGGATGAGTATGGAGGAAGTCATTGAAGAATGTGAGTTTTTTTATTTTGCTGGGCATGAATCTAATTCAGTTCTGATAATGTGGGCATTAGTTTTATTGTCTAAGCATTTGGACTGGCAAGAATGTGCTAGACAAGAGATTTTACAAGTTTTTGGAGGCCAAAAACCAGACTTTGATGATTTATCGCGATTAAAAATTGTAAGTTTTCTTAAGTTATATTTTGGTGTCAAATTAAGCCCATAATCATATAATTCGCCCAACTCACCTAGACTTGGGCGGGTTGGACTTCATCTACATTCCATTTGTGAGGGTCGCTTAGTTGGTTGAGCCGCTCTAAATACCCCCACCCCCACCCCCTCCAAAAAAACTAATAAAATAAAAAATTAGTTCATATAAACTAACCTATAAGAAAACTAATGTGTGTGGCCGGGGGGGGGGGAAATAAAATTCACAAATAGACACTAATCAGACATGTGATTGAAAAATTGTTATTGTCATAGAGGTTTCAAATTTCAAAAATCGTTATTTTACAAATAGGATTATTGGGAAGTGGTCAATTAGCGCTATTTCTTCCGAGTTAGGTTGGTTCTGTTATGATACATAGACAAATTCACCTTAACCACTCACATATTGGACGGGTTATAGTACATTTAATTTACTATAACCCGTCCAATATAAGTAACTCAATTCGCTTATTTGACATGATCTCTTTTTTTTCACAGGTAAATATGATTCTTCTTGAGACTCTTAGACTATATCCACCAGGAGTTATGTTTGCAAGAGTCCTTGGAGAAACAACAAAATTGGGAAATATAACTTTACCTTGTGGAGTTCAAGTCAATATACCTACACTTTTCGTTCATCGTGACCAAGAAATATGGGGAAATAACGCCAATGAATTCAACCTAGAAAGATTTACTGAAGGTGTTGCAAGTTCAACAAACGGAAAAATTGGTTATTTCCCATTTGGATTTGGTCCTCGAGTATGCATTCGACAAAACTTTGCTATGTTAGAAGCTAAAGTCGCGCTTGCCATGTTCTTACAACATTTTACATTTGAAATTTCTCCGTCTTATGTCAATGCTCCTTATCTTGTGGTTACACTCCAAGCTCAGTATGGAGCACAAGTAATACTACGTAAAGTTGTAAAGTCTGAGTAACTTCAACTTGCTTGAAATCGAGACATAGTAATAGTTAATAGCATTTTTCATGGTGAATTCTTCAACATTGACGATGACACAAATCTAGTTGAGATTTTTTTTAACATCGATCATTCAACATAAACAAATTACATGTACTTATTGATAATATAGACTTATTTCAACTTAATAATGCTAGCTTACAATTTATGCAATATAAGAGGAGCACCATATTGGGGTTGAATAGTTAGTACAGATTGCGGAGCATGTGTATAAGAAGGAGATAGTTCAAAGGAGAAGTGTTGTAGAATCATAGCCAAAGCCATCTTCGCTTCTATCATCGTGAAGTTTAGCCCAATGCATATCCTAGGTCCCCCGCCAAATGGGAAAAACGTCATTTGACCCTTTGTTGCCTTTGAAACGCCTTCACTAAATCTCTCTGGCTTGAACTCTGTTGCATCTTCGCCCCATATTTCCTTGTCATGATGCAATAAAAGTATTGGCAATACGAGCATCACTCCAGCTGGTAAACTTAGTTCCCCTAGCTTGGTATTGGTTGTAGTCTTTCGATTAAGTGAAACAGCTGGTGGATATAGCCTTAACGACTCGTTCAAAATCATTGTCACCTATAATAAAAAGAGTTGATCAATACTAATTCAACATAGAACATTTAACTATGTGTGTGTCAAAGAAGGTAATAGACTTACAATTTTTAAGCGGTTTAATCCATCAAATTCTAGTTTGCTATCACCGAAGACTTGCAAAACCTCTTCTCTAGCGCGAGCTTGCCAATCTAGATGCCTACTCAACAAAATCATAGTCCATACAAGCAATACAGAGGTGGTTTCTTGTCCAGCAAAATAGAACAATTTACACTCCTCGATGATCTCTCGCGTACTCATACCAAAATCCTTGTTGCCATTTTGTTCAATTTGTTTAAAGTTGGATTCCAACAACATCCCTAATAAGTCATCAGTGTTAGCCTCCCCTGCTTTCAATGCCTTCACTCTTTTATCAATTATTCCTCTAATCATTGCTTGAACTTTTTTATCGATCTCCTTCATGCTTCGATTTTTCTTAGTTGGCAAAAACCTACATTAGTTTAACACACAACAACGCGTATATCATCATCAATACTCACTATTTTCCAAGGTCGAAAAGATTGCAAAAATCAGTCATTTACAATCACTAGTGAAGGAATCCTCAAAAAGTTAACGTCTTGTAACCTTATAGATATTATATGTTGCTAGTGTACATAACTTAAACTCGGGGAAAATAAGGTTTAATTTTTATTACCTTGATCCTGGAATATATAAGGTACGAGAAGCTTCAATGAAATGCTGAGCTTGTTCTTTTTGAAGTTCAAATATCTTTCGACCTTCTTCATAATTGCTTCCAAAGGCTGTTCGAGAAATCACATCACTACTCAGTCTTTGAAGGTAAGGCCATATATCAATTTCACAAGATGTTCCTTTCGTTAAGATCGACTCCTTCCATTGGCTCACCATCTCAGTGCAGCTCAAATGAATTGCTGGAACCATATTCTACATATTTGTAAATCACACATTAGTGCAAGTGATAGAAAGGAACAAAAAATGAAAAAAAAACAGAATGAAAGCAGAGTTGATCATATCATTTCATATCATATCATGAGGTATTTTATTGAATTATGTGTGACTTAACAGACACGTATTCAAAATTTTGAGATGATGAATGAACTATTACGAAAAGGTAAATCTAAGATATAAATTCATCCGGTTTAACCCCGTTTTGTCAAATAAAAGATTCAAATTTCTAGTTTCTCTTAGAAAGTTGCACCCAATCATTATCGCACGACATTATATGATACTTCAAGTATGAATTCACAGATCTATATTTAAATACTTTTTAATAAAATATAACACTATTATATATGACTTCAGGAGGGGATCATGGGTTCACATGAACCCGATGACTCCCTCCTGGATATGTCTCTGTGTGATTATCTTATATAAAAGCATAAACGGTTAAAACTTGAAACATATCTTCAACATTCATATGTAAGCCATACACATAGACGACAGTGGAGGAGTCAGGATTTTCACAAAAGGGTATTAAAAACAACATACTTATTGTAAGTGTGGGAAGCCCCTTCGTTAAAAGTGTAAGAAAGAAAGATAGACTTGAAATATATGGTATAAAACAAACGTTAAGCATTTGTGCAACTATAAATCATTTCACTAATGGCAAAAGGAAAATTTCAAAGTTAAATACTTTCTTACCATAGAAAGTGACATTCTTCTTGGAACGATCAAAAAAAAATGTATCACCTATATCAGGAACATACCTTAATCTTCTCCATATGGAAAGCAGGATTGAGGATTTTTCTATGCATTGCCCATTTATCCTCTTCATAGCTTGCAAGTCCTTGTGCTAGCAACTTGGTGAAGGGAGTTAGTTTAGGCTTTTGGTAGATAACATATTTGTTAAACACATCTCTTATTACCTCAGCATCCCTTACTAATACCGTAGGCTTTGGCCCAATCCACATAAAACAATTTTTACCTGTAAAATTTTATAATGGATTTATGTCAATATGTCATGTTAGCTACGGGTTATTTAGCGATAGATTAATAACAAATTTCTTAGGTAAACTTTTAATGTAATCGTCCCTTCTTAATTAGAGTTCTTGAATTCGAGTCCTGGGAATATGAAGTCTCATGCTCAGTCAGAATCTGAATTAGTCGAACTTCAAAACAGGTACAAAGAATATCATTAGATGAGAAACAAAAACAAAGCTTACCATGTTTCTTGATTGTATCAACAAAATAAGGAACAATTCTAGGAGATATGTCATCATCAAAGACATTCAATGGCTTGGACTTAACATCTTCAAAGCTTTTGGCTAACTCTTTGAGATCTCCAAAAATTAATTTGTAAGAGTTCCCTTTGAGACCTTGTTTTCTTAGGCATTTTTCTAGTTTCCTTGGCCTAAACCATACCCAATCTAACAACTTCCATGCATATATTACTAAAGTTATTGTTAATAAAAAAGAAACTAAGTAGTAAGCAACAATCTCCATTACTATTTGTATATATTTGGTATTTCCCTAAAGGAGTTGAATGACTTATTTATAATATTGAAGTAAAGAAGGGACCTCATATTCGGGGGCGTAGCAGGGGCGGCTCAACGTAATTGGGGGCCTAAAGCAAAATTTTAATTCGCGGTCTAAAATATAAATACACTTCATATATGTATTTATTTAAAAAAATTATAATATTTAGATGAAAATTATTAGTACTTAATATTATTTTTCTCAATTACTAGTTTTAGGTAAGATTTTATCAAATCAGCATTGAAAAACATCCTTTAAGTGAGACAATTATTATATGTATTCTTAACATAATGATATAAGTAATAATTGATAAATATTAAATAAAGATAAGATTTAGAATCATAGAATTTGACTCAAAAAATTGATGACTTGGTATACCTCATTTTAACATGCTTAGAGTAATGCTTGAAACTAAAATTTAAAATAAAAATAATAATAATTTGTAATTCACTTTCTTCAACACTTTTCAGTGTTAATTCTTATTTTTAACAAAGTACAAAAAATATGAAAGTGGATAAAATAATTTATTTTTAAAAAGATATTATACTTTGTATCATAAATAATTAATTTTTCTATAAAAATTTTAATACATAATTTATTCTTGACAAGAATTTGAGGCCCCCGAAATGGGGGGCCTAAGGCAAGGGCCTTATTTTTTAAAAGGGCAGAGCCGGCCCTGGGGCGTAGATAGAAGTCCAGATACAAGTTCGTTTGATCTCAATAGCTTTCGTTTAAATAATGTGTTTATATTAAGATATTATAAATGCGTATATATATTAAATTTAAAATTCAATTATTAACATATTGGAAATCGTTGTTTTAAAATTTAAAACTCATAAATTTTAAATTTTGATTTTCGCGATGCATGATGCGTGGTCAAATTTGATTCTTTAGTTAATCAGTTAGAACATGACAAAGAGAACTCTTGTTTTTCCACCACAAATAATAGGGATATATACAGTGACAAAGACACCTTTCTAGAAGGATGTTGTATTGTGGACCTTACTTTAAAAAAAATGTTATTATTACATTCCTACTATCTTTTTAAAATTTTAGTCTGTTAGCCTTAGTTATCATATTATTTAGGGAAAAAGACAAATATACCATCGAATTATCGTAAATGGTGTGCATATACCTTCGTCATATTTTTGGACATTAGTGTCCTTGTCGTCTAAAAATTGGGGCATATATATTCTCTATACTAACGGACATATATGTTTCATAATCTTATCCACAAATTCAACACTCATTAAATATCGGATTGACGGATAAGATTGCGCCACGTGTACATGTTTAGTCTTCCGTTAGAGTGAAGGGCATATATGCTTTGGACGGCAGGGGCATTAATGTCTCATAAGTATGACAGAGGGTATCTGCAGACCATTTATGATAGTTTCAGGATATATTTGTCCTTTTCCCTATTATTTATTGTTATTTCGATTTTCTTTTATGTTTATTCTCAATATGAATTCGTTACTTTTTTTTTCGTTCAACAATAATTTTTCACTATATTATTTTGAGATGTCTAATAATATCTATCCACTTTATAAAATCAATGAATATTTTTACGCTTAATTCCTAATTTAACCTTATCATTAATTATAATTATCTTTTCTATTACATTTTATTAGACATTGTATTGATTATATTCAAAGGGTAATAAAGTAAAATTCTTCTTCTATATATTTATAGTTTCTTAAGAAGTGTGTAAAGTCAATAGCAGAATTATATTTACTTTACATACATTGATATTTGATACAATTCACTTGAGCTGGGAGTTTATTGGAGCGTATAATATATAACTTACAATAATAAGTGAAATAAATATACATTATACAAATATGTGTTCTGCTCTTTTTGTTACAATAAATGTAAATATCAATTTGGATAAGAATTATAGGTTTAGAAGATTCACTACCTCACAAATTCACATTCAAACAAATTTTCACATAGAGTGGTGTATATAAAAGATTTGGATGGACCACTCTTACATGATATAGTTTGTTATGTGTTGGTTTCAAACTCCCTGATTAACTTAGATAAAGTTATATGATAATAATTCGGTTCACAGTTAAATATTTATAAATATTTGAACAAAAGTTAGTATTGGATTTTTGTAAACATGAATGAATATGTCTCGCAATTAGAGATGTCAAACGAACGATTTTAATTAAATTTTACGGATTAAAGTTATGTTGTAATATATAGAGGTTTTAAATTGAACAGATACATTAAAGAACATAACTATTATAAAAAGTCATATCTCCAGTTATATAAATTTAATTTATCTCTCTCGAAAAGAAAAATTTGTAGGTATATACAAGGATTTCGTTGTATCCGGAAGGAAATTGCTTGTATTTTTTCCAATATCTATATAGGCAATATTTCTCTAAGGACAATGATTCTTCACTCCTCAAGGTCATCTTTTTCATCAATTATATTTCTACTTTTTTTTTCTTCTAAATATTAGATTAAATGTGGGTCATAATTCAATCCGTTCAGTTCTTACTGAATTTTAAGACCTACTTTTTAGAATTTTTTTAGTATCTAATAAATTGTTATTTTTCTTTATTATAACAATTTATAACATATCAAATAAAAAATATGGACAAAACTTACCTAAATATCATAGTGTAGGATCTAAATTACATTCTATCCCTGCTCTTTCTAAATTTACGAAAATCCCTTAAAAATAATGTTATTCGGATACATAGCAAACAAGTCGGATACATTAAATCTGATACATTAAAATAAATTCAGTTACACTTTTAAAGGAAAGAGAATATAAAATTGATTGTGAGTTCCTCAAATCACGCTAATTTAATAGATTTCAATCTCTTTCAAATCTTATCAGATTCAATCAAATCAAAATTTCAATTTTCTTCTCTCAATTCTCTTTCAAATCTGTCCGCCTTCAATTCAAAATTCAATTTTTTTTTCTCTCAATTCTATTCCAAATTCGTATGGCTTCAAACAATTCAAATTTTCTTCTTTCAATTCTTCCCCCAATCATAATAGACTTTAAAACTTGAAAGGAATAGCCGATACATGATCATGAATACATTCAAGAATCTGGGAAATCAAGGTGAGTTATGAATGATACATAAGTGAGATTTCAAATTTCTTCTCTCAATTCGTCAAAGATCCTTTCAATTTTGATTCAAAATCACAAAAACAATGAAAATGTACATCATGGATATTTTGATTTTGCTAAGTTAATGAAGAATCTGGAAAAAAAAGATCTGACATTCAAGAATCTGGAAAAAATATGAGTCTCAATTTGCAATGTATAAAATAGATCAGAGCTTTAATTGCATAGTAAAATAGATCTCACAATCAGAGGTATGAAACTACATATATTCTGTTGTTAATTCGATTTTTATTTGTATTTTAGAGATGACCATACAATCGTGATACATTAGTATTTGTGTTTCTTGTATAAATTGACAAGTGCTATATTCATATTAATTAAATACATTAAATAAGTAATCTTGGAATTAAAGATCGACAAGTTACTGTGTGATACATGTAATATTTAATTTAAATTATTTTATCATTACCAAATATCTAACATGATATATTACTATTTATATATCTTGTTGTTTGTGGAATACTATACTTTATAGATGATACATTATGCATATAATTTGTTGTAAAATCATCAAAATGTTCAAGAATGAGGCATGTATCAAATTAAAGTTATATTTTGTACCTGATATTAAGTATATAAGTTTAGTTGTTTGATTGTTTGTCATTGATGCATAGAAATAACTGTTTTACGGAATGTATCACTAATTTCTTTAATGTTAACAAGTTTTTGAATAATCAGAGTATCTTTATTCAGTCTATGATTCTGGAAGAAGATATATTGTTTGCCTTGAAAGATAAATATGCAATTGTGGAAGATTTCAAGTTGATAAGATGCATTTTTTTTATATAATATTTTTGTTGTTGATAATAATGTATCTGACAATAGTGTGTGTGAGCTGAAATAAAGTGTATCTATAAAGGTATCGATTAGTAGTTGATTATGTATTTGATACAATAAAATTATCTATGTTTATGTATTTATGTATCAAGATATTTAATTTGATACATAGTGTTTTTATCAAAATAAACAAGATACATTGAAAATTAAGTATCAGATGCGTGGAACAAACAACGATTGTAGCAGTGATGTATCGAATCAATAATAACACTAACAAAGACTAATTTAAGAATCAAAATAAATAAGATACATTGTGTCTTTGGCAGTGATAATCGTGTAATGACTGATCCAACTATTTCTTTCTCTTTTTTTGAACTTGTTTTTCAATGTAGATTTAGAACTCGAACATGTAAAAACATTGCAAATCAAATACGACAATCTAGTTTTTGATTTATAACAATAGATTTCTAACAATATGTATGAAATAAGAAAAATATTATTTAATAATAAAATAATCAAATATGAAAAGAAATCCTAATATAATTAAATAACTGTTGACACCCAATTTTGACCCGCCCCGGTAGGAATTAATTCATGAGCTTCTTAAACTCTCAAACAATTTAAAATAATTATTTTTATAAATTTACGAAAAAATATAAAGTTTGCGTTATTTTGAATAATTTTTGCCGTTTCTTAAAGTTTTTGGATAATATATATATATTACATAATTGTGTATATAATTAGTATATTTTATGATTATTCAAAAAATCATCTCAAAAAAATATTTTTTATTTAAATATTTTACTAATTAGTTTATTAAAGTTATAGTTTATATTTGTGAATTGATTAGTTTGATTAAGTTAATTATTTTGTTAAGATTAAGAAGCTCATTAATTAATAAATAACTCATCTTATTTTAATTTTAGCTGAATTTTGCAAGTTAAATTCTATTTGGCTAATTTAATATTTCATTTAGCTAAGTCTTAAGACCAAATTTGGGCCTTTACCTCCAGCCCATTCATTTCCAGCATAATCCCAGCCCACCAGAAAGCACTTTCAACAGCAGCCCAACAATTTCCAACCCGACCCAATCGTGCTCTTTCTCTTCCATGTGAAAGAGGCAGCAGCAGAAGGGAGGTACGACTTTTTCGTCGGCTTCCTTAACGTTCCTTTCATTCGTACGGTCACAACTGTACTAAAGACACGCGAGAATCGTCCTTGGGACAACGAGATCACTCCACGTCAAGGTGCAAGGACGATCGGTTGATCGAGGCCGCCCGCGTCCCTTTCTTCTTTTGATTTTGGCTGAAAATTGAGAATCTCTCGTGCAACCAGCTGTCTGTTATGCTGGAGGGTTTTGAATTTGAATGAGGCTTTGGATGCCCGATTCTACCCCAAGCTTTTCCAAGATTTCCTCCGCTCTCCCCAATCCGAAAATCCTAGTCTTCCTTCTATATAATTGTTAGTTATTCACTAGAAAAGGGGGATTTTTTTTGGGGGAAAAGGCCAGTTCTGGAACGAAAAAGGGAAATCAAGTTTTTTTGCCTTTGGTTAATACTCTGAATATTTTTCATGAGGCTGAACTCTCAGATAAAAGGAAAACATACATAGGACTTAAGGAAGAACAGTAAGATAGATATTAAATATGCTAGGAGAGACAGAGGGTGTGAGTTCAATTTCGTTCAAATTGCGACTTTGTTCCCTCTGTTGGTAGACATTTTGGAGTCGTGTCCTGGTGTGTAGAAAGTCGTCATCCTTGCTCGTTGATGTCTCAGTTGCTGCCCGGAAGAAGGTAACACTCCTTTCTCGATAGCTTTCTATTCATTTCTTTTCTCATCTCGTTCGGTTAATGTTTGAAAATCGTTATTCTCTGGTTGATCTTTGTTTAAATGTATATTATTGAGATTTTGGATAGCTTGAATACGTTAAGCTAATATTCTTATGCTACTTCATGATCTAGTTTCAAGTTTGAGCTTGAGTTTTTTTTTTTTTTCTTTCAAATTTGTTTCTTGAGCATCTTTGTGTTTTATTGCCTAATGTATGTTTGTTATATGTTAGAGATAGTTAAATGCATTAGGTGGTCTTGTACTTGGTTTCTCATGAATATGAGTTGATTTTTTTTTGAAGTTTATGTTTTTTTGTTTTTTTTTTTTAAAAAAAATGTTTATGAATCCGTCTATGTCTAGCTTTGGGATGAAATTCTCTAACCCGTTTTTTTGTTAATCTATTTGTTATTCGATATTTTTGGTTTTAGAATTAGTTCAGATTGCATTGGTTTTCCGTTATTTCCTGAGCATGACTAAGTCTGCTTAATATTGTTAAGTTGTCTAAAAAATCTGAAAATCTAATTCGCTAATGTAATCACCTTAGCGTCTTCTTGCTCAAATAGTAATGAATCAATTCCGAAGCAAGCTTAGTTGTTATCTATTTGTTTTATCCATTCTAAACTGCTCCTCTTGAACTAGTTTGTTATTATTTGTCGTTGATCTATAGCAATAAGAAAATGCGCTCAACATATTTCTCAAGCGTTTCGAAGTGTTTGAAATATTGTAATCTGATGTTCCAATCCCTTTTTTGTTTGAAGATCGCTTTCTTCGAGTTCCTTTGCTTATGAGTTTTCTTCTCTTTTTCTTTAGACACTTGCAGCTCGACCCTCTCCTAAAAATGCATAAATTTGCTATGGTTTAAAGTTGAGTGTGCTATTTTTTGTTTGTTAAAATGAGAATAAATTGTCATGAGTGTGATGCTAAGTTATTTGGCAGTAGTGGTGAATGAGCTCATTTGGTTAATTCTTCATGAAGTTTGGAGACTATTGATCAATTTTATTTTATTTTATTTTTTATTTTATTTGCATTAGCTCAAAATTATTCCATGATATGTTAGTTTGCTTTAGCTAAATGCATGAGTCAGGATATTTGGTTATTAAAATTTAGCTTATTCTCTTAATTTAGCATCACATGTTCATCTGGGTTTGGATCTTTAAGTCTCACTTAAAAGTATTAAGTCAAAAAAAAAAAAATGCATCGATCCTAATCTCGTTGGTTTTGCTAAATTTAATTCGGTCGGCGTTTGTTTATTTCATGGGATCATGCCATTGTCTTATATTAATAAAAAAATAAAAATAAAAAAAAAGTTTTCCCTAATTAAACTAGTATGCCTAACTTTAGTAATTTAGGAATATTAAATTTGAGCACTTTGGTTTCTTTCATTAGTGGTTTCTGAAAAGCATATATATTAAAGGTCTTTTGACATTTTGTCCCCCATTAATGTCCTTTGCCCCACACAAAAGTATATATATATATTAAGGCTTCGTGATTCTTCCCTTTCTTATTATTGTTTAAATGTTATTACATTAATTCACTCTTTGTTATCTTAATACTTCATTGTTTTCCTCAAAATATATATATATGCTAATGTACTTTATTCGTTGCCTTGCATGTGAAATCCACTTGAGTTCGCCACGAACTCATATCATCTCTCCTTTGCGTTTTGAGAGAGGCATAAAGACTCACATTCCCTTTCATCGAGTCAAGCCACGACACCGGCGAACAGGTCCCGAAGTTTAAAAGATTGAAGAAGTCAAAGAAGTTGGATTAGAGGACCCTTTATTTTTATGGGCTTAAGCCCTTGTCGTCTTTATTTTTCGTATTTATTATTTATTATTATTTGTTTAGTTTAGGACAGGTACGAAAAATGAGTCGAAGACCCAAAAAGTCAAATGGGTCAAGAACCCAAAGCAAGTGGGTCCAAAAACCGGTCAAGGCGAACAGAATTCGGAGTTGGACCCATATCTCTTTTTCTCTCTCTTATTTCTTGTTTATTTACTTGCTTTATGTGTTAGTTAGTTTTAAGTTAAGAAAACTCCGAATTCCCCGCAAACGCTTTAAATGTTTTATCAACATAAAACCAATAATTCTTCAAATAACTCATTTAGATAATAAGTCAATATTTTACCCTTCTAGATAATTTTTGAAAATCAAAGTTAAGCGATTTTAGCCAAATTTAATGTTAGTTGTCGGATAACCGTAAGTTAACGGATATTTAGGGCCTAACACCTTCCTAAAATATTAATGTGAATCCCGAACCCCCCTTTTTTAAAGTTTTCAATTGATTTTTCTGTTTAAGTCTTTTGAAAACAAAAAGTTTTCTTAATTTTCTCAAAATTAAGTGGCGACTCTAAAACTTACGAAAATACCTTTTTTCGGATAAAACAATAACAAAATATTTTTCCATAATATAGTAATTTGTGATTGATAAGGTATATCAATCAATTGATTTCTTTCTATTAGTTGATTTTTATTTTTGTTGTTATTCTTTTTCCTATTTCTTTCTCCACGTTATTCTCAAATCTCAATCAGTTGTTATTTTTTTTAAAAAAAATTCATCACCAAAAAGTAAAAGAGTTTTTCCAAATCTTGATTCAACATATAATTTTTTTATGATTCAATCAATTTTAATTTTTTTGCTTTTTTTTTATAAGTTTTTTGCTTTGATCTTGTTTTTTCATTTTCTTAATCTGATTTTTTTTTAGAAATAACGATTGATTTTATTAACTTTGATGTTATTTTTAATTTTTATAATCTGAAATTTTATTTTTAAGAAATAAAAAATTATTTTCAGAAATTTTGATTCCATTTTTGGTGTGGTATAAGGAGTGATTTGTGGACTGAAATAAGGAAGGAATAAATATTAATTTTGGGAGTTTAGGATTTATGTATCAAATGTTTGGAGTTTGGGAGTAAAATAAGAAATTTTGGAAAATTTTAAAACTGATAGGGAATAATGGAAATTATGAAAAGAAAAGATGTCTATATAGGTAATTTAACCAAATTTCCATTAACCAATTAGAGTAACATAGTAGCTCAATTTTTTTATGGACTAAAATGACTTAGCAAATACCCAACCATTGATCAATTTATTGACAAATACCCACACAAGAAGTCAAGTGATGCAAGTAACCAATAACACAATATTATTACCAGAAAAATAGAACTAATTGCATAAATGCATTTGTTTATTATAACATAATTATAATACAATTTCATGTCTTATGTTTAATTAAACAAACCTTAGTTAACAATCAGTGTTTTGAAAGACTCTTCTGGGACTCGCCTCGGGGCTCGCCCTGGGTCGGGGCTCTAGCAAAACGCCTCGAGACTCAAGTTTGGGACTTAGTTCTACAAGACTTACGCCCTAAGCGCCCGACTGTACGCCCTAAGCACGCCCAACGCCCAACGCTCGAGACTCGCCTAACAGATCTTACACAAATTATGTGTTAAAATCTTTAATTAACATTGTTGACTCTCATAATTCTTGAATAAATGAATGATACACAACTTTTTAATCTATAAAGATAACAAGATTGATAGTAACCTAAACAAATGTAGTATCACATATTTACTATTTGGTAACACTATGAAGGTAATTATATATTACGTAACATTTCTCTTAAAAATATGTAGCGAAATTTTACTTGTTCACTTATCATTGGTGTTCATGGTTTTGTCATATGTCTCAAAATTATCATATTTTATTTAATTATTTGAAAGTTATTTTATTTTTATTCATGAAACAATGATGTTTATACTATAATACTTGTAAGTTTATTGGCTATTTTCTTTTAGGGGTTTGGGGGTTTGGGGGGGGGAATAAATTGTATAGTACGATATATATATTTTTTTAGAAATAATAATTTTTTTATTATTAGAAAGTTAAGATATTAGATTATTTATGCTTGTATAGTCATGTTTTATTGTTATTGGTGTAATGATATTTTTCAAATAGTAATTATGATACTTTTTTTCTTTATTATAGATTATCAATACTTATCGCAAATAAAAATCATAATATAATTTCTATATATTATAGGTTTTTGATAAAAAATTATATGTAAAATCATTGAAAGGAATTTAATTAGTAATAAAACTATAAAATTGAATATACATGAGAGTACGCCCCATAGATTCATGGGACTTACACCCCGTGTCTCAGGGCTTACGCTCGCCCCGTACTGTATAAAACGCCTCGCCTCACGCCCCCGCCTTTTAAAACACTGGTTAACAATAAAACTAAAAATAAACTTTTTTAGATGGACATGTGGATAAACTTTATATCTTACAAATTAAATATGTGTATGTAAGAAATATAGTTCTTTTTATTTTTTACTAGGTATTTTAAAAAGGGCAAAGTGTATGATATTCCCCTCAATTTTGTCATTTGAAATCGATATGTCGCTCGTTATGTAAGTGGCTCATGTATACCTCAGTACTATATAATGACCTACATATACCCTTTTCCTCTAATGAAAGTGAAAATTTTAATTTAAATTTAATTTTGTAATCATATGTATAATCCATATAGGGTGTATTTGATCCTCCTCAATTGTTTTAACGACCAACTTATTATTTTTGTGGTCAAATTTATTTATGTTTCACTATTTTCTTGTAAAATTATTATAGATGTCCCAATTTTTTTTTACAAATGCAAAAACTAAATTACAAAATAGCCAAAATTTTTATCATAATATAGCCACAAAAAAATTAATTTAAAATTTTTTATTTACACTAAAGAATGAAAAAAGAAAATAAAATAAGAATAAGAAACTTAAATAATGATAATCAAAGAAGTCAAAAAATATTTTATGTAAGAAAAAAAAAATATATACCTTGAACACCCCTACGTCATTTTATTTTTTATTTTGAAATCAAAAGTCAAAAATATAAATTTAAAACTAGGTTTTACTTCCGTTAGATATATATGAGCTTCTTTTTATAACAATAGGAGTATATGTCAGTCATTTATATAACAGTAAGTTAAGGGGTACTATATCAAGCATTTTCCCTTTTAAAAATATATCACGCAATCGTTTATTTCTTTAACTTACGCAAACGTACCCATCTTATAAGACAAATAAACTAAATAACAAAAAATAAAAGACAAATGAACTTATGGTTGTCTCACTTTTAAAATAAATAACATATTTTCTTATTTGATGAATGTTAAATTATACTATCAATATTTTACTTATGTTGGTCTCACTTATAAAGATATACTATTCTATTTTAAAAGTTTATTTATTTTAATGACAGTTTTTGAAATCTTGCAAATTCTTTTCATATTTTTTTAAAGTACATAGTCAAACTGCTTCGCATAAATAGTTGAGACGAAAAAGTATTGTTAGTGCAGAAATCCATCTTTACATGTTCAGCATTGACTTGACACACTCCTTAACAAACACTAAATGAAATGCAATATTACTATATCACAAGTAAAAATAAACAGACGGAATGTTATTATTACTTATTTTCTATAATGAGTTGGCCGGGAAATGGAAACAGATTAAATAGTGGGGAAAAACAAACATTGATTTGTAAATAATATATTTTGATGATATATATTTGCAAATAATGTAGCATATTCAAACGGCTATAAGCTAAGACAATTTCAATGGGAAACAACAATATTTGAGGTTGTCTTATCCTTCTCGTCTCCATTTTTATCTCTAATATTCACAATTCTCTCCATAAAATATCCTCTAGCTTTGTCTCTTCGTATTTGGAACGGCAGGGCAGATTACGAGTTCCACAGAATTCACTAGCTTTAGTTCAAATAATATATCATCCTTCAAATTTATCTTAATATGTACAAATTATTAATTTAGAATTCAATAACTTAAAAAGACTATAATTCAGAACCTATAAACTTCAAATTCTGACTCTACTTTATCTAAAATACAAGGTATCTAGATTTCAGCAAATATGTGGATTCCCTTGTTGTCTTATGAATTATAAATATATATTTGTTTAATAAGGTCATAAACATTTCTGATACCAAAAAATAAAAAAAAATGGAGACCCTCAACAACATAATTATAGCAACAATTTTTGTTACAATTTTGTTGGTACATACATGGAAAGTGTTGAATTGGGCATGGTTTAGGCCTTTGAAATTGGAGAAGTTCCTTAGACAACAAGGCTTATGTGGAAATTCTTATAGGCTACTCCATGGAGATTTGAAAGAGTTCTCTAAGAGCATAAACAAAGCACAATCCAAGCCTATTGATAATCTTTCAAATGATATAGCACCAAGAATCATTCCTTATTTTATTCAAACTATTAGTAAATATGGTAAGTCTTCTAAAATTAGAAGCATATTCAGAATTTAAACTTTATAAGTTCAGATGATACTGAATCTACTTGCCTATGTGTTCAAGATTTAATGTGTATGTATTTTGTTGATTTCTTAACATGTATATAGGGTTTGAGTCAAAATTATAGTGTTGGATGAACCCATACCTTATACCACACTCTCCCAATTTATGTGTCATGTATACTTTTCCTTTTTAATCTGCGTCGAAAAAGAATGTCATACTTTTTTATTTAGAGATAATTTTAACTTCAAGTTTTCTGCCTTATTCTTAATGAGATTGATTTGTAGCCACACAAACGTGTACTATGACTTATTTTAGACCACAAGTTTCAAAATTCTTTCTTTCTTTCTCAAACTTAGTGTCCAATCAACTAGGGACGGAGCTAGTAAGGGTTTGGAAAATTACACTATTTATATATGGTTAAAATTATTTTTAGGGGAAATGCACAAGTACCCCTCAACCTATGCCCGAAATCTCAGAGACACACATATACTATACTAAGGTCCTATTACCCCCTCCTAACCTATGCCCAACGCGTGTTCACATTTTTTTCAAGCTAGTGCCACGTATAGGATCTTAGTATAGTATAAGTGTGTCTCTAAATATAGTATAGTGCCACGTATAGGATCTTAGTATAGTATAAGTGTAGATATGGTATACTGAGATGAGATTGTGTCACACACAGCTGTAACCATATATTGTAATTATCAATGAGGTGTCATTATCCATGTGTTTGTTAGAATTTTAACTTTAGTCTAAGTCATTACAACTCTTAAAGTTGTCCACGTAAATCATTTACACATCTCAACCCAATAATTTTGTTTTTATTGAACACTTCTAGGACTTAAAATTGAGACTTGTTTGATATTTTTTTTTTGAGAATCAACCAAAAGTATAAGACATGTAGTTACTCGTGGTGACGTGACAAAGTGACGAATTAAATGATGACACATGACATTTGAGTCGAAAATTTGTCAGGAAAATAAATTATTAAAAAAACTATTTTTAATTAATTTGTGAAATGCCTATTACCCTGTTTGTTAAAATGCCTGAATAAACTGTTTGATTTAGTTTTGAAAGGCCTATTACCTGTTTGTTAAAATGTCTAAATGAACTGTTTGACTAAATTGTGAAATGCTTATTTCGTTTTTGCTTTCATTATTGATTTTGTTGTCGAAAAAATGCCCAATCGAGTCGATTGCTTGGTTTTACAGTTATTTCCTGATGATTTTATTATTGGGGAAAAAGACAAATATATTTTTGAACTATCGTAAATGGTATGCAAATATCCTCCGTCATACTTTACGGACATTGGCAATCCAAAAACTAGAACATATATGCCTTTTACTCTAACGGAAGACTAAATAGAACACATGGTGCAATCTTATCCGTTGATCCGATATTTAATAAATGTCGGGTCGGTGAATAAGATTATGACACATGAATATCCGTTAGTATAAAGGGTATGTATGCTCTAATTTTTTGACGACATGGGCGCCAATGTCCCAAAAGTATGATGGATGATATGTGCGTATATACCATTTACGCTAATTTTAGGGTATATTTGTCCCTTTTCCCTTTTATTCTTTGTCATATAAGAAGATAGTCTAGTTAAAATGTCCTTCTCTGTTTCTTTCATTTGTTTCATCCTCTATTAAGCCAGCGTTACTCGCAGGTAAAAGTTCTTTCATCTGGCTCGGCCCCTACCCAATCGTGTTGATCACGAAACCTGAACATGTAAAGGAGATTTTCACAAAGAATTATATGTATCTAAAGCAGACTTATCCCAATCCATTCACTAAGTTATTGGCCAAAAGGTCTTGTAAGCCTTGAGGAGGACAAATGGGCCAAACACAGAAAAATCATCAATCCTACCTTCCATGTCGAGAAGTTAAAGGTTAATACTTCTTTTTTTTGTTTTTGTTGAAGTTATCTATTTATAACAAGCATTGCTGGTTTTCTCATTTGTTTTGTACGTACAGCATATGCTGCCAGCATTTTACGTGTGTTGTAGTGAAATGATAAGCAAATGGGAGGAGATTGTTGCAGAGGAAACATCAACCGAGATCGATGTATGGCCAGACCTTGAAATGATGACCAGCGAAGTCATTTCTCGCACAGCATTTGGGAGTAGCTATGAAGAAGGAAGAATAGTATTTGAACTTCAGAAGGAACAAGCTGAGCATGTAATGGAAGTAGCACGTTCAATTTACATACCTGGATCTAGGTACAATAATTTAGTTATCATATTTCCACGTTTACCTTTCTTTTTCGTTACATAAGTACAATACAACAGAAGCTGTACTCTGCCTTTCTGCTAAAATGACTGTTGTATAGGTTCTTACCTACGAAAAGAAACAAAAGAATGCTGGAAATTGAAAAGGAAATTCAAACAACAATTAGGCGTATCATTGACAAAAGATTGAGGGCAATGGAAGGAGGGGAGACTAGTAAAGATGACTTATTAGGCATATTACTTGAATCCAATATGAAAGAAATTGAACAACACGGAAGCAAAGATTTCGGGATGACAACAATTGAAGTGATTGAAGAGTGCAAGTTATTCTATTTTGCTGGACAAGAGACCACTTCAGTGTTGCTCGTGTGGACAATGATTTTGTTGTGCCTACATCCAGAGTGGAGGTGTTGCAGGTATTTGGAAATGATAAACCAGATTTGGAAGGACTAGGTCGCTTGAAAATAGTAAGTACTCTACACAAGTTCTTTTCGATAGTAATTCCCACACACGGTTGGATACACCGCACTCACCAATGTAGTCTGTCAATAGATCAGCCTCCTCTAACCAAGATCCTTTCCAGTGATACACCCTTAAATGCCCGTCATCTCCAAACCTCATGAATCTAGTATTTGAAAATGCTAAATTTAGGATTAATGTCCCTCTGAAAATAATTATTTTCGAATCAAAGATTAATCCAGGAAATGGGGAACCATTATCCCCAACGAGTCTTGACACATAGAGTTGACGTGGATTTGACTCAATGTATGCTAAAAACCCAAATAGATGAACTTCAAATGTGAACAAACCTTCACTCCAATTTGTTGCTGATACACTTGATCTCAGCTTTTGTCCAGCATTTGTCATTTGTCCAGGAACCAAAGGTCTGTAGGATGATCAAACGACTGCCAAATGATTTCGTTACTTTTGTCATAAAGAAAAATATTTCACAGTACTGTCAATTTGAATCCCGCGACAACCTTTCCTCTTGTGCTTGTGATTGTACTCCAAATCAAAGTTCCATCTGAGTCCATCAAGAATAAGCCTCCATCTTGCCTAAGTTACAAAGTTGCATTAGTTCTAACTGTATTATTCCGATTTGCTGACCATACTAATCTCGTGTAATTTAGATAAGAATCATTGTTACTGATCTTTGGGAATAAAAGAACGCCAAAAACACAAGCTGTAATCACATAAGAAACCACAAACAAACTGAGTCTCGTTCCCTTCTCTCGATAGTATGGCTGCGTGTGGCTCCGTCTGTGGAATTCACTACATAGGAGCGAGCTCGACTATTGATCCAGGAAATGGAGGAATTGGTGATGAATGTTTCAGGAGGCTGACAACTAATCAGATACTGTGAAGAAATGAAGAGGAAACTGGCCATGAAAAGAGTGGCAGTACTATAATTAAGCACCATTGTACTATTTTTATCAGTATCAATCTTAAATTTCATCCTTTTATTCGAGTAGTTTTTTCTTCGGAAAATTGTGGTTTCAATTTCTCAGAATTCAATTGGTTTCGATTTCTCAATTTGCAGCCACAACTAAATTCACACCATCAGTTTTTTTTTTCTTGTCCTGTTGTTAGTGTAGAGTTAAAGGAAGAAAAGTATAACAAAATTACAACAATTGTGTGTATTTTACAAATTTCTAACTTCTTCTTCAGCATCATAATACTGACAAATCCCAATAAAGGTGTCAAGGATAGCATTACTTCAAATAAAAATAAGAAGCGAAAAATACGTGAAATTCAAGGGTTTGATATATGCCTTAACTTTTAAATTTAGAGCTGAAGCGGCTCACATCGATACCCCTTAACTTTTTCAATGTTGAATTGATAAAAATCATATTTAAAAAGGGAAAATTAAGCGGCTAAGAAAATTTATACTACTTAATTACTCATCATAACTATAGTTTGTTATAATTACCACTCACGACTAACATTATAAATTAATTACGTGATTTGACTTCGAGTTTGTATAATTAGTCACATTTGTACATGTATAATACCTCCACCGTTGATTTTATCTTTCATCCAACGGCGTATAAGTTCAATCCTCGTGATTGACTCTCACTGGTTGGGTTATTACTCCTGCTGGCTATAAATATCTCCACCATTGATTTTCTCTTTACTCCAATGGCGTATAAGTTCAATCCTCGTGATTGTCTCTCATTTGGGTTATAACTCATGTGGGCTATAAATATCAAAGTCGAATCGCCTTAGGAACTCACATACACACAGCAATTCACTTTTCTCTCGTTTCCATAGATCAAAAAGCAAAAGTTTTTTTTTTTTTTTTTTTGCAGTAGAGGAAAAAATAACAAATGACTGGTAAAGGAAAAACCCTAGGTTCCATTGCTGTAAAAAGGTCTCGTTCCCACAGCAGCAAAGCCGATCTACAATCCAAATCGGTCATATCGCCTGATTCCTCAAGCTAGAAAGTATGTCAAATGTGTCGTGTCGGAGCTCTGGTCTTCCTTGATGTTGTGCTTGAATATCCTTGAGCACCGGGTGAATTTCCCTACTATTTTTATCTTTTTGATATCTCATGTTTTTGAATTTTATATATTTGTGATTATTTATAGATGCTTGAATTGGCTAGAAATGCTGCAGAGGCTAACAAGAAGACGAGGATCATTCCACGACACATTCAGTTGGCTGTAAGGAATGGTGAGGAACTCAGCCAACTGAATGTGCCTTGAAATGATCCTCGTCATCTTGTTACCCCCTCGCCGCATTTCCAGCCAATTCAAGCACCTACAAACAACCACAAATATGTAAAATCCAGATACTTGAGATGTCAAAAAAATAAATAGTGACGAAATTCACTCAGCTGCAAGGTACTCGAGCACAACAGCAAGGAAGACCAGAGCTTTGGCACTGACAAGTTTGACAAACTTTTCGACTTTGAGGAACTGGGCGATATAACCAACTGGGAATTTGAGACCGGCTTTGTTGTTGTGGAAATGAGATTTTTTTTGTAGAAACGAAACCAAGGGTTTTTCCTTTGCCTGTCATTTTATTTTTCATCTACTCCGGAAAAAAAAGTTTTGCTTTTTGTGTTGGGAAAACGCGGACAAGCACAACAATATATATGGTAAAAGTAATGGAAATAAAATGGGAAAATAACGACACCAAGAATTTTACGTGGAAACCCTTCTGAATAAGGAAAAAAACCACGGGCCAAGAGGAGCAACTGATATTACTACAGTAAGGAATTTTACACTGTGTAGTCACAAATACAATATTCAAAGTGACTACTACACACTCAAAAGGAACAACACTCTTTTGGTTTCCGTCTTACTAAAATATCGCTCACACTCTATTTTTCTTCACAAACTATTTTTCTTGTATAGTCTATGGAATACCTCACTTTGCTCTCGAAATGGTTTTTCTCTCTAATTTGGTGTATTCTACAAATGAGCAAGAATGCTCTATTTATAGAAGGATAAAACCATGCCTATGTCACTAATGACATAGGTAAATATAGCAAAGTCAAAAATGATTGCAAATCTTACCAATTTGCCAACCACCAAATCTTTTATTTTCAACTCCAATTACTATTCCTTTTTAACAATTGCTTGTACCAATTGAATAGCTAAAGTTGCCCACAAAATGGGATGGACTCAACATTTTGAACTATTAAAACGAGAGAAAAATGAGTTGTTGTGTGGATGTGAGTTCCTATGGCAATCCCACTTTGATATGTTAATAGCTTGAGTTATAAACGAGACAATGAGAAGAAAATCATGAGGACTGAACTTATACTCCATTGGATGAAAGAGCAAATCAACAGTGGATAGCAATGGTAACACATTAAACCGCTTTAAGCATTATGATGAGTTTGTTGCCTAGAAAAAAAATGAATTATGATTAATTTGTTGCCCAAGGAAAAAGGATTTATGAGGAGTTTATAGCCAAAAAGAAGGGTATTATGATAACTTTGTTGTTGGCAACAAAGTCATCATAATCCTTTTTTTTGGAAATAAATTAATCATATATAATCTTTCTTTTACAAAAGTCATCATAATCCTTCAAAATAGTTAGATGTGTCACCATCATTATTCACCGTTGATTTGCTTTATCATCCAATGAAGTATGAGTTCAATCCTCGCGATTGTCTTCTCATTGGTTGGGTTACAAACTTCTGTGGGGCTATAAAATATCAAAGTCAGATTCCCTTAGGAGCTCAGAAACACACAACAATTCACGTCTCTCTCTTTTCCATCGATCAAATTAAAAAGCAAAACCTCCAATGGAGTCTATAAATAGATATCATCCCTTGTCCAAGATGATCCTTCCCAGTCAATGGCGGATCCAGAATTTTCGTTCAGGGGTAGGGATTCAAACTGGGGGTATGCAACTTAATATTCAGGGGACTAGCCACTAAGCCATCTATTTCTATTTGTTTTTTAGGGGTTTAAAATATATATATCTACAAAAATACAA
Source organism: Solanum lycopersicoides (assembly GCA_022817965.1). Classification (NCBI taxonomy): domain Eukaryota; kingdom Viridiplantae; phylum Streptophyta; class Magnoliopsida; order Solanales; family Solanaceae; genus Solanum; species Solanum lycopersicoides. The sequence continues at coordinate 91,865,035 of CM040624.1, read as the reverse complement.
AAAAAATACCTTATATATATCGTATATTTTTTTATCGATGGAGCCCCTGGACCCAACGTGGATCCACACTGTTCCCAATGATACGACCCTCAAGTGTCCATCAGCCTCAAATTTCATGAATACCTGGTTCTTTGCTTTTTGAATAATATTTCTTTTGATGTAGAGAATAGAGAAGAAAAGTATAATTGAGAAATCTTCTGCTAGCCCAAGATATTATGAACTAAGATTAGAAGGTTCAACTAAGAAGAAAAAGCTATGAAAGGTGAATGTGTATTTACGGAAGAAATAACACTCTTGAATTGCTTTCAATTTAGACTGAATACAAATGACAATAGTCATCCCTATTTATACTTGTGTATGGATGATTCTAGAATTATTCTAGATACATCTCCAAGAAAGATCTAGATCTCTTATTTTCTAAATATCTAATAAATTCTAGATTATTCTATACTTAACTATAAATATCTAATTATCTAGAATATCAACACATTTCTCAGATACTATATATACTAGACTATTCTAGACTTTTCTAAATAAATCTCGAAGAACCATTGGACTATTTTCAGCTATTATACAATCAATATGCAATTATATCAAAGAACAAAAAGATTTGTTATGCATAATTGATTATACCTTTAATTTCTTATTAGTATCTGTCTTAAGACAGATAATTTAAGGGCATGTTTGAACCAATTGAGTGATAAAGGGGTATAACTAATATTTGTATAAATCATTATTACTAATTTACGTAATACAATCTCATAATTACTAATGTTTATATATATCGATTATCCTATATCAAGTTAAATACATGTCCAACCATAAATTTAATTCCAAATATTAATTGATAAAATTCATCTAGTATATATATATCCTTACATTTTAAGAATTTTTTGTAATTCGGAAAAGAGTATGGATAGGATGTAATTAGCTCTTTAACACTATGAAATATCGGTAACTTTATTTCTTTAATTTTTGAGACAAATAAGCCGAATATTTTTTAAAAAATCTCATGTTATTAATTTCATTAATTATGAATTATTATTTGTAATTTTTAAATAGATTAACACTAATTATTTCAGGTAAAATTTCCTTTACATGGTTTGGACCCAGACCAGTTGTGTTAATCAATGATGCTGAAATGGTGAAGGATATTTTCTCAAAACCTTACATTTTTGTTAAGCCAGATAATTATCACATAATTAAGCTACTAATCAAAGGATTAGCAACATCTAATAAGGATGTATGGTCAAGACATCGCAAAATTATCAATCCTGCTTTTCACCTTGAAAAGCTTAAGGTTAGTTAATTTATACACCATCGATATGTCCTAATTTAAGAGTCTTAGTTTGACTGGTTACCGTATTTAAAAAAATTATGATATTAAATTAAAGACGTGTGTACGCTTTTAAATCGAGTGATATTAAACTTGTAGTTTGTATAACTCAGTCAAATGGGCGTTTTGGATCAGATTTGGAAGGGTCAAAAAGAAAATTAAAGAATATTTACAAAAAATCATAAATTAAAAAATATATAATAATAGAAAAATAGCTAAATTATATTTTTTTATATTGATATTAGGTTAAAAGAAATTTTCTAAAAAAAAAAAATTAAATAAGGAAGATAAACATAATATATCATAAACATCAGCAGAAGTAAGTGTTACGAAACCAAACTCGGAGGTTTATGTAACTATCCTTTTAGTTTTTTTTTAAATGGAACTCAGTGAGCTAGTTATGAAATCATTTCCTCTTCCAGGAGCAAGGTAAAATTACCCCTACATAAATATATAATTACAATGTTAAATTCACGTATAGTCGTTGAACTTTATTTACTGTAACAGTAAAATTATAAATAAAAAAAATCACAATATGAAGTAACTTAACTTTATATATACTACTATAACAATAAAAATGGTAAAAGAAGTTTAGTGACTATACGTGAAAATAGTTGTCCTTCTATGTCTATTGATAAGTTTATTTTTAATTTTACTATAGTCTTTTACCGACTAAAATAAATCTAAGGGTGAAGGAGATTGTTAAAGAAGTGAGAAGTTCAATGAAAGGTATTATTACTAAAAGGTTAAAGGCGATGGAACGAGAAAATGCTGGAATTAGTTATGATGATTTACTTGGAGTATTATTAGAATCGAATTCGAGGCAAATTAAAGAAGGTGTAAACAAGAATTTAGGGATGAGTATGGAGGAAGTCATTGAAGAATGTGAGTCTTTTTATTTTGCTGGGCATGAATCTACTTCAGTTCTGATAATGTGGGCATTAGTTTTATTGTCTAAGCATTTGGACTGGCAAGAATGTGCTAGACAAGATATTTTACAAAGTTTTTGGAGGCCAAAAACCAGTTGATTTATCGCGATTAAATAGTGTAAGTTTTCTTATGTTATATTTTGGTGTCAAATTAAGCCCATAATCATATAATTCGCCCAACTCACCTAGACTTGGGCGGGTTGGACTTCATCTACATTCCATTTGTGAGGGTCGCTTAGTTGGTTGAGCTGCTCTAAATACCCCCCCTCCCCCTCTCGAAAAAATTTAATAAAATAAAAAATTAGTTCATACAAACTAACCTATAAGAAAACTTATGTGTGGGGGGTGGGGGGGTGGGGTGGGGATAAAACTCACAAATAGACACTAATCAGACATGTGATTGAAAAATTGTTATTGTCATAGAGTTTCAAATTTCAAAAATCGTTATTTTACAAATAGGATTATTCATAAGTGGTCAATTAGCGCTATTTCTTCCGAGTTAGGTTGGTTGTGTTATGATACATAGACTAATTCACCTTAACCACTCAATTATTGGACGGGTTATAGTACATTTAATTTACTATAACCCATCCAATAGAAGTAACTCAATTCGCTTATTTGACATGATCTCTTTTTTTTTCACAGGTAAATATGATTCTTCTTGAGACTCTTAGACTATATCCACCAGGAGTTATGTTTGCAAGAGTCCTTGGAGAAACAACAAAATTGGGAAATATAACTTTACCTTGTGGAGTTCAAGTCAATATACCTACACTTTTCGTTCATCGTGACCAAGAAATATGGGGAAATAACGCCAATGAATTCAACCCAGAAAGATTTAGTGAAGGTATTGCAAGTTCAACAAACGGAAAATTTGGTTATTTCCCATTTGGATTTGGTCCTCGAGTATGCATTGGACAAAACTTTGCTATGTTAGAAGCTAAAGTCGCGCTTGCCATGTTTTTGCAACATTTTACATTTGATATTTCTCCGTCTTATGTACATGCACCTTATCTTGTGGTTACACTCCAAGCTCAGTATGGAGCACAAGTAATACTACGTAAAGTTGTAAAGTCTGAGTAACTTCAACTTGCTTGAAATCGAGGCATAGTAATAGTTAATAGCATTTTTCATGGTGAATTCTTCAACATTGACGATGATACAAATCTAGTTAAGATTTTTTTTTAACATCGATCATTCAACATAAACAAATTACATGTACTTATTGATAATATAGACTTATTTCAACTTAATAATTCTAGCTTACAATTTATGCAATATAAGAGGAGCACCATATTGGGGTTGAATAGTTATTACAGATTGCGGAGCGTGTGTATAAGAAGGAGATAGTTCAAAGGAGAAGTGTTGTAGAATCATAGCCAAAGCCATCTTCGCTTCTATCATCGTGAAGTTTAGCCCAATGCATATCCTAGGTCCCCCGCCAAATGGGAAAAACGTCATTTGACCCTTTGTTGCCTTTGAAACGCCTTCACTAAATCTCTCTGGCTTGAACTCTGTTGCATCTTCGCCCCATATTTCGTTGTCGTGATGCAATAAAAGTATTGGCAATACAAGCATCACTCCAGCTGGTAAACTTAGTTCCCCTAGCTTTGTATCGGTTGTAGTCTTTCGATTAAGTGAATCAGCTGGTGGATATAGCCTTAACGACTCGTTCAAAATCATTGTCACCTATAATAAAAAGAGTTGATCAATATTAATTCAAAATAGAACATATATGTATGTGTGTGTGTCAAAGAAGGTAATAGACTTACAATTTTTAAGCGGTTTAATCCATCAAATTCTAGTTTGCTATCACCGAAGACTTGCAAAACCTCTTCTCTAGCGCGAGCTTGCCAATCTAGATGCCTACTCAACAAAATCATAGTCCATACAAGCAATACAGAGGTGGTTTCTTGTCCAGCAAAATAGAACAATTTACACTCCTCGATGATCTCTCGCGTACTCATACCAAATCCTTGTTGCCATTTTGTTCAATTTGTTTAAAGTTGGATTCCAACAACATCCCTAATAAGTCATCAGTATTAGCCTCCCCTGCTTTCAATGCCTTCACTCTTTTATCAATTATTCCTCTAATCATTGCTTGAACTTTTTTATCGATCTCCTTCATGCTTCGATTTTTCTTAGTTGGCAAAAACCTACATTAGTTTAACACACAACAACGCGTATATCATCATCAATACTCACAGTCATTTACAATCACTAGTGAAGGAATCCTCAAAAAGTTAACGTGTTATAACCTTATAGATATTATATGTTGCTAGTGTACATAACTTAAACTCGGGGAAAATAAGGTTTAATTTTATTACCTTGATCCTGGAATATATAAGGTACGAGTAGCTTCAATGAAATGCTGAGCTTGTTCTTTTTGAAGCTCAAATATCTTTCGACCTTCTTCATAATTGCTTCCAAAGGCTGTTCGAGAAATCACATCACTACTCAGTCTTTGAAGGTAAGGCCATATATCAATTTCACAAGATGTTCCTTTCGTTAAGATCGACTCCTTCCATTGGCTCACCATCTCAGTGCAGCTCAAATGAATTGCTGGAACCATATTCTACATATTTGTAAATCACACATTAGTGCAAGTCATAGAAAGGAACAAAAAATGAAAAACAAAAACAGAATGAGAGCAGAGTTGATCATATCATATCATATCATATCATATCATGAGGTATTTTATTGAATTATGTGTGACTTAACAGAGACGTATTCAAAATTTTGAGATGATGAATGCACTATTATGAAAAGGTAAATCTAAGATATAAATTCATCCGGTTTAACCCCGATTTGTCAAATAAAAGATTCAAATTTCTAATTTCTCTTAGAAAGGTGCACCCAATCATCATCGCACGACATTATATGATACCTCAAGAGTGGATTCACACATCTGAATTTAAATACTTTTTAAACAAATATAACACTATTATATATGACTTCAGGAGGGGATCATGGGTTCACATGAACCCGATGACTCCCTCCTGGATATGCCTCTGTGTGACTATCTTATTTAAAAGCATAAACGGTTAAAACTTGAAACATATCTTCAACATTCATATGTAAGCCATACACATAGACGACAGCGGAGGAGTCAGGATTTTCACAAAAGGGGATTAAAAACAACATACTTATTGTAAGTGTGGGAAGCCCCTTCGTTAAAAGTGTAAGAAAGAAAGAAAGACTTGAAATTTATGGTATAAAACAAACGTTAAGAATTTGCGCAACTATAAATCATTTCACTAATGGCAAAAGGAAAATTTCAAAGTTAAATACTTTCTTACCATAGAAAGTGACATTCTTCTTGGAACGAACAATAAAAAGTGTATCACCTATATCGCGAACATACCTTAATCTTCTCCATATGGAAAGCAGGATTGAGGATTTTTCTATGCATTGCCCATTTATCCTCTTCATAGCTTGCAAGTCCTTGTGCTAGCAACTTGGTGAGGGGAGTTGATTTAGGCTTTTGGTAGATAACATATTTGTTAAACACATCTCTTATTACCTCAGCATCCCTTACTAATACCATAGGCATTGGCCCAATCCATATAAAACAATTTTTACCTGTAAAATTTTATAATGGATTTATATCAATATGTCATGTTAGCTACGGGTTATTTAGCGATAGATTAATAACAAACTTCTTAGGTAAACTTTTAATGTAATCGTCCCTTCTTAATCAGAGTTCTTGAATTCGAGCCCTGGGAATATGAAATCTCATGAGTGAGACTTCTCAGTCAGAATCTGAATTAGTCGCACTTCAAAAAACAGGTACAAAGAACATCATAAAATGAGAAACAAAAACAAAGCTTACCATGTTTCTTGATTGTATCTACAAAATAAGGAACAATTCTAGGAGATATGTCATCATCAAAGACATTCAATGGCTTGGACTTAACATCTTCAAAGCTTTTGGCTAACTCTTTGAGATCTCCAAAAATTAATTTGTAAGAGTTCCCTTTGAGACCTTGTTTTCTTAGGCATTTTTCTAGTTTCCTTGGCCTAAACCATACCCAATCTAACAACTTACATGCATATATTACTAAAGTTATTGTTAATAAAAAAGAAACTAAGTAGTAAACAACAATCTCCATTACTATTTGTATATATTTGGTATTTCCCTAAAGGAGTTGAATGACTTATTTATAATATTGAAGTAAAGAAGGGACCTCATATTCGGGGGCGTAGATAGAAGTCCAGATACAAGTTCGTTTGATTTCAATAGCTTTCGTTTAAATAATGTGTTTATATTAAGATATTATAAATGTGTATATATATTAAATTTAAAATTCAATTATTAACATATTTGAAATCGTTGTTTTAAAATTTAAACTCATAAATTTTAAATTTTAATTTTCGCGATGCATGATGCGTGGTCAAATTTGATTCTCTAGTTAATCAGTTAGAACATGACAAAGAGAACAATTGTTTTTCCACCACAAATAATAGGGATATATAAAGTGACAAAGACACCTTTCTAGAAGGATGTTGTATTGTGGACCTTACTTTAAAAAAAATGTTATTATTACATTCCTACTATCTGTTTTTAAATATTAGTCTCTTAGCCTTAGTTATCATATTATTTATGGAAAAAGACAAATATACCATTGAATTATCGTAAATGGTGTGCATATACTTTTTATCATATTTTTGGGACATTGGTGCCATTATCGTCTAAAAATTAGGCATATATATCCTCTATACTAACGGACATATATGTGTCATAATTTTATTCACAAATTCGACACTCATTAAATATCGAATTGACGGATAAGATTGCGCCACGTGTACATGTTTAGTCTATAGTTAGAGTGAAGGGCATATATGCTTTGGACGGCAGAGGCATTAATGTCTCATCAGTATGACGGAGGGTATCTGCAGACCATTTATGATAGTTTGAGGGTATATTTGTCCTTTTCCCTATTATTTATTGTTATTACGATTTTCTTTTACGTTTATTCTCAATATGAATTCGTTACCTTTTTTCCGTTCAACAATAATTTTTCACTATATTATTTTGGGATGTCTAATAATATCTATCCACTTTATAAAATCAATGAATAATTTTACGCTTAGTTCCTGATTTAATCTTATCATTAATTATAATTATCTTTTCTATTACATTTTATTAGACATTGTATTGATTATATTCAAAGGGTAATAAAGTAAAATTATTCTTCTATATATTTATAGTTTCTTAAGAAGTGTGTAAAGTCAATAGCAGACAAGCATTATTGACAAAGAGAGTATTATATTTACTTTACATGCATTGATATTTGATACAATTTACTTGAGCTGGGAGTTTATTGGAGCGTATAATATATATAACTTAGAATAAATATGTGAAATAAATATACATTATACAAATATGTGTTCTGCTCTTTTTGTTACAATAAATGTAAATATCAATTTGGATAAGAATTATAGGTTTAGAAGATTCACTACCTCACAATTCACATTCAAACAAATTTTCACATAGAGTTGTGTATATAAAAGATTTGGATGGACCACTCTTACATGATATAGTTTGTTACGTGTTGGTTTCAAACTCCCTGATTAACTTAGATAAAGTTATATGATAATAATTCAGTTCACAGTTAAATATTTATAAATATTTGAACAAAAGTTAGTATTTGATTTTTGTAAACATGAATGAATATGTCTCGCAATTAGAGGTGTCAAACGGACGATTTTAATTAAATTTTACGGATTAAAGTTTGTAATATATAAAGGTTTTAAATTGAACAGATACATTAAAGAACATGACTATTATAAAAAGTCATATCTCCAGTTATATAAATTTAATTTATCTCTCTAGAAAAGAAAAAATTGTAGGTATATACAAGGATTTTGTTGTATCCGGAAGGAAATTGCTTGTATTTTTTCCAATATTTATATAGGCAATATTTCTTGAAGGACAATGATTCTTCACTCCTCAAGGTCATCTTTTTCATCAATTATATTTTATACTTTTTTTTTCCTTCTAAATATTAGATTAAATGTGGGTCATAATTCAATCTGTTCAGTTCTTACTGAATTTTAAGAGCTACTTTTTAGAATTTTTTTAGTATCTAATAAATTGTTATTTTTCTTTATTATAACAATTTATAACATATCAAATAAAAAATATGGACAAAAACTTACCTAAATATCATAGTGTAAGATCTAAATAACATTCTATCCCTGCTCTTTTTAAATTTACGAAAATTTCTTAAAAATAATGTTATTCGGATACATAGCAAACAAGTCGGATACATTAAATCTGATACATTAAAATAAATTCAGTTACACTTTTAAAGGAAAGAGAATATAAAATTGATTGTGAGTTCCTCAAATCACGCTAATTTAATAGATTTCAATCTCTTTCAAATCTTATCAGATTCAATCAAATCAAAATTTAAATTTTCTTCTCTCAATTCTCTTCCAAATCTGTCCTTCTTCAATTCAAAATTCAATTTTTTTTCTCTCAATTCTATTCCAAATTCGTATGGCTTCAAACAATTCAAATTTTCTTCTTTCAATTCTTCCCCCAATCATAATAGATTTTAAAAGTTGAAAGCAATAGCCGATACATGATCATGAATACATTCAAGAATCTAGGAAATCAAGGTGAGTTATGAACGATACATAAGTGAGATTTCAAATTTCTCCTCTCAATTCGTCAAAGATCCTTTCAATTTTGATTCAAAATCACAAAAACAATGAAAAGGTACATCATGAATATTTTGATTTTGCTAAGTCAATGAAGAATCTGGAAAAAAAAGAACTGACATTCGAGAATTTGAAAAAAATATAAGTCTCAATTTGCAATGTATAAAATAGATCAGAGCTTTAATTGCATAGTAAAATAGATCTCACAATCAGAGGTATGAAACTACATATATTCTGTTGTTAATTCAATTTTATTTGTATTTTAGAGATGACCATACAATCGTGATACATTAGTATTTGTGTTTCTTGTATAAATTGACAAGTGCTATATTCATATTAATTAGATACATTAAATAAGTAATCTTGGAATTAAAGATCGACAAGTTACTGTGTGATACATGTAATATTTAATTTAAATTATTTTATCATTACCAAATATCTAACATGATACATTACTATTTGTATATCTTGTTGTTTGTGGAATACTATACTTTATAGAAGATACATTATGCATATAATTTGTTGTAAAAGCATCAAAATGTTCAAGAATGAGGCATGTATCAAATTAAAGTTATATTATGTACCTGATATTAAGTATAACGTTTAGTTGTTTGATTGTTTGTCATTGATGCATAGAAATAACTGTTTTACGGAATGTATCACTAATTTCTTTAATGTTAACAAGTTTTTGAATCATCAGAGTATCTTTATTCAGTCTATGATTCTGGAAGAAGATATATTGTTTGCCTTGAAAGATAAATATGCAATTGTGGAAGATTTCAAGTTGATAAGATGCATTTTTTTTATATAATTTTTTTTGTTGATAATAATGTATCTGACAATAGTGTATGTGAGCTGAAATAAAGTGTATCTATAAAGGTATCGTTTAGTAGTTGATTATGTATTTGATACAATAAGATTATCTATGTTTATGTATTTATGTATCAAGATATTTAATTTGATACATAGTGTTTTTATCAAAATAAACGAGATACATTGAAAATTAAGTATCAGATGCGTGGAACAAACAACGATTGTAGCAGTGATGTATCGAATCAATAATAACACTAACAAAGACTAATTTAAGAATCAAAATAAATGAGATACATTATGTCTTTGACAGTGATAATCGTGTAATGACTGATCCCACTATTTCTTTCTCTTTTTTTGAACTTGTTTTTCAATGTAGATTTAGAACTCGAACATGTAAAAACATTGCAAATCAAATACGACTTTCTAGTATTTGATTTATAACAATAGATTTCTAACAATATGTATGAAATAAGAAAAATATTATTTAATAATAAAATAATCAAATATGAAAAGAAATCCTAATATAATTAAACAACAAAATATTTTTCCATAATATAGTAATTTATGATTGATAAGGTATATCAATCAATTGATTTTCTTTCTATTAGTTGATTTTTATTTTTGTTGTTATTCTTTTTCCTATTTCTTTCTCCACGTTATTCTCAAATCTCAATCAGTTGTTTTTAAAAAAAAAAAAATTCATCACCAAAAAGTAAAAGAGTTTTTCCAAATCTTGATTCAACATATAATTTTTTTATGATTCAATCAATTTTAATTTTTTTGCTTTGATCTTGTTTTTTCATTTTCTTAATCTGATTTTTTTTTAGAAATAACGATTGATTTTATCAACTTTGATGTAATTTTTAATTTTTATTATTATAATCTGAAATTTTATTTTTGAGAAATAAAAAATTATTTTCAGAAATTTTGATTCCATTTTTGGTGTGGTATAAGGAGTGATTTGTGGACTGAAATAAGGAAGGAATAAGTATTAATTTTGGGAGTTAGGATTTATGTATCAAATTTTTGGAGTTTGAGAGTAAAATAAGGGATTTTAGAAAATTTAAAAACTGATAGGGAATAATGGAAATTATGAAAAGAAAAGATGTCTATATAGGTAATTTATCCAAATTTTCATTAACCAATTAGAGTAACATAGTAGCTCAATTTTTTTATGGACTAAAATCACTTAGCAAATACCCAACCTTTGATCAATTTATTGACAAATACCCACACAAGAAGTCAAGTGATGCAAGTAACCAATAACACAATATTATTACCAGAAAAATAGAACTAATTGCATAAATGCATTTGTTTATTATAACATAATTATAATACAATTTCATGTCTTATGTTTAATTAAACAAACCTTAGTTAACAATCAGTGTTTTGAAAGACTCTTCTGGACTCGCTTCGGGGCTCGTCCTGGAGCGGGGCTCTAGCAAAACGCCTCGAGACTCAAGTTTGGACTTAGTTCTACAAGATTTATGCCCTAAGCGCCCGACTGTACGTCCTAAGCACGCCCAACGCCCAACGCTCGGGACTTGCCTAACAAATCTTACACAAATTATGTGTTAAAATTTTTAATTAACATTGTTGACCCTCATAATTCTTGAATAAATGAATGATACACAACTTTTTAATCTATAAAGATAACAAGATTGATAGTAACCTAAACAAATGTAGTATCACATATTTACTATTTGATAACACTATGAAGGTAATTATATATTACGTAACATTTCTCTTAAAAATATGTAGCGAAATTTTACTTGTTCACTTATCATTGGTCTTCATGGTTTTGTCATATGTCTCAAAATTATCATATTTTATTTAATTATTTGAATGTTATTTTATTTTTATTCATGAAACAATGATGTTTATACTATAATACTTGTAAGTTTATTGGTTATTCTCTTTTAGGGCTTTGGGGAGGGGAGGGGGGGGGAATAAATTGTATAGTACGATATATATATTTTTTTAGAAATAATAATTTTTTTATTATTAGAAAGTTAAGATATTAGATTATTTATGCTTGTATAGTCATGTTTTATTGTTATTGGTGTAATGATATTTCTCAAATAGTAATTATGATACTTTTTTTCTTTATTATAGATTAGCAATACTTATCGCAAATAAAAATCATAATATAATTTCTATATATTATAGGTTTTTGATAAAAAATTATATGTAAAATCATTGAAAGGAATTTAATTAGTAATAAAACTATAAAATTGAATATACATGAGAGTACGCCCCATAGATTCATGGGACTTACACCCCGTGTCTCAGGGCTTACGCTCGCCCCGTACTGTATAAAACGCCTCGCCTCACGCCCCCGCCTTTTAAAACACTGGTTAACAATAAAACTAAAAAAAAACTTTTTTAGATGGACATGTGGATAAACTTTATATCTTACAAATTAAATATGTGTATGTAAGAAATATAGTTCTTTTTATTTTTTACTGGGTATTTTAAAAAGGGCAAAGTGTATGATATTCCCCTCAATTTTTTCATTTGAAATCGATATGTCGCCCGTTATGTAAGTGGCTCATGTATACCTCAGTACTATATAATGACCTACATATACCCTTTTCCTCTAATGAAAGTAAAAATTTCAATTTAAATTTAATTTTGTAATCATATGTATAATCCATATAGGGTGTATTTGATCCTCCTCAATTGTTTTAACGACCAACTTATTATTTTTGTGGTCAAATTTATTTATGTTTCACTATTTTCTTGTAAAATTATTATAGATGTCCCAATTTTTTTTTTACAAATGCATAAACTAAATTACAAAATAGCCAAAAAAATTTATCATAATATAGCCACAAAAAAATTAATTTAAATTTTTTTATTTACACTAAAGAATGAAAAAAGAAAATAAGAATAAGAATAAGAAACTCAAATAATGATAATCAAAGAAGTCAAAAAAAAATTTATCTAAGAAAAAAATATATATACCTTGAACACCCCTACGTCATTTTATTTTTTATTTTGAAATCAAAAGTCAAAAATATAAATTTAAAACTAGGTTTTACTTCCGTTAGATATATATGAGCTTCTTTTTATAACAATAGAAGTATATGTCAGTCATTTATATAACAGTAAGTTAAGGGGTACTATATCAAGCATTTTCCCTTTTAAAAATATATCACGCAATCGTTTATTTCTTTAACTTAAGCAAACGTACCCATCTTAAAAGACAAATAAACTAAATAACAAAAAATAAAAGACAAATGAACTTGTGGTTGTCTCACTTTTAAAATAAATAACATATTTTCTTATTTGATGAATGTTTAATTATACTATCAATATTTTACTTATGTTGGTCTCACTTATAAAGATATACTATTCTATTTTAAAAGTTTATTTATTTTAATGACAGTTTTCGAAATCTTGCAAATTCTTTTCATATTTTTTTAAAGTACCTAGTCAAACTGCTTCGCATAAATTGAGAGTTGAGACGAAAAAGTATTGTTAGTGCAGAAATCCATCTTTACATGTTCAGTATTGACTTGACACACTCCTTAACAAGCACTAAATGAAATGCAATATTACTATATCACAAGTAAAAATGAGCAGACGGAATATTATTATTACTTATTTTCTATAACGAGTTGGCCGGGAAATGGAAATAGATTAAATAGTGGGAAAAAACAAATATTGATTTGTAAATAATATATTTCGATGTTATATATTTGCAAATAATATTAGCATATTCAAACGGCTATAAGCTAAGACAATTTCAATGGGAAACAACAATATTTGAGGTTGTCTTATCCTTCTCGTCTCCATTTTTATCTCTAATATTCACAATTCTCTCCATAAAATATCCTCTAGCTTTGTCTCTTCGTATTTGGAACGGCAGGGCAGATTACGAGTTCCACAGAATTCACTAGCTTTAGTTTAAATAATATATCATCCTTCAAATTTATCTTAATATGTACAAATTATTAATTTAGAAGTCAATAACTTAAAAAGACTATAATTCAGAATCTATAAACTTCAAATTCTGACTCTACTTTATCTAAAATACAAGGTATCTAGATTTCAGCAAATATGTAGATTCCCTTGTTGTCTTCTGAATTATAAGTATATGTTTGTTTAATAAGGTCATAAACATTTCTGATACCAAAAAATAAAAAAAAATGGAGACCCTCAACAACATAATTATAGCAACAATTTTTGTTACAATTTTGTTGGTACATACATGGGAAGTGTTGAATTGGGCATGGTTTAGGCCAAAGAAATTGGAGAAGTTCCTTAGACAACAAGGCTTATGTGGAAATTCTTATAGGCTACTCCATGGAGATTTGAAAGAGTTCTCTAAGATCATAAACAAAGCACAATCCAAGCCTATTGATAATCTTTCAAATTATATAGCGCCAAGAATCATTCCTTATTTTATTCAAACTATTAGTAAATATGGTAAGTCTTCTAAAATTAGAAGCGTATTCAGAATTTAAACTTTATGAGTTCAGATGATACTGAATTTATTTGCCTATTTTGTTTTTTGTGTGTGTTCAAGATTTAATGTGTGTGTATTTTGTTGATTTCTTAAAATGTATATAGGGTTTGAGTCAAAATTATAGTGTTGGATGAACCCATACCTTATAACACACTCTCCCAATTTATGTGTCATATATACTTTTCCTTTTAAATCTGCGTCGAAAAAGAATGTCATACTTCTTTATTTAGAGATAATTTTAGCTTCAAGTTTTCTGCCTTATTCTTAGTGAGATTGATTTGTAGCCACACAAACGTGTACTATGACTTATTTTAGACCACAAGTTTAAAAATTCTTTCTTTCTTTCTCAAACTCAGTGTCCAATCAACTAGGGACGGAGCTAGTAAGGGTTTGGAAAATTACACTATTGGTTAAAATTATTTTTAGGAAAAATGCACAAGTACCCCTCAACCTATGCCCGAAATCTCAGAGACACACATATACTATACTAAGGTCCTATTACCCCCCCTAACCTATGCCTAACGCGTGTTCACATTTTTTTCAAGCTAGTGCCACGTAGGTCGAAAAGGGGTGGAAAATTATTTATAAAATAAGGTCAGGGGGGCTATAGGATCTTAGTATAGTATAAGTGTGTCTCTAAGATTTCGGGCATAGGTTAAGCGGTACTTATGCATTTTCCCTTATTTTTATGTAAACATATTAAATGTTGAACTCCCTTGACCCTTCTACTTCTTCATATTTTGAACTTTTTAATGAAAATCCTGATTTTAAGTTGTCAATAGAAGCTTTTATAGACTCAATAATATTGTGTTTATATGCAGGGAAAAATTGTTTTGTATGGTTTGGGCCAAAACCAATGATACTAATAATGGAAAGTGAACAAATTAGAGAGATATTTGCTAAGAATTATGTTTTTCAAAAGCCTCACCACAGTAATCCAGTGGCCAATTTGTTGGCCAGAGGCATAGCAAACTATGAAGAAGATAAATGGGCAAAACATAGAAAGATCTTAAAGCCAGCTTTCCATATGGAGAAGTTGAAGGTTCTACTCTACCTTATTTTGTCTACACACATCTTTTTTTTTTTGGTAATAACTGACCTGACTGAGTATTTATATCAAATCAATGAATGTCAGACAGTGTCTTTTGTACACACATTTTTTTTTTGTAATAACTGATGTGACTGAGTATTTACATCAAATCAATGAATGTCAGACACGTGTCTTGTGTACATTCATGATATGAAACCCGCATGTTTAAAACTCCCTTAAATGGTCTAAAACCACACAAACCACTTGCAACCAGGGGCGGATGCAACACTTGGATAAAAGATTGGGAAAAATCATAATTACCCCTTCAACCTATGCCTGAAATCTCAGAGACACACTTATAATATACTAAGGTCCTATTACCCCCTGAACTTATTTTATACATAATTTTTTATCCCTTTTCGGTCTACGTGACACTAGTTTGAAAAAAAAATGTCAACACACACTGGGCCCACAAGATAGTGCCACGTAGGACGAAAAAGGGTAGAAAATTATTTGTAAAATAAGTTCAGGGAGGTAATAGGACCTTAGTATAGTATAAGTGTGTCTTTGAAATTCGTGCATAGGTTGAGGAGGTACTTGTGCATTATCCCTAAAAGATTCATCTAAACTCAATATTTTTCACTCAAAACATAGATATTTAGGTAAAAGGAATAGTAAAATTTCAACAAATATTATATCTAAACTTGTAATGAATCGATAGAATTAAAATCTTGAATCCGCTTATGTATATAACTAATGAGATGCATTTTTTCTTTTGTTTTGCAAGTAGCTTATGTTGCCTGCTTTTTACTTAAGCTGAATTGAGATGCTAAAAGAATGGGAACAAATTGTCCCAGATGAAGGATCAAAAGAGTTAGATATTTGGCCTCAATTTCAAAAATTAACAAGTGATATGATTTCGCGAACGGCGTTTGGTAGTAGCTATGAAGAAGGAAGAAGAGTATTTGAACTTCAAAAAGAACAAGCTGAGATTATTATGAAATAGTTCAACTCCATTTATATCCCAGGATCAAGGTAAATATGACTAAAAGTCATCGATCTACGTCTTCTCTTACTTGTTTAGAGTTATCTATATCAAGCACCAATCCAACTATTGCTAATAGAGGTGCCAAATGAGCGGGTTGAGGTAAGGTTTGCGTACACTCTACCCTCCTGAGCATCACTTTGTGGGGTGTCAACATGTATGTTGTTGTTGTTGTTGTTGTATGGTCCAAATTGGACGAGTTGCTGAATAATAGATTGATCTTTGAGGTGGAAGTAACTGTTGCGGAAGCCGAATATATAGAGAGTGATAGAATCACAACTGCTATATCTGAAGGTAGCTAATAAATAGTAAATGAGACAACAATAAAAGGAACACCAGAAATTAACGAGGTTCGGGAAACTTTTGTTTTCTTTTGCCTAGTCCTCGGACACAACCAACCAATATTTATTTCACTCCAAAAGAGTACAAGTGAAATACTACAAGAGAGAAAGAAGAACAAATGCCTTAGGAGATGAGAAGGCAAGTGAGAGGTGTGTTACAAATGAATTAGAAGCTACCTATTTGTAGGAGTAAATTCTTCCTATTGATGTCATTCATGACATCACAATATGTCAAAATGTCAAGATTTACTTTGTGAAAGCAGTTTATTGTTCACCTAAATTTCACCTACAAAAGGTGCTATCTTTGACTTTTCTACTAATGAAGAAATATCCTCCTAACTACCATATCTTCTCATTAATCCATTTTTGAATCTTGTCAAATTTAACAGTAACCTTTTAGCTATGGATTCATATGAATTCAGTGTAAGGTTGAACTCGTAAAGTTTAAATCCTGAATCGACCTCTGCTTGATTTTGCACCTCTAGACGTTTTCTCAACTTACTAAATCTTTTAACATGTAGATTTTTGCCCACCAAAAGCAACAAGAAAATGAAAGAAACTGAAAAAGAAGTTCAAGAATCGATAAGGCGTCTAATTGATAACAGATTGAAGGCAAAAGAGGCAGGGCAGGAGTTTGGTGATGACTTATTAGGTACATTACTAGAATCAAATTCCAACGAAATCGAAGAACAAGGAAGCAAAGAATTTGGATTGACTATCGATCAAGTAATTCGGGAATGCAAATTATTTTATTTTGCTGGACAAGAAACCACTTCAGTGTGGCTTGTTTGGACTATGATTTTGTTATCTAGGCATCAATATTGGCAGGCAAAAGCCAGAGAGGAAGTTTTGCAAGCCTTTGGTAATGATCAACCAGCTTTTGATGAGTTAAGTCGGTTGAAAATCATAAGTTCTTTCAACACAACTCATACGTTGAAACATGATATATTTAGGACGGATTCTGTAGGTTCAACTGATTAACTAACTCATCTCTTTTACATATATGAAGAAAATTCGATATGCATACATATTATGTGATCACTCTCAATTTCCGTACTGAGAGTGATCACATAATAAAAATTGATATGCGTACACATTATGTGATCACTCTCAATTTCCGAACTGAGTGTGATCACATAATAGAAATTGATATGCATACACATTATGTGATCACTCACAATTTCCGAACTAAGAGTGATCACATAATAAAATTGATATGCATACATATTATGTGTGATCACTCTCAGCTCGGACTAACTGACTCTAGATCCTGGATTTAGTCATACAGGATAATATCTAAGAACCTAAATTGACAATGGTGAAGCCATATATAAGTAATTCATATATATTTTTCAGGTAACGATGATTTTGTACGAGTCCTTAAGACTATATCCACCACTAGCAACTCGTATCAGGAGGACTAACGAAGAAACTAAATTAGAAAATTTGTATCTACCAAATGGATCGTTGCTATTCATACCAACGATCTTATTGCATCACGACAAAGAAATATGGGGCGAAGATGCAGAGGAGTTCAAGCCAGAGAGATTCAGTGAAGGTGTTTTAAACGCGACAAAGGGCCAAATGATGTTTTTTCCATTTGGAGCAGGACCAAGAATATGCATTGGACAAAACTTCGCGATGTTAGAAGCAAAAATGGCTATAACTTTGATTCTACAACGATTCGAGTTTGAGCTCTCTCCATCTTATATACATGTTCCACAATGTATTGTAGCTTTGCAGCCTAAGTTTGGTGCTCCTTTACTTCTGCAGAGGCTCTAGTTTTGGTGACAAATGAATCCGGACCGTTGTTTTGTAAGAAGACGAACTTTATAGGTTCAATTGAACTAGACATATACGTTTAACGTGACAATTGATCACATGAGATATACTCAGATTGATTAGTATTATGAAAATCTCTTATAAAAAAGATATAAAATTAAAAAAATATAAATTATAAAGATATTATGAGTGTGAATGAAGCAAGGGTAGGATAAAATCATGATTTTGTTTGACTACACATGCATAATTTTTAGTAAAAGTTTTAAGATTTTTTTTATATTATATTATATATGGGAGAGGAGATGGGGAAAATCCAGTAACAAAGTCAAAGTTTAAATAACTAGTCAACTACTCCTAAAATTTCTTCCTTTTTCCTGTCTACTATTTAATATTATATGGATGCGGTGATTAATTTAAATTTACCTAGGATAAAAATATTAAATCTCGTCAAAATTTTATACAAAAACATTTTTACCACGATATAATTAGGGGTGTGAAAAATTGAATTGATCATAAATGAAATCAAAACAAGTGTTATTAGTTTATTGTAATTAGTTAATTGTTATTGGGTTAATAATTATTTAATAGTTTTATAAAAAAAAATATTGAATTATCCGTTCATTATTGATCTTCTTGATATTGAGTTATTGAATTAACCGATAATCCACTAAGAATATAATAATTTACTATTTTAGTTTTTAGCCATGCATGAATATCAAAAGAAAAATATTAATATAATCACTATATTACACTATAATTATAAAAAATTCTATACAATTAACACTACTTAACTTTCGCCTCTGCATTAATTACCTTTTAGGTTTTAATATTATTTTAATCTTTTTATTATTGTAATTAGTCTAATTTGCTTGTGTCGAGTTAAATTATTGGACAAATTATATATTTGTTTTGAAAGTATTTTTATCGTATTTAAATAAAAACTCGAATCTTAAAAACTTAAATTCGATAAAACTAATAATAAATATCTTATTAATTTGATAATCAATTTAGCATATTAATAAATTAAATCAAACCGATTGATACATCGATTTTATCAACTAAAGACTTGGCTTGCTTCGCCTGGCCCCACCCCATTTATTAATAGCAAAGAACTACTCCTTTGACTCTAATCATTTTTATATTATATAGTGAAGTTAATAAAGAGAAAGCAAGTGAGAGAATCCCTTTCAATGGAGTTTTTATCATTTATGAGATCAATGGAGATTTCTTACAACACAATTATAACAACAATTTGTGTTGTAATTTTGTTTTTCTATACATGGAAAGTGTTGAATTGGGCTTGGTTTGGGCCAAAAAAAATGGAAAATTTCTTAAGGCAAAGAGGTCTAAAAGGAAATCCATATAAGTTACTCTATGGAGATTTGAATGAATTGACAAAAAGTATAGTAGAAGCTAAATCTAAGCCTATCAATTTCTCAGATGATATAGCTCAAAGACTCATCCCTTTTTTCCTCAACTCCATCAACAAAAATGGTATGTCTCTCTTCGTCCGTTCTGTTCCAATTTATGTGATGTTGTTTGATTTTATACTGAGTTTCAGAAAGAGTTTTTGAAATTTGTATGTATATGTGACTATAAATATAATTTTTTTGGAACTCACTAAAAAAAAGTGAGCTATATTGATTAGGTGGGTAGTGTTTTTCTGTTTAGACTATAATCAAAATTTTGGAGACGCTTTAACTAAATTAAGGATTTTTTAGCCATCCTATATATATTTTATTTTTTTATAATTTTATACAGTTTTTCAATTTACTTGACATTCAAACATCTCTAACGCACAGCATTTGGGAGTAGCTATGTTATGCAAATATACTCTGTCATACTTTATGGATATTGGTGCTCCTGCCATCAAAAAAATTAGAGCATATATGATTTTCACTCTAATGAAAGACTAAATAGGGACACATGGTGCAATTTTATCCGTTGATCCGATATTTAATAAATGTCGGGTCGATGAATAAGATTATGATACGTGAATGTCTGTTAGTATAAAGGGTATGTACGCTCTAATTTTTTGACGACATGAGCACCAATGTCCCAAAAGCATGACGGAGGATATGTGTGTATATACTATTTACGCTTATTTGGGAGTATATTTGTCCTTTTTCCCTTTAATTCTTTGTCATATAAGAAGATAGTCTAGTTAAAATGTCCTTCTCTGTTTCTTTCATTTGTTTCATCATCTTTTAAGCTAGCGTTACTCGCAGGTCAAAGTTCTTTCATCTGGCTAGGCCCCTACCCAATCGTGTTGATCACGAAACCTGAACATGTAAAGGAGATTTTCACAAAGAATTATGTGTATCTAAAGCAAACACATCCCAATCCATTCACCAAGTTATTGGCTAAAGGTCTTGTAAGCCTTGAGGAGGACAAATGGGCCAAACACAGAAAAATCATCAATCCTACCTTCCATGTCGAGAAGTTAAAGGTTAATACTTCTTTTTTTTGTTTTTGTTGAAGTTATCTATTTATAACAAGCATTGCTGATTTTCTCATTTGTTTTGTACGTACAGCATATGCTGCCAGCATTTTACGTGTGTTGTAGTGAAATGATAAGCAAATGGGAGGAGATTGTTGCAGAGGAAACATCAACCGAGATCGATGTATGGCCAGACCTTGAAATGATGACCAGCGAAGTCATTTCTCGCACAGCATTTGGGAGTAGCTATGAAGAAGGAAGAATAGTATTTGAACTTCAGAAGGAACAAGCTGAGCATGTAATGGAAGTAGCACGTTCAATTTACATACCTGGATCTAGGTACAATAATTTAGTTATCATATTTCCACGTTTACCTTTCTTTGTCGTTACATAAGTACAATACAACAGAAGCTGTACTCTGCCTTTCTGCTAAAATGACTGTTGTATAGGTTCTTACCTACAAAAAGGAACAAAAGAATGCTGGAAATTGAAAAGGAAATTCAAACAACAATTAGGCGTATCATTGACAAAAGATTGAGGGCAATGGAAGGAGGGGAGATTAGTAAAGATGACTTATTAGGCATATTACTTGAATCCAATATGAAAGAAATTGAACAACACGGAAGTAAAGATTTCGGAATGACAACAATTGAAGTGATTGAAGAGTGCAAGTTATTCTATTTTGCTGGACAAGAGACAACTTCAGTGTTGCTCGTGTGGACAATGATTTTGTTGTGCTTACATCCCGAGTGGCAAGTACGTGCCAGAGAGGAGGTGTTGCAGGTATTTGGAAATGATAAACCAGATTTGGAAGGACTAGGTCGCTTGAAAATAGTAAGTACTCTACACAAGTTCTTTCGATAGTATGTTTTGTGTCCTCAATATAGTGGTACTTATTAGCCAAGAAATACTTATAAGCTTTTAGCAAACACCCCTAGTTCTTCTGCTAACTTATGCGATCCTTTCTTCACAGGTGACCATGATTTTGTACGAGACGTTAAGGCTATTCCCCCCATTACCAACATTTGGTAGAACGAATAAAGAAGAAGTGAAATTGGGAGAGCTAAATCTACCAGCTGGAGTGATACTCATAGTACCCGCAATCTTAGTACATTATGATAAGGAAATATGGGGTGAAGACGCAAAGGAATTCAAACCAGAAAGATTTAGTGAAGGAGTGTCAAAGGCAACCAGAGGACAATTCTCGTTTATCCCATTTGGAGGAGGGCCTCGAATTTGCATTGGACAAAACTTTGCGATGATGGAAGCAAAAATGGCATTAGCAATGATACTACAAAGGTTCTCCTTTGAACTCTCTCCATCATATACACATGCTCCATTTGCAATAGTGACTATTCATCCTCAGTATGGTGCTCCTCTGCTTATGCGCAAACTCTAAGATGATATTTTACACCATTCGTGTTGTATGGTCGATACTAATCTGTCACATGATGACTGAAGTCATGCTTTGAATTTAAACGTTAACGTTAAATTGCAGCTTGGTTAACATTATCAAAATTTATTCGTCATCTCTGATGAACTTCATATGTCCTCTTGGTGGAGCAAATGTGTAGCACATATGTATATTTCTGTTGCACTTCTATGTTCATTTTGCTTTGTCCATATGTAGGAATCAACCAAAACAACTACTGCTAAGTTTCTAAAGTGTTCTGTACTTTCTTGTTTTGTTTTGCCTGTATATACTTGCTCTTCATTACCTCTATATACCATGAAACATACTTGATAGTTTGATACATAAATAGACAGCTTTAATTTGGCGTCAGTTGAAATTTAACACTCCCAACTTTGACGATGCATGTATATATACCATCTAAATTTATGTGTCATGTTAGCGTCGAGTGTCCACCAGACACACAAATAATGAGTTGATGTGTCTAGACGTGCATTTTGAAAATTAAAATATTTCAAAGATAGTTGTTTATGTATGTATTATGCCATGTTAAGTTCTTTTTATTTTCTTGGGGCCATAACCTTATTATTCAATTTGGATCTCTAAACTAGTACTAACATAGTTTGATGGAATCAAGAGAAGTCACAAATCACAATCATACAACTACTTTTGTTTTGTTTTGTTTTGTTTTTATAAGCGAAAGAACCATTTAAACAATATATTTATCTTTTGTTTTGTTTTGTTTTGTTTTTATAAGCAAAAGAACCATTTAAACAATATATTTATCTTTTGTTTTGTTTTGTTTTTATAAGCAAAAGAACCATTTAAACAATATATTTATCTTTTTAACTTAATAGTATATCATAAGTAGATGTCCTATCTTAATTTAATATTTTCAGATCATTAATACAAATTGTATATAAAATCATATTATATTATAAGTGGAAAGCTTCAAGATGTGAAGTTGAATTACCTTTTTATCCATATACTAAATAAAAATGTTATATTCATATTACTTGATGATTTTATTTTTAAAAATATATTGAGCAATAAACTTTTTTTACTATTAATGAATTGAGAATATTTGAACAGCTATGAAAATTAAATAATCTAAACGTTATAGAAAATGGAGAGACAAACACTATTAATGAGAGTAATTAGGTAGAAATTTAAGTTGCACATTAACCAAACATAGTAACATTACCTTTACATTACTAGAATCTTAAAAGTTGTAGATTTCAATACATTGAATCCCATAGTTAATATATATTATTTTCAATGATAAGTACTTGAAAAGAAGCTAAAAAGACTAATTAATCAAAAGTGAAAGTATTATATAAATGCAAGAATAACTTTCATTTCTGTGAAGTCGCCCTCTCCATTTTATGGACTCTAAAGAAGAATATATTATTTCTCTCTACAGTTTTTTCTCAATCAATGTCAAAGTTAAAGGCTATTCAAATACGCTCTGAATATTGTTGGATTTGTCCAAAAGTTTCAGTTATGGATGTTGTTGGATTCGTCAAAGAAATTGTTAGTGCAGAGGAGCATTAATTTTTTTCAATCGAAGAATATACTCATGGCACTTATTATTTAATTTACTTGGTAGCGCTTAATGTGCATCACAACATTAATTTTGCGGTAAAAGATCTCTATATATTACTGATTTTACACATATTTCATTAACATGACACATAGTGTTTCACTTTTTCATTTTAATATTTTAGTTGTACTTTAGTTAGTTATTTTACTTTATAAGACTATGTGTGTAGATTGATATACTTGTCATTTACTTTTTATCGGAAAGGAGATATCTCGTAGAAGTTTGATTAATTAGTAATGTTGGTAGTTGTTGATATTCCTATCAAATGAATGATGATTGGCAGAGCCTCTTTATAAATTCTTTTTAAAAAAATTAACACAGAAAATTAAAGAAAAACTAGAGAATTAAATGATCTACCTTTGAGATATATATTTTATAAAGATAAAGTATCTTTCTATTTAGAGTTAACTGAATTTAAAAATTAAGTTACAATGAATGATAGGCTTCGTACATTATGATTTCTATTTATTTTTTGTTAAAGTAGATATCTATAATTTTATGATGATCGCTAATTTTGAGAAAAATAAAATATTTATTTGTTACCACATAAATTGCTCGATGCAGTATAAAACATCTTAAAAGTAGAGCAAGAATAAATAAATGAATAATGGTATATGCAAATAGTTTTTTTGATTTTGGATCTTAGAATCAAAACACCATATGAGATAATTATCAATTTTAAGAACATGTAATTTGCATTTTTTATTTTATAATATATAATATAACTTTAGAATATTGTTTATATACGATTTTCACAATTTTTATTTATTTATATGGTTACACGCGTGTCGTGCTTATCCAGAAACTAGTATATTGAAAAAGGTTGAACAATAACAAATATAAAGATGGAAACTAGGACAAAAGAAATAGTAATAAAATTAAGACATAAATGGGATGATGGGGCTTGTCCTGTTGGTTGGACAGGACCACAGACAGGACAAAATTATGAAACAAAATAATACTCACTAAACAGGCATAGCAGGATGTGTAATTTTTTTTTTAAAATTAATTTTTTATCTATGTTTAATATTTATATTGGATCTTTTATGGTTCTATTCAAGGGAAAATGTCCTCTAAAAAAAAGAATTTATGTCAAACTTTGAGATCTCAAATTAAGGACAGGAAATTCTAATTTATCCACTAAATTCTTGGTAATGAATGGGTTAAAACCTGACCAGATTAAGGTTTTATTTGGATGTAATTTGAAATCAGATTGAATTGAAATTTTGATTTATGTATATTTTTCTTAATAGAAAATCACACAAATTAATATATATATATATATATATATATATATATATATATATATATATATATATAAAGAAAAAAACAAATTAATTCTTACACAATCTTATCACTGAGAAAATTGTGATTCCTAAACAAGATACCAAAATATACTAATGCACCATATTGATAAAGCGTGTATCACTATATTTCTTTTATAACTATACACATATTTGCAATTACATACTTTTAAACTCACATGTTTTTATCAAGATCCACTAATCAATAATAGCAATATCATTTTTTTTATAGAGTACAAACAATACTTTAACTTGAACATGATTTTTTTATGTTTTTTACAAAATGTAAAATAATAATAAAAAGATAAAAAATTAGGGATAAGGCACAAATATTTTTAAATTATGATCGAAATTTCAGAGACACGTATAAATTAAACTAAGATCCTATTATCTCGATTTGTTTTTTGTAATTTTATACACTTTTTTTGACTTATATAAAATTCGAATATCTCCCACGCGCTGCATTAAATCACAGAGTGTGCAATGAATTTAAGGGTAATAAAATCTTAATTAAGTTCATAAAATTACAACAGAGAGTGTGCAATGAATCTAAGGGTAATAAGATCTTAATTTAGTTAATTTGCCTCTTGAAATTTTGATGATAGTACTTGTATCTCTAAAAATTATACAAAATATAAATAAACAAACATTTACATTTTAAATAAATTGAAACATCCCAACCCATTTAAAATTATGAAGAAAAGATTCCTTATGACTTGTGATCATTTTTGTATAGTAACTTAGCAAGTAAGAGAAAGCAGCTGAGAGAAGCTTTGTGACTTTGTGAAAATTGAGATGTTGAGCAACATAGTAGCAACAATATGTGTTGCAATTTTATTATTTTATACATGGAAAGTGTTGAATTGGGCATGGTTTAGACCAAAGAAATTAGAGAAATACTTTATACAAAATGGTCTAAAAGGAAATCCATACAAGTTACTCTATGGAGATTTGAATGAACTCACAAAAAGTGTAATAGAAGCCAAATCTAAGCCAATCAATGTCTCTGATGATATAGCTCAAAGACTCATCCCCTTTTTCCTTGACTCCATCAACAAAAATGGTATGTTTTCTTAGTTACAAAGATTTTGTGTAATGTGTACCAACTGTTTGGTAAAATGCCTGAATGAACTTTTGATGAAGTTGTGAAATGTTTATTCCTAGTTTTTTTTATGACCGTGGTATCTGGATCAGCTTTCGTACACCTCGACTAGTTTGTCCACTGACGCTAGGTCAGATGAGAAGAATCACGTGTTATTGTCTCTGTTAGGATTGAACCTGAAATCTCATGACTTTCAATTATTGACTTCATTGATGTTGAGAATATGAGTAAATAATTATGTTTTTAAATGAGATGGTCACACATTTTTAACTATCAACCACTAGGCCAAATCATTGGGTGCGTGAAATGCCTATTCGTTGTTTGTGAATTTCATCAGTGATTTTGTTGTTTTTCTGGGGAAAAAAATAAATCATAGCAATAACTAAGAGATATTTGCAGGTAAAAGTTCTTTTATGTGGCTTGGTCCATATCCAGTTGTGTTGATCACAGATCCTGAACATTTAAAGGAGATTTTCACAAAGAATTATGTGTATCTAAAGCAAAATCATCCCAATCCAATGACCAAGTTATTGGCTCAGGGTCTAGCAAACATTGAGGGAGACAAATGGGCCAAACACAGAAAAATCATCAATCCCGTCTTCCACGTCGAGAAGTTAAAGGTTCTACTTTATTACTCCTTCCGTTATAATTTTATGTCGTTACTTCTCTTTCCTCCATTATTTTCAACGTGATTTCGTCATTACTGTATTGCTTTTTTCAAACCTGTTTTGAATTGTTATATTTGACCTTTACTGGGTAGGGGTAGAGTCTATGCACACACCACCCTTTTCAGACCTCACTTGTGGGATTACACTGGATGTGTTATTGTTATTGTAGTTTGATTGGGCACGGGCGATGTTTAAGAAAATAAGGGAGTCTTTTGAATCTTGTAGTCTTAAACTAGAGATGTGTATAATGTACCAAAATATGTTTTGAATCTTGTGGTCTAAATATTCCATGTGGGATATTGGAGTTAAGAGAATTACTAAATATAGAAAGTGACGTTCTTTTTTGAAGAGACTTAAAAGGGAAGTGAGACAACTAATTGAATAAAAGAGAGAACCAAATTTAGATAAAACGGTAAATTTTATATGCCTTTGACTTAGTATTGCTTATTTAGCTGCCTTAAATTAACATTAAGAAGTTATCCATTTATAACAAGCACTTGCTGGTTTTTTGATTTACAAGCATATGCTGCCGGCATTTTATATGAGTTGTAGTGAAATGCTAAGCAAATGGGAGGAAATTGTTCCAACGGGAACATCATTCGAACTCGATGTGTGGCCAGACCTTCAAATAATGACTAGTGAAGTCATATCTCGTACAGCATTTGGGAGTAGCTACGAAGAAGGAAGAACAGTATTTGAACTTCAGAAAGAACAAGCTGAGTATGTAATCGAAAAAGGACAATCGATTTATATACCAGGATCAAGGTACAACAATTTATGTACATCACATTTCCACGTTCAGAATTTTCTTTTGTGCT
The DNA here is from genome assembly GCA_022817965.1 of Solanum lycopersicoides. NCBI lineage: Eukaryota > Viridiplantae > Streptophyta > Magnoliopsida > Solanales > Solanaceae > Solanum > Solanum lycopersicoides. The sequence continues at coordinate 91,837,270 of CM040624.1, read as the reverse complement.
TGCGAAATCTCTCTGTAATTAAATATGAAAAATCTTCTTAACAATTATTCACTAATAGACTTTTCTTGTTTGAATAAATTTGTTTATATAGGTTCTTGCCTACTAAAAGGAACAAAAGAATGCTGGAAATCGAAAAGGAAATTCAAACCACAATTAGGTGTATCATTGACAAAAGATTGAGGGCAATGGAAGCAGGGGAGACCAGTAAAGATGACTTATTGGGCATATTACTCGAATCCAATTTGAAAGAAATCGAACTTCATGGTAAAAAAGATTTTGGAATGACTATATCAGACGTGGTAGACGAGTGCAAACTATTTTATTTTGCTGGACAAGAGACAACTTCAGTGTTACTCGTATGGACAATGATTTTGCTGTGCTTACATCCAGAGTGGCAAGTACGTGCCAGAGAGGAGGTGTTGCAGATCTTTGGAAATAATAAACCAGATTTGGAAGGACTAAATCGCTTGAAAATTGTAAGTACTTTTCACACAAGTTCTTTTCTTCCAATCTTTGAATGATTACGTTTTGTGTCCTCAATATAATGATTCTACAGAACTGTCGAAGTTGACAAGAAGTGAACTAAGACCCCGATTGGCTTAACTAATTGAGGGTAGTTGATAAACATTACGTGTTGAAAATACTAAGTGTTGAAAACCATTTTATGTGTTGAAATTGATTTTACAAATAGACATTTATGTGTTAGAATAGAAGCATACACAACTAACATGTTCGGTAAAAAAGTGTCCATAAGTATTTGTGTTAAAATGGCTAAATGCTCTGAAAGCTATTCACAAAAGATACAAATGAGAAAGTATATTTACAAGGAGAAGGACGGACAACGGAAAGGAATGGAGAGGGAATTAGTCGTATTGTTTTGAGAAGATATTTACTGGATTTCGAAATACAGTAGCGATAAAATAGTACTTAAGAATTTTTAGTCATACCAAACGTGCTTTAAAAGGTATACACGGAAATTAAAAATCTTAAGTTGAGGCTAATCAACTTACAGATTTCGGTAAATTTTGGGTTAAAAGCAATTTGGTTAAAGCTTTACCCAAACACTCTCATTCTACTGTCAACTTATGCAATAATCTTCCCCTTAGGTAACGATGATCTTGTACGAGACGTTAAGGCTATTCCCTCCATTGCCAATATTTGGTAGAAGGACTGAAGAGGAAGTGAAATTGAGGGAGCTAAATCTACCAGCTGGAGTGCTACTTATTATACCCACAATCCTAGTCCATTATGATAAGGAGATATGGGGTGAAGACGCGAAGGAATTCAAACCAGAGAGATTCAGCGAAGGAGTGTCAAAGGCAACGAAAGGCCAAGTCTCATTTATCCCATTTAGCTGGGGACCGCGTGTTTGCATCGGACAAAACTTTGCAATGATGGAAGCAAAAATGGCGATAACAATGATACTACAAAGGTTCTCCTTCGAACTCTCACCATCATATACACATGCTCCATTTGCAGTAGTGACTATTCATCCTCAGTATGGCGCTCCTCTGCTTATGCGCAAACTTTAAGATGATATTTTACTGTCATAAGTGTTGTATGATCGATACTAAATTGTCACATGATGGCTGAAGTCATGCTTCGAATTTAAACATTAACGTTAAAATGCAGCTTGGTTACCATTATCAAAATTTATTGGTCAACTATTCCTTGGTCATCTCTGATGAACTTCATATTGCAACTCTAGGTTCATTTTGGTTTTTCCATATGTAGAAATCAACAAAAATTACTGCTATGTTTCCAAAGTGTTATGTACTTTCTTGTTTTCTTGGGCCTGTATATACTTCTCTTATTCATTTGTGTCTTAAACCTCTATATACCACAAAACATAATGGATAGTTTATTAGATACATAGATAGACATCGTAACTTGACGTCAACTGAAAACTAAACACTCCAACTTTGAGGATGCTTATCCAGACACCTTCAAATTTATGTGTCACACGTCAGCATCGAGTGTCCACGAGACATATTGGAAACGAGTTCAGGGTGTGTAGATGCGTATATTCAAAGTTAGAGTGTTTAATAGTTAGTTAAGATCAAGATAGTTATAGATATGCCAAGTTAAGTTCTTTTTATTCAATTTAAAGCTAAAGCCTATTTTGATGGAATACCTAACTACTTGCATTTGACTTCATTCATTTTATTACTAGTTATACTAATATACAGTAGTATGGACGGCTATTCGAAATCTTAGTGAAACACTAAATTTGTTATTTCAAACGCTTTTGTTGAAAAATATTAATTGAAGTGGTACCACAAGAATAGTCTAACATCACAACACAATGTAAAAAAGGAATTCAGCTTTAAAAATATTTATTAAAGTTAATCAAGTTAGATGTTATGCTGAAGAATGATACTGCTAGAGGTCTTATTTATGTATTCATTTGTGGAACACTTTTCTTCATGGCATAATACATAAATATATCCTTTAACTTGGCTTCGAATCACATTTATGCCCTTCAAATTGGGTGTGCATAAATAGACACTTAAACTTTTATAAAGTTGAACAAATAGACACACATGTCCTACATGTCATTTTTTGTCCTACGTGATGTCCTACGTGTATTGTGCCATGTATGACTCATGTGTTTATATATTTAAAAGTTGGATAGTTAAAGTGTCTGTTTATGCATTATGAAAGTTGGAGGTCAAAGTTAAAATTTGAAGTCAAGTTTAGGATCCAATATATGTATTATGCCTTTCTTTATTATGAAATTTGATTAATTGAGCCTTCTTAACCTCTATAAAACGATTTTCTTAATAATCAGACAATAGAACATAAATATATATAACTTACATAAATATATTTTATTACATATTAATTAGAGAATAATATTTTACTACCTGAAAAAATATTATATAGAGAAGTTTATTATGAGTTGCTTCACTTACTGCATAATCTTTAGTTACAAAATGTACATCACTCCTTAATTAATATTATATAGCTAGGGATTGGAAATATCAGTAATATCGATGAATGTAAAGAAAAGATCAACAAAATTATGAGTATTGTAAATTCATATGAAAATTTATGGAGATAATGTGTGAAAGGGCAATATCTATAATCTATATATATATAATAGGAGAGGAAAAGGTGTCACGTGTCAGCGCCACAAAAATCTCTAATTTTTAATCTTTAAATTCTAAATTAATTAAATAGAATTAATTTAATTTTTTTTATCAAAGGGAAAAAAGTTACAGTTTTAGAATACAAATTAGGATTTTTAAAAAATAAAAATGAAAAAAGAAACGTTACATTTTTTTTGGCAAGTTAGATTATTAGAATTTGAAATTTTAAAAGAACAATAAAATATATATAACTAAAAGCTTATTAACAAAAAAATTTATCTAATAATAATAATAATAATAATAATAATAATAATAATAATAATAATAATATTTTATAAAATAATGATAAAAATCTATCTATATATAATATCTATCTATATATAATAGGAGAGAAAAAGGCGCCACATGTCAAAGATGTGCGAAATGGAGATCTAACATGTGAGAAGGAAAAAAATAATCTAATGATAGTGTTTTTAAGGGTATTCTCACGTTCTTTTTCTATTTGTGTTGACAGAGTGAGAATTTTGTTACTGCGAAAATCTATACATCATATCAATGTTAGAATTCAATTATACTCTACAAAATCTTAAAAAGTAATTTGAATATTGATGGTTGCTATATAAATATTATAAAATGTTCTTTTAAAGGAAACATATTATAAACTTTGACATGTTTATTTTCTTTCTTATTTTTTTTAAGCAAGAAGTTATCAGAGTAATATTCTTGGTCTTGACCATGTTGACACACAATCGTTCTATTTTTGGCCTTATTTTATTTATATATATCATGCTTTATTAATATTTTTGACGTTCTTCACTTCATCCCAATTTTCTCATACAAGTATCTCATGATAATATATGGCAATGACTTTGATGCTTTTAACGTAGCTAAGGTATGATATATTTAACATTAGTTAGTATTCTTTTATTTTGCAAGATTGAATACTGAAAAATTTAATTGCTATGTTTTTTGAAAAATTAGTTGATGTACTCTTAAAAATTATAAAAAATGTGAATTTTAATATGATATTGATAATGAAGCAGTTGATTCATATACAATTAATATAACTCTGTTCGTCTGAATTTATATGAATTAGTTTGACTAAACACAAAGTTAATTAAATATTTTTTTAAAAAAGTTATGGTCTAAATAAATTGTAAATATTTGTAATTTGATAGATCATCATTTTAATTTTGTTGACCATCGTATTAGGAGATTGAGGTTTGTAAAAGGGCTTATTTGAATTGTGTGTTGAGACGTAGTCTCTAATGACTATTCTTTAGTTTCTTTCTGGAATTTTTTTTAAGATATAGGATGAAGGTTTAACATTGCATTAGTTTAAAATAAAATAATTTGCACATTAAAACAATTGAAGAGTTTATTGATAAAATTTAAAATAAACCAATTCAATGAAAATAATAAGATTTTAGAAATAAAATATTATATATTTATTTTAAGAGTAAATATATTTATATTTATTTATATCATATTACAAATAAACTAATTAATATTTATGCACCTTATTTTTCATATTGGAACTCAAAAACATTAGATACTTTAGATGTATTCTTGACTTTTTTTAATTAAGTATATATAACATTAATCAAAGATTAAGGTTGCAAATGACTTATTAATCTGCAAATTCACACGTGAAACTTCTGTCAATATATTTATGAATTGAAGAGTCAAACTATTATTTTAACTTTTTGAAACATAGTTATTCAGTTGTTAATTTCACAACTTTTTAATTGGAGGTGCATTGTGTAAAGAATCAGACTAATATATATATATATATATATATATATATATATTACTCATATTACATTTTAAATCATCTACGCAACGCGTGGGCACGTATACTAGTTAAGAATAAATGTATAACACATAAATATACCCTTTTACTTAACTTCAATTTACATTTATACCCTCCAACTTTGAGTGTGCACATATAAACACTTAAATTTATATATAGTTGAACAAATAGACACACGAGTCTTATGTGTTACAATACACGTGGGACACAATTTCCATATAGGATGCCATGTAGGACATTTATGTCTATTTGTTTAATTTTATACAAGTTTAATTGTCTACTTGTGCACACCCAAATTTGGAGGGCATAAATATAAAATGAGGTCAAGTTAAATGATATATTTATGTATTATACCAAGAATAAATGTCAAAATTTTACTAAATGAGACAAGTTAACAATTTATTAGAAATGAAATAACTACTATATGATCCTTTATGTACCTAAGTAAGACGAATCAAAGAGAGGCGCAAATACAAAGTGAATGATACAAATAAACACTTGAATTGTACCTCAATTCACGTGATCTGGATGTATTTCACGCATTTTGCTAGATAGAATTCAAATTTCATATTTGTGCGAGATTCGGCCTTTGTGTGAAAAAAATGTGAAGTTAATTCTCCATCTTAGTAAGCTTATAGTCTCCTAAAGCTAGTGATGTTGATGAGTTAGTGCATTGTATTGTGAAGTACTATAATTAGTAAGAAAATAAATGAAAGTCACACAGTTCTATAACTACTTGCATTTGACTTTCATTCATTTACTTACTACTTATAGTACTATTTAGTATAGTATGTACCGCTGTTGACACCCAATTTTGGCCTAACATTTTAAAAATTTGTGATTTTTAATTTTTTTTATTTAAGAGTTCAAAATACTTTTTATATATAATTTAAAATAAGTTTATCGATAACTATCCTTATTTGTCAAACTTTAGGATTTTTATTAGTTAATTTTAATTATATTTTTTCCATAACAATACATTTAAATATTTGTTTTTATTTTTATTCTTATTAAATTATTATTATTTTATTTTATTTTTTTTTCTTGCAAAATTCACGTTATTAGTCACATTTATTTTATATATTTAAATTCATTTAATTTCGTTATATTTGTTTTTATATTTTACACAATTGAAAAAAAAAAACAATTTAAATATTATAGTTGAATTTTGCATACGAAGATTAATTAATAATTTTGGGCCTACAATTTCAAGCCCACACATTTGGGCCCATTGCATTTCATTTATTTAGGTTAAAATGGATAGTGGATAATTTTTAGACTAGGGGATGAAACTTTCCTAAATAGAAAAACCCTAAAAGTTTCTCCTCCTATTTTTTGGCAAGGAGTAAGCCGCCACCCGAACCTTCTTCCTCATTGTTGTAATCTCACTGTTCTCATTTTTTCCGGTGAGCTACAAACAGTCCACCACCGCTCTCATCTCCATCTTCTCCATTTCGCCGGAAAACATCCTCGTCTCCACCAAAACCCCGTTCATTTTCTTCTTTTTCCGACAGTCACCGGACCCAACATCTCTCCTATTCGCTGCTGCCGCCGGCAGCTCTCTCCAACCAGCAAACCCCATCTCCATTCACCATTTTTTCCGGCTAAACAATCTCTAAATGAGTTCACCATCTGAAACCACCCAAAACCCACCACCAAATCACTGCCAGAAGCCATCAAACAACACCTACTTCCAGCGAACCTGCTGCCAGCCAGCCATTACCGGCGAACCTCCAAGCTCCGGCGAACAAAGATGATGGATTCACATGCCATTTTTATCATCTCTCTCCAAGCTTGGTTTGTTTTCTTTTTCTATTAAAAAAATGAATTTTATTTATTTATTTATTACTTTAAGAAGTTATAGTTGATAGGAGTATATGTTAAGATATTTTAGTTATTTATATAAAGCTCTTCAATTGGATTGTTTTATATTTAGTTGTTTAGATATATTTCGGTGAATTTTATGTATAAACCATTCTTTGATTGTCATTCATTATTATATTATGTTATTACTTATAATGTTTAGTATTACTCGTCTTTATTTTATGAATATGTGTTGTATAGATTTGTTTTGTTCCTGTCTGCCTTGATTGTAGTTAGGTGTTGCTTCTTTGTTTTTCTTACTCTTTTATTATTTTAGCATTATTATGGATATTTATGTGTTGGGACTGATTTAAGTGTTTTAGCTTTCCATTTGCTTAATTTGTTATGTTTTTTTTTATGAGGCTAGATTAATCCGGTTTTATTTTGATTTTTTCCAAAAATGTTATCACCATTATTTGTCATAGCTTGCCACCATTTGTTGTTTCGAAATATCATTTCGTCACCTTTGTTTCTTTATTGTATTTAAATTTATTATGTTATAAGTTAAAAGGGCCAATGAAAAAACTCTCCGTCGGTTTTGGAGGCCTATTCAATATTAAAAGACGGAATTTTTTAGTTTAATTTCATATAAATTGTTTGTTAAAATTGTTAAAAGGGCCAATGAAAAAACTCTCCGTCGGTTTTGGAGGCCTATTCAATATTAAAAGACGGATTTTTTAGTTTAATTTCATATAAATTGTTTGTTAAAATTGTTAAAATGGCCAATGAAAAATCTATCCGTCGGATTTAGAGGCCTTTCCATTTTAAAAGACGGAAATTTTAATTTAAGTTTATATATTTTATATGTTGAAATTGGCCGATGAAGAAATTACCGTCGATTTCCAAGGCCTCCAATGTTAATAAGACAGGTTTTTATTTTTAAGTTATTATTTTAGTTATTCAATTTTATTCATATTTATTTATTACTAATACTTTTACTAAGTGTGTTTACAAGTACCTCAGAGTTGCTTTCCATTGAAGTTATTCGAATTAAGTTCGAATTATACTCTTTATTCAATATTTTATATATATTACGTTGGCAAACTCTAGGCCGTTTCTTTTATTTTCTTATTTTATTATTGGTGTATATTGCATGTTTATTATATTTGTACATTATTTTATTTTCTCCTCAATTTGAAAGAAAATGAACTCAGTCGTGAACCACATTTGTGGATTCCGAAGGATGCCTAATCCCTTCCCTTCGGAATAATTTGAACCCCTTACCTAGAATCAATTTGGTTTCGTAGACTATATTTTAAATTAATTTATTAATTGGTTTCCTAGTTTTTTCCTAAAATTAGGTGGCGACTCTTTTAAAACTCGTTTATTTTTTAAAACTTTCAAAATTGAATCAATTCAATAATTTTTCGAGTTGCCGCGACGTTTCGCCCTATTTGAACAGAGTGGGGATGTAAACAGAATGGCGACTCCGCTGGGGACATATAGAGGTTCTAACCATTATGTGTTTATTTGTTTTCAAATTGAGGATATTATTCTTTTGTTGTGTCATTCATTATATCTTATATATTTTGTTGATTATTTGCATATTGTACTCAGTATTCATTCATTTGTTATTGTATATTTTTATTGCATTTATGACATTTTTCAACATGTATGTATAGTATATTAAAGAACGGTTTTGCGGAACCGCAGACCAGACTTTTCTATACTCAACCATTTTTTGGAATAATCGGCAATTTATTGGTTCGTCATGCGTCCAATGGTTGTCGTGAGTTCCAGCCTAAGTTGTCCGCTTGGGTTCCCAGTCATTCAAAGCCCACTCTTAGTCATCTAGTGTAGAGCGAAGTTAAGATCTTATATTAAGCATAACACAAGACTCGGTGCACATTTGTATAAGACTTGTATTCATTATTTGTATGCTATGTGATATATTTCAGTTTGTCTTTAATTAAAATAGTATTTACGTGTTTAATTCATTATTTGTGATATTTTGCATTATCCATTATGAACAAGAACTAACACTCTTACCTTTTGAGTTGTTCTTCTTCAGAGCGAAATGTTGATTTATGTCCGAATTCAGAAATTATTATTTGTTCGAAGTTGCAAGAGACAAGAGGATTAGCGAAATTAAAGTCCTTGCATTTCTCAATTATATCAAGTCAAAACGATAAATTAGGGGAGCATTTGACTATGAGGTGGCACCCATTTATTTTTATTATTATTTTGCATGATGGTCCTGCTCTCACATATTTCTCATATTTTTTTAGGAATACCGTCCCCGACATCAGTCGGGGACGGTCATATCAATGTTTGGATCTCGTGAAAATTGGGAGGAGACAGTTCCGAGAAAACATCCAAAAAGAGTATACGTAGAAATTACTGTGAAAATTTGCAGGTTACATTCAAAAGACAGTATAAAGATTGAAGATTAAAAGACTATAAAACATATTGGTGCGGAAAAAATCATGACTACAAATTTTAGTGGCGCTAGACCTAGAAATTTATTTGAACTGTCTAAATCTTTAAATTATTATATTCCTTATTTGGACGAACTACGCGTACCTGATTCTCATTTTAATGAGATACGTAGGCAACCCTTCTTGGGTTCGGTATTATCTTTTCCAAAAGTAAAAATAAAAAAATAAAAAAAAATAGTTTGTTAATATTTTCAAAGTTATATCTGCATGAACTACGCACACCTGATTCTCATCTTAATGAGATACGTAGGCAGCCCTTCTCGGGTTCGGTAATCATTCTTTCAAAAAAAAAATAAAAAAAAATTACTTGTACATACTGTAAGAGTCATGTCTTCAGCTCGGTTGCGACCTATGTAGTTAAGAGCATGTGAATATATTTGATATGATGGAAAAGACTGACTTTGCGGTAAACTATAGATTCTTGTGGTACCTCTTATTTGTACTTTTGTGATGCTTGAAAATTCTCTTGCATGCAATCAAGATAAGAATAAAACTAACCTTATGTTTCATGTGCATTGTATGGTGAGATTTTGATCAAAGTTCAATTGTGTTACACTGTTGATCTAGAACTTGACCTGAATGTTTTTCGAGGCGAAATCCTGAGTAATGTTTGGTTTGAGAAAGGATTGTAGGCCTTTTTTGACCCGATTGTGCCTTTCAAAGCCTACCAATTACATTAATCCCTAGTTTTCCCACTTTGAGTCTGAAACCTTTCTTTGGACAACCACATCTTAATCACTATCCTTTTAAGTGCTTACAAGCACTATCCTCTCTTGGCCCAACCTTTTTGAGTGCACCAAGAATGTGCAAATTATAAGAGAAGATCCATGTTTGAAATTTCCGAAAGCAAAGATATCGAGTCTCCCAAAGTCAAGAAAACAAAAGACTTCTAGAGAAAAAAAAATAAAGGAAGAAAGAAAAGGTGAAAGAAATAAAGAAAGACAAAAATACCCTTACAAGGTCAATGAAAGGTGGAAAGGAAAATACTCCAACAAAAAGGAGAAAAATTTATAAGCAAAGAGAAAAAAAATTTGGAAAAGCTTCAAAAAATGAGAACTCAAAAGAAGTCGAAACAAAGGGAAAAAAAGAAGAAGAAAGGAAAAGAGTAAAAAATGAGAATTCAAAAGAAGTTGAAAGGGGGGAGAACAATGAAAAGGATCTAACGCCAAAGGCGTACTAATCATAAAGAGCACAAATTCTGTGTGACGCTCAAGGAGGAATTAAGTCACTTTTATCCCAAATAAATATCCTACCCATCCCTAAGCCTACGTTGCAAGCCAATGACAAGCCCTACATGATGTCATTCCAAATGTTCTCACATTAGTGGAGATTTACATAAGGGTCAAGCATATGGTATCACAGTTGTATGCATTGAACATTCTTGTGAGTGTGAGTGAACTTTGGAAAATGTCCTAAAATCAAATGTTTCAAATACGTGTGAAATAGGACAAGTCTTTTTCGTGAGGGCACTTGAAATATGAGGATTGATACAATTCAAAACCTTTGTTTGAAACAAGATGAACGGATCATGTTGATCCTTAAGTATATTGGAGGTACCACTTGAAGCTGTAGGAATTACCTTAAATTCAATCTTTTTTTAAAAAAAAAAAAAAAAAAAAAAAGGGAATGAGAGATTTACCTGCAATCTTAACTGTTGGTACCAATTGTAGTGAAGGTTTGACTATCTCATCACATTCTTTATTTTTCAAAAAAAGAAAAGAAAAAGTGAAAAAATACTCATTCTTTAATATTTTAAAACCTTTTTAAGAATCTTTCAATTTTATTAAAAAACAAAAAATAAAAAAAAATTTGCCTTTTGAGTTGTTCATTGTAAAAAGTGTAATCGGGTTAATCTCGTATGTGTGAGAGTCCTATTTTACTTCGTGGATTGTCCGTCCCAAAATGTGACATGTTTTTTTTATATCTCTAGGCTTTGGATATCACATGGAATATTATTTTCCTATTTCATCATGTTCATATTGTACATTTTCTACTGATGATCTTCTTTCAGATTCTTTGCAGTATTCATCATCTACAAGTTTGGAACTACATTTGACCTGATTCCTTGATTAACAGGATATGTAGGCGCCACGACGGCTCGGTCATATACCCAGTGTGATTATTATTTCTCCTTACAATAAAAACTGGGACAGAATTTTTGAAAATATCTCAAAAATTCTCAATAGAGGTGTTATCGCCAACAAGTCAAAATTGAAGATCATTTTGAGATTTGTCAAAATTCTAACTGGGACAGAATTTTGAGGAAGACCTCAAAATTCTGATAAGTACTGCGAGAAGATTGATAGCAACTACAAAAATCATGCATTGAGAGTCAATATTCATGCATTGCAGAAAATCATGCATTGAGAGTCAATATTCATGCATTGCAAAAAATCATGCATTGAGAGTCAATATTCATGCATTGCAAAAAATCATGCATCGCGAGTCAATATTCATGCATTGCAAAAATCATGCATTGAGAGTCAAAATTCATGCCTTGCTAAACGACATGCATCGAAGAGTGATATGCATGTATCGCGAGTTAATTCATGCATCGAGAGTTAATATTCAGCCATCGCGAGAAGATTTCATACCTCGCGGAAATTCACGCATAGCGAGAAGATTTTATACCTCGCAGAAATATTCATGTATCGCAAGAAGATTTCATACCTTGCGAAATTCATGTATCGCAAGAAAATTTCATACCTTGCGAAATTCATGCATAGCGAGAAGATTCTATTCCTCGCAAAATTTATGCATTGCGGGAAAATATTCATGCCCCGCAGAAAGATCATGCATCGCGAGTCAATATTCATGCATTGCAAAAAATCATGCATCGCGAGTCAATATTCATGCATTGCAAAAATCATGCATTGAGAGTCAATATTCATGCATTGCAAAACTATCATGCATCGCGAGTCAATATTCATGCATTGCAAACAAAAACAAAAAAAATCATCATGCATCGCGAGTCAATATTCATGCATTGCAAAAGATCATGCATCACAAGTTAATATTCATGCATCGCGAGTTATTATTCACGCATCGCGAGAAGATTTAATGCCTCGCAAAAATTTATGCATCGCAAGAAGATTTCATACCTTGCGGAATTTATGCATCGCAAGAAGATTTCATACCTTGCGGAATTTATGCATCGCGAGAAGATTCCATCCCTCGCAAAATTCATGCATTGCGGGAAGATATTCATGCCCCGCAGAAGATCATGCATCGAGAGTTAATATTCATGCATAGCGTAACATCATGCATCGCGAGTCAATATTCATGCATAGCGGAAAATCATGCATCGCGGAAGATCATGCATCGCGAGTCAATATTCATGCATTGCAAAAAATCATGCATCGCGAGTTAATATTCATGCATCAAAAAAAAAATAAAAAATCATGCATCGCGAGTCAATATTCATGCATTGCAAAAGAGCATGCATCGCAAGTTAATATTCATGCATCGCAAGTTATTATTCACGCATCGCGAGAAGATTCCATCCCTCGCAAAATTTTATGCATCGCAAGAAGATTTCATACCTTGCGGAATTTATGCATCGCGAGAAGATTTCATCCCTCGCAAAATTTTATACATCGCGAGAAGATTCCATCCCTCGCAAAAGTTTATACATTGCCAAGAAGATATTTGCATTTAAGACGCATCTATTCGGAGGTGAAGGATGTGCACCATATCTTTTCAACGTTCAAGTCGGTGGAAACTTGCGTTGAAAGATATTTGCATTTAAGACGCATCTATTCGGAGGTGAAGGATGTGCACCATATCTTTTCAACGTTTAAGTCGGTGAAAACTTGCGTTGAAAGATATTTGCATTTAAGACGCATCTATTCGGAGGTGAAGGATGTGCACCATATCTTTTCAACGTTCAAGTCGGTGAAAACTTGCGTTGAATGATATTTGCATTTAAGACACATCTATTTGGAGGTGAAGGTTGTGCACTCTATCTATTCAACGTTCAAGTCGGTGGAAACGTGCGTTGAAAGATGTTTACATTTTGTCCTACCGATGGACATACATTCAAAATACTATCGATGGATCATCATTTTTTTTTTTCATTCGTCCTACCGATGGACATACATTTCAAATCCTACAGATTGATCATCATCTTCATTCGTCCTACCAAGGGACCTGTATTTATCTCCATTTATCGCAGCATAAGAGATGATACCCTTTTTCTTTTAGTTTTGTCTATAATAATGAGTTTTATCTTTGTTTTTTTTAGAACATTCTAGAGGATGCACTCTCAGAGGAGCCACATGTGCGAATTACTTCAACAAAGACGCAACAAAGCGTGGAACCTTTTAGAAACGAGTTCGGGATTGACTTTCCACCGCGAACTTCTCTAGAAAGGTCATGTGTTTGGTCAAAATTGGGTTTGTCAATTTTCGTTGTCCATGATTTCTTTCATCAATCATACACAACGAAAGGGACAGCTGTTGACACCCAATTTTGGCCTAACATTTTAAAAATTCGTGATTTTTAATTTTTTTTATTTAAGAGTTCAAAATACTTTTTATATATAATTTAAAATAAGTTTATCGATAACTATCCTTATTTGTCAAACTTTAGGATTTTTATTAGTTAATTTTAATTATATTTTTTCCATAACAATACATTTAAATATTTGTTTTTATTTTTATTCTTATTAAATTATTATTATTTTATTTTATTTTTTTTTCTTGCAAAATTCACGTTATTAGTCACATTTATTTTATATATTTAAATTCATTTAATTTCGTTATATTTGTTTTTATATTTTACACAATTGAAAAAAAAAAACAATTTAAATATTATAGTTGAATTTTGCATACGAAGATTAATTAATAATTTTGGGCCTACAATTTCAAGCCCACACATTTGGGCCCATTGCATTTCATTTATTTAGGTTAAAATGGATAGTGGATAATTTTTAGACTAGGGGATGAAACTTTCCTAAATAGAAAAACCCTAAAAGTTTCTCCTCCTATTTTTTGGCAAGGAGTAAGCCGCCACCCGAACCTTCTTCCTCATTGTTGTAATCTCACTGTTCTCATTTTTTCCGGTGAGCTACAAACAGTCCACCACCGCTCTCATCTCCATCTTCTCCATTTCGCCGGAAAACATCCTCGTCTCCACCAAAACCCCGTTCATTTTCTTCTTTTTCCGACAGTCACCGGACCCAACATCTCTCCTATTCGCTGCTGCCGCCGGCAGCTCTCTCCAACCAGCAAACCCCATCTCCATTCACCATTTTTTCCGGCTAAACAATCTCTAAATGAGTTCACCACCTGAAACCACCCAAAACCCACCACCAAATCACTGCCAGAAGCCATCAAACAACACCTACTTCCAGCGAACCTGCTGCCAGCCAGCCATTACCGGCGAACCTCCAAGCTCCGGCGAACAAAGATGATGGATTCACATGCCATTTTTATCATCTCTCTCCAAGCTTGGTTTGTTTTCTTTTTCTATTAAAAAAATGAATTTTATTTATTTATTTATTACTTTAAGAAGTTATAGTTGATAGGAGTATATGTTAAGATATTTTAGTTATTTATATAAAGCTCTTCAATTGGATTGTTTTATATTTAGTTGTTTAGATATATTTCGGTGAATTTTATGTATAAACCATTCTTTGATTGTCATTCATTATTATATTATGTTATTACTTATAATGTTTAGTATTACTCGTCTTTATTTTATGAATATGTGTTGTATAGATTTGTTTTGTTCCTGTCTGCCTTGATTGTAGTTAGGTGTTGCTTCTTTGTTTTTCTTACTCTTTTATTATTTTAGCATTATTATGGATATTTATGTGTTGGGACTGATTTAAGTGTTTTAGCTTTCCATTTGCTTAATTTGTTATGTTTTTTTTTATGAGGCTAGATTAATCCGGTTTTATTTTGATTTTTTCCAAAAATGTTATCACCATTATTTGTCATAGCTTGCCACCATTTGTTGTTTCGAAATATCATTTCGTCACCTTTGTTTCTTTATTGTATTTAAATTTATTATGTTATAAGTTAAAAGGGCCAATGAAAAAACTCTCCGTCGGTTTTGGAGGCCTATTCAATATTAAAAGACGGAATTTTTTAGTTTAATTTCATATAAATTGTTTGTTAAAATTGTTAAAAGGGCCAATGAAAAAACTCTCCGTCGGTTTTGGAGGCCTATTCAATATTAAAAGACGGAATTTTTTAGTTTAATTTCATATAAATTGTTTGTTAAAATTGTTAAAATGGCCAATGAAAAATCTATCCGTCGGATTTAGAGGCCTTTCCATTTTAAAAGACGGAAATTTTAATTTAAGTTTATATATTTTATATGTTGAAATTGGCCGATGAAGAAATTACCGTCGATTTCCAAGGCCTCCAATGTTAATAAGACGGGTTTTTATTTTTAAGTTATTATTTTAGTTATTCAATTTTATTCATATTTATTTATTACTAATACTTTTACTAAGTGTGTTTACAGGTACCTCAGAGTTGCTTTCCATTGAAGTTATTCGAATTAAGTTCGAATTATACTCTTTATTCAATATTTTATATATATTACGTTGGCAAACTCTAGGCCGTTTCTTTTATTTTCTTATTTTATTATTGGTGTATATTGCATGTTTATTATATTTGTACATTATTTTATTTTCTCCTCAATTTGAAAGAAAATGAACTCAGTCGTGAACCACATTTGTGGATTCCGAAGGATGCCTAATCCCTTCCCTTCGGAATAATTTGAACCCCTTACCTAGAATCAATTTGGTTTCGTAGACTATATTTTAAATTAATTTATTAATTGGTTTCCTAGTTTTTTCCTAAAATTAGGTGGCGACTCTTTTAAAACTCGTTTATTTTTTAAAACTTTCAAAATTGAATCAATTCAATAATTTTTTGAGTTGCCGCGACGTTTCGCCCTATTTGAACAGAGTGGGGATGTAAATAATAGGTGTGTAGTAGGTCTCTATGATAGTTTAAGCGTGTAACCGACTGAATTCATTACAAGTTCAAGGGGGGGAATTTAATCCTTGTCCCAAATTGAAATGATAACTTGTTGACAATATCAGGCAGTGATGTCTTCTGATATACTTGTGTTTATCATGTGATTGTGTGTTATGTGACTGTCGGTGAGATTGGGTACCACACCTAGTACGCATTATCGATTGACTCGGGTATCACATTTGGTACTAGATATCCTTCGGTTAGCTTGGATACCATGCTTGGTATATATCACGAATCCGACCTTCCCTAAGTGTCACTCATACTAATTCTTAGTGGGAGAACTAAATAATTTATAACATACATCACTGAGTAACAAAAAGGAAAGAGTTTCAACACTTAAAAACAAGACAAAATTCATAATTTAAAACCATAGTAATAAAAAATTGTGTAAGAACCCCTAAAAACTGAAATTCATGTACCAAATATTTATCTAGTCTAAAATATGGGGATGCACACCCAAAATAAAAGAGCTAAAGAGCTAGGGAGTCTAAGTTCGGAAAATGGACTAACAAAAACAAGATGAATCTATGGCAGATGAAATAAGATAGATTTCCCTGGAATCACTAATACTAGGATCAAAGTTGTGATCGCAAAACAACCACTGAAAAATGCAAAGAAAAAAAAGTACAATATTAGTCACAAAATTTCACAATGTACTACTAGAATCATCGCCTAGTACCAGTTATACAAATAATGAACAAGTAACATAACTTAA
>CM040624.1:91770173-91819593 GCA_022817965.1 Solanum lycopersicoides | reverse complement strand
GGAAGATATTCATGCCCCGCAGAAGATCATGCCATCGAGAGTTAATATTCATGCATAGCGTAACATCATGCATCGCGAGTCAATATTCATGCATAGCGGAAAATCATGCATCGCGGAGATCATGCATCGCGAGTCAATATTCATGCATTGCAAAAAATCATGCATCGCGAGTTAAATATTCATGCATCAAAAATAAAATAAAAAATCATGCATCGCGAGTCAATATTCATGCCATTGCAAAAGAGCATGCATCGCAAGTTAATATTCATGCATCGCAAGTTATTATTCACGCATCGCGAGAAGATTCCATCCCTCGCAAAATTTTATGCATCGCAAGAAGATTTCATACCTTGCGGAATTTATGCATCGCGAGAAGATTCCATCCCTCGCAAAATTCATGCATTGCGGGAAGATATTCATGCCCCCGCAGAAGATCATGCATCGAGAGTTAAATATTCATGCATAGCGTAACATCATGCATCGCGAGTCAATATTCATGCATAGCGGAAAATCATGCATCGCGAAGATCATGCATCGCGAGTCAATATTATGCATTGCAAAAAATCATGCATCGCGAGTTAATATTCATGCATAAAAAAAAAAATAAAAAATCATGCATCGCGAGTCAATATTCATGCATTGCAAAAGAGCATGCATCGCAAGTTAATATTCATGCATCGCAAGTTATTATTCACGCATCGCGAGAAGATTCCATCCCTCGCAAAATTTTTATGCATCGCAAGAAGATTTCATACCTTGCGAATTTATGCATCGCGAGAAGATTTCATCCCTCGCAAAATTTTATACATCGCGAAAGATTCCATCCCTCGCAAAGTTTATACATTGCCAAGAAGATATTTGCATTTAAGACGCATCTATTCGGAGGTGAAGGATGTGCACCATATCTTTTCAACGTTCAAGTCGGTGGAAACTTGCGTTGAAAGATATTTGCATTTAAGACGCATCTATTCGGAGGTGAAGGATGTGCACCATATCTTTTCAACGTTTTAAGTCGGTGAAACTTGCGTTGAAAGATATTTGCATTTAAGACGCATCTATTCGGAGGTGAAGGATGTGCACCATATCTTTTCAACGTTCAAGTCGGTGAAAACTTGCGTTGAATGATATTTGCATTTAGACACATCTATTTGGAGGTGAAGGTTGTGCACTCTATCTATTCAACGTTCAAGTCGGTGGAAACGTGCGTTGAAAGATGTTTACATTTTGTCCTACCGATGGACATACATTCAAAATACTATCGATGATCATCATTTTTTTTTCATTCGTCCTACCGATGGACATACATTTCAAATCCTACAGATTGATCATCATCTTCATTCGTCCTACCAAGGGACCTGTATTATCTCCATTTATCGCAGCATAAGAGATGATACCCTTTTTCTTTTAGTTTTGTCTATAATAATGAGTTTTATCTTTGTTTTTTTTAGAACATTCTAGAGGATGCACTCTCAGAGGAGCCACATGTGCGAATTACTTCAACAAAGACGCAACAAAGCGTGGAACCTTTTAGAAACGAGTTCGGGATTGACTTTCCACCGCGAACTTCTCTAGAAAGGTCATGTGTTTGGTCAAAATTGGGTTTGTCAATTTTCGTTGTCCATGATTTCTTTCATCAATCATACACAACGAAAGGGACAGCTGTTGACACCCAATTTTGGCCTAACATTTTAAAAATTCGTGATTTTTAATTTTTTTTATTTAAGAGTTCAAAATACTTTTTATATATAATTTAAAATTTATCGATAACTATCCTTATTTGTCAAACTTTAGGATTTTTATTAGTTAATTTAATTATATTTTTTCCATAACAATACATTTAAATATTTGTTTTTATTTTTATTCTTATTAAATTATTATTATTTTATTTTATTTTTTTTCTTGCAAAATTCACGTTATTAGTCACATTTATTTTATATATTTAAATTCATTTAATTTCGTTATATTGTTTTTATATTTTACACAATTGAAAAAAAAAAACAATTTAAATATTATAGTTGAATTTTGCATACGAAGATTAATTAATAATTTTGGGCCTACAATTTCAAGCCCACACATTTGGGCCCATTGCATTTCATTTATTTAGGTTAAAATGGATAGTGGATAATTTTTAGACTAGGGATGAAACTTTCCTAAATAGAAAAACCCTAAAAGTTTCTCCTCCTATTTTTTGGCAAGGAGTAAGCCGCCACCCGAACCTTCTTCCTCATTGTTGTAATCTCACTGTTCTCATTTTTCCGGTGAGCTACAAACAGTCCACCACCGCTCTCATCTCCATCTTCTCCATTTCGCCGGAAAACATCCTCGTCTCCACCAAAACCCCGTTCATTTTCTTCTTTTTCCGACAGTCACCGGACCCAACATCTCTCCTATTCGCTGCTGCCGCCGCAGCTCTCTCCAACCAGCAAACCCCATCTCCATTCACCATTTTTTCCGGCTAAACAATCTCTAAATGAGTTCACCATCTGAAACCACCCAAAACCCACCACCAAATCACTGCCAGAAGCCATCAAACAACACCTACTTCCAGCGAACCTGCTGCCAGCCAGCCATTACCGGCGAACCTCCAAGCTCCGGCGAACAAAGATGATGGATTCACATGCCATTTTTATCATCTCTCTCCAAGCTTGGTTTGTTTTCTTTTTCTATTAAAAAAATGAATTTTATTTATTTATTTATTACTTTAAGAAGTTATAGTTGATAGGAGTATATGTTAAGATATTTTAGTTATTTATATAAAGCTCTTCAATTGGATTGTTTTATATTTAGTTGTTTAGATATATTTCGGTGAATTTTATGTATAAACCATTCTTTGATTGTCATTCATTATTATATTATGTTATTACTTATAATGTTTAGTATTACTCGTCTTTATTTTATGAATATGTGTTGTATAGATTTGTTTTGTTCCTGTCTGCCTTGATTGTAGTTAGGTGTTGCTTCTTTGTTTTTCTTACTCTTTTATTATTTTAGCATTATTATGGATATTTATGTGTTGGGACTGATTTAAGTGTTTTAGCTTTCCATTTGCTTAATTTGTTATGTTTTTTTTTATGAGGCTAGATTAATCCGGTTTTATTTTGATTTTTTCCAAAAATGTTATCACCATTATTTGTCATAGCTTGCCACCATTTGTTGTTTCGAAATATCATTTCGTCACCTTTGTTTCTTTATTGTATTTAAATTTATTATGTTATAAGTTAAAAGGGCCAATGAAAAAACTCTCCGTCGGTTTTGGAGGCCTATTCAATATTAAAAGACGGAATTTTTTAGTTTAATTTCATATAAATTGTTTGTTAAAATTGTTAAAAGGGCCAATGAAAAAACTCTCCGTCGGTTTTGGAGGCCTATTCAATATTAAAAGACGGATTTTTTTAGTTTAATTTCATATAAATTGTTTGTTAAAATTGTTAAAATGGCCAATGAAAAATCTATCCGTCGGATTTAGAGGCCTTTCCATTTTAAAAGACGGAAATTTTAATTTAAGTTTATATATTTTATATGTTGAAATTGGCCGATGAAGAAATTACCGTCGATTTCCAAGGCCTCCAATGTTAATAAGACAGGTTTTTATTTTTAAGTTATTATTTTAGTTATTCAATTTTATTCATATTTATTTATTACTAATACTTTTACTAAGTGTGTTTACAAGTACCTCAGAGTTGCTTTCCATTGAAGTTATTCGAATTAAGTTCGAATTATACTCTTTATTCAATATTTTATATATATTACGTTGGCAAACTCTAGGCCGTTTCTTTTATTTTCTTATTTTATTATTGGTGTATATTGCATGTTTATTATATTTGTACATTATTTTATTTTCTCCTCAATTTGAAAGAAAATGAACTCAGTCGTGAACCACATTTGTGGATTCCGAAGGATGCCTAATCCCTTCCCTTCGGAATAATTTGAACCCCTTACCTAGAATCAATTTGGTTTCGTAGACTATATTTTAAATTAATTTATTAATTGGTTTCCTAGTTTTTTCCTAAAATTAGGTGGCGACTCTTTTAAAACTCGTTTATTTTTTAAAACTTTCAAAATTGAATCAATTCAATAATTTTTCGAGTTGCCGCGACGTTTCGCCCTATTTGAACAGAGTGGGGATGTAAACAACCGCTATTCGAAATTTAAGTGAAATTTTATATATATCATGAGTTAATTGAGAGGAAGCAGGTCATAAGATTCAAAAGTCTTTCATTAGTGATTTGTTGTTGAAATTTCTTTATGGAGAATGCAATAAATCATACTCCCCTTTGTTCTAGTTTATGTGTTGTAGTTTGACTGGATACGAAATTTAAGAAATATTATACATCTTTTGTGATTTTTTAGCCAAATAAGTGAGATCCGACGTGGATAAAATGTTGATAGAGTCATTAAATATCTCTCAAATAATGAAACGTGTCATTCTTTTTTAGACTGATTAAGAAGGAAAGTGTGCCAAATAAATTGAGGTAGAGGAAGTAGCAAAAACTTGAGTTTTTTTTATTTTTTCTAACCAAAAATTGAATTGATTACTCTCAGGTAAAAATTCTTTTATGTGGCTAGGCCCATATCCAGTAGTGTTGGTCACAGATCCTGAACATTTAAAGGAGATTTTCACAAAGAATTATGTGTATCTAAAGCAAAATCATCCCAATCCAATGACCAAGTTATTGGCTCAGGGTCTAGCAAATATTGAGGGAGACAAATGGGTCAAACATAGAAAAATCATCAATCCCGCCTTCCACGTAGAGAAGTTGAAGGTTCTACTTATTACTCTTGTTGTTGTTTGTTCTTTTCTCCATTATTTTCAACGTGCTTTCTTCACTATTATATTTTCTTTTCCAAGCTTGCTTTGAATTGTTATACTTGAACTAAGGGTCTTTCGAAAATAACCTTTCTACCTTCGTAAGGTAGGGGTAAGTCACTGTCCTACCCAGATTCTACTTGTGGGATTACAATGGATGTGTTATTGTTGTTGTAGTTTGATTATTCAGAGACGATAATGTTTAAGAAAATAAGGAAGACTTTTGATTCTTGTAGTCTTAAACTAAATATGTGTTTATTGTACCGTAATATGCTTTAAATCTTGTAGTCTGAAACCTGCCACGTGGGATATTAGAATTAAAGAATTACTAAATATAGAAAGTAGCGTTCTTTTTTAAACTGACTTAGAACGGAAGTAAGGCAACTAATTGAATAATTGGTAGAACCAATTTTAGAATTTAGAAAAAATGGTAAATTTCCCACGCGACTTAGTATTGTTTATTGAGATGCCTTAAACATTAAGAAGTTATCCATTTATAGTTAGTTTTTTCATTTGTTTACAGCATATGGTGCCAACATTTTACGTGAGTTGTAGTGAAATGCTAAGGAAATGGGAGGAAATCGTTCCAAAGGGAACATCATTCGAACTCGATGTATGGCCGTCAGACCTTCAACTATTACATTATGACAAGGAATTATGGGGTGAAGACGCGAAGGAATTCAAACCAGAAAGATTCAGTGAAGGAGTGTCAAAGGCAACAAAAGTACAAGTTTCGTTTATTCCATTTGGCTGGGGACCTCGAATTTGCATCGGACAAAACTTTACAATGATGGAAGCAAAGATGGCAATAGCAATGATACTACAAAAGTTGTGTTTCAAACTCTCACCATCATATACACATGCTCCATTTGCAGTAGTGACTGTTCATCCTCAGTATGGCGCTCCTCTGCTTATGCGCAAACTTTAAGATGATATTTTACGACATTGGTGTTGTACGTTGATTGAGATACATCATTTGAATGATCAATATACTAAATTGTTGTGAGATCGCGGAAGTCATTGTTCGAATTCAAACATTAACTGCAGTTTGGTTAATGTTATCAAAGTTTTTTAGCTTTTGATATGGTTTGTGCTCTATCTCAAATCTCCTATTTTTCCTTATGTTTAACATTTTGGTGGAGGACAATAGTTCCTTTAATTGCACTTTTTTTCCTTCAAATTAATGAGTTGATTTTTATTTATCTTTTTCCTAAGCAATCGAGTTTATGTTTAGTGGGACATAAGTTCTTTCAGGACTCAGAACATAACTTGTGAGATATGTAGCCGTGATTCCAAAATCATCATTCGAAGATGCAATTTGGGATCATGATTTGAAATCAAATCCAATTTCTTCAAAAAGCATGATTTGGGATTCCAAATAGTGCTTTCAATTTTATTTTTAAAAAAAATATAAAACTGGACCCATGAGTTTATATTTTGCAAAAGATAAAACACCAAACATTTTAAATTATTAAAAAAAAAACAAAAAAACTAAACATTGTCATGTGAAGGAATAATATTAAACAATAACTAGGCACTACTATTATTGACTAGAGAATCTTTATAAAATTATGTGTATTTGCAATTTATAATAACAAACATTTATTTATTAAAAGAATATGAAAATATGTGATTTATTAATGTTACGCCTTAGGATATTCCGATATCTTATTTATGAACTTTAGTTTGCTCATTTGATAAGATCGTATGAGGATTGATGAAAGTCTGATAGTTTTCACAACTTATTAAATTTTCGTGTTTACGAGGAAAAAAAATACAAGGTAAGAAATTCAAAATCATGGAAAAGTCTTGCCCCTCGTTCACGCACTAGTCTATATTTTGTCAATCAATCATCCTATTTGTCCACAAATTTGACTAATTGGGACAAATACCTTTATTAGTTGTGGAAAATTCATCAAATATACACCCCATCTTGTCGTTGAATTAATTGAAAGGCATAATACATATTTAACTATCTTAACTTGCCCAGACAATTACTTTAATTTTGAAAATACAAATCTAGACATCACAAGTCGTCCATACTGTGTCTCGTGGACACCCCATATTGACGTGACACATAAATTTTACAATTGTTTAGATGATTGTTTTTGTAAGTTAAAGTGTTCAACTGACACAATGAAGATGCATTAAGCCATCTGGATATACATCTGTTTTATTTATCAGCCGAGTCCAAGTTAAAGTGTCAATTTATTATATAATTATGACTAATATAAAAGTAGGTACTCTTAATTAATTTTTCATATTTATAAGGGAAAAAAAAGTACTTGAGAGAAGCTTTTTTGTTAACTTCATATGGAGTACTTATCACTTGTGGGAGTAGAGATGATAGCAACAACTTGTGTTGCAATTTTGTTAGTAATATATACATGGAAAGTGTTGAATTGGGCATGGTTTAAGCCAAAAAAACTTGAGAAATACTTGAGAAAGAGTGGTCTTAAGGGAAATACATACAAATTATTCTATGGAGATTTGAACGAACTCACAAATAAACTCAATGAAGCCAAATCTAAGCCTATCAGTTTCTCTGGTGATGTACCTCAAAGGCTCATCCCTTTTTTCTGTGACTCCATCAACAAAAATGGTAATCATATTCCTTTCATGGACCAATCATATAATCTTTGTTTTTATATAAGACTTGAATTCAGGATCTTTGCCTGATCTGATATCATGTTTAAATGTGTGACCATCTCATCTAAAACGTGGATGTAGTCCACTAACGGCCATTTCTAGCTCAAATAATGTAATTTTGGGAGGAGTTCCGTAGTTCGTCTCTAGAATGTGTGATGCTAGGTTGGGATTTGGTGAACCAACTGGTCGCTCCTCTAGTTGAAGTACCGTGACATAGTATAATAGAGTTTATGAATTCTTAATTCTTGAAAAAAAACAGCTTATTGAGTTCTTGATGAATTATTTATACGTATTAAATAGATTTTTATAAACACAAATACAGAGTTTGAACTAAAGGTAGTACTAGTTTTGTTGAACTCGTAGGCGATATATCACTTACAATCTGTTTTAGTATAGGCTTTGCTTTTTTTACTAATACAAAACTGATAAATATTCTGCAGGTAAAAATTCTTTTGCCTGGCTAGGCCCCAAGCCTATAGTATTCATCACAGAACCATCACTTATAAAGAAATTTTTTGAAAAACATTATGTGTATCACAAGAATAAGCATTCAAATCCATTCGCGAAGTTATTGGTTCAAGGTCTCGTTACCCTTGAGGAACAGAAATGGGCTAAGCATAGAAAAATCATCAATCCCGCCTTCAATTTTGAGAAACTGAAGGTTATACATACTAGTATATCTTTTTGTTTTTGCGTATAGCTAGTATATAGAACTCAGTGATCATGAATGAAATTAACTTTGTCTACGTAACAGCATATGGTTCCAGCATTTTATCAGAGTTGTAGCGAAATGCTAAGGAAATGGGAGGAGGCTGTTCCAAAGGAAACATCAGTCGAGCTCGATGTATGGCCACACTTTCAACTAATGACAGGTGAAGTCATTTCTCGAACTGCATTTGGGAGTAGTTATGAAGAAGGGAGAATAGTATTTGAACTTCAGAAAGAACAAGCTGAGTATGTAATGGAACAAGTTTTTTCGATTTATATACCAGGGTCGAGGTACGTACAATATTAAACTATTTGATCAAATTTTTTGTTCATACTTCATAGCATAGAGAATTTACTTAGGTTTGTATTATAAGGTTCTTGCCTAGTAAGAAGAAGAAAAGAATGGTGGAAATAGAAAAGGAAATTCAAACGACAATTAGGCGTATCATTGAGAAAAGATTGACGGCGATGAAAGCAGGGGAGACTAGTCATAATAATGAAGACTTATTAGGCATATTACTTGAATCCAATACGAAAGAAATTGAACAACACGGAAGCAAAGATTTCGGAATGACAACAATAGAAGTGATTGAAGAGTGCAAGTTATTCTATTTTGCTGGACAAGATACCACTTCTGTGTTGCTCGTATGGACGATGATATTACTGTGCCTACATCCAGAGTGGCAACTACGTGCCAGAGAGGAGGTTTTGAATGTATTCGGAAATGAAAAACCAGATTTTGAAGGACTAAGTCGCCTCAAAATTGTAAGTACGTTTAACAGTTTCTCTCATTAGTGCACTAATTCTAATGCCAACTTATGTTATACATGTTTGTTTTCCTTAGGTAACAATGATCTTGTACGAGACGTTACGGCTGTTCCCCCCAGCACTGTTATATGGTAGAACGAACAAAGATGAAGTCAAATTGGGTGAGCTGAGTCTGCCAGCTGAAGTACTACTCATTATACCCGCAATCTTAGTACATTATAACAAGGAATTATGGGGTGAAGACGCGAAGGAATTCAAACCAGAAAGATTCAGTGAAGGAGTGTCAAAGGCAACAAACGGACAAGTGTCGTTTATTCCATTTGGATGGGGACCCCGAATTTGCATTGGACAAAACTTTGCAATGATGGAAGCAAAGATGACAATAGCAATGATACTACAAAGGTTCTCCTTCGAACTCTCTCCATCATATACACATGCTCCAGTTGCAATAGTGTCTATTCATCCTCAGTATGGTGCTCCTCTGCTTATGCGCAAAGTTTAAGATGATATTTACGTCATTTGCATTGTACGTTGATCTACATGCATCATTCGAATGATCTATACTATATTGTGGCGAGATCACGGAAGTCATTTTAAAACATTAACTGCAGTTTTGTTAATGTTATCAAGGTTATTTAGCTTTTGATTGATTTTTTTTTCCTTAGCAATCGAATTTATGTCTAGTGAAACACTTCCTTTAGCCCTTAAAGGCTAAGGAGAGGGTGCCCCTCGCATCGTCGTTGCTCGCTCTGCCTCGGCATGCCTATTCTGAACATGTGAGTCCACATCGCACCATCAGATGAAATTTTCACATCTTCATACATGTATTTTCTTACAAACCAAGTATTTTGTTGGAATATTCTCCTTATAGTATAGTCATTGTGCGATTTCGTTGCTGACTTTTGAGTTCGCTGAAGTTATTAAAGTGTGAGGTACCACTACTTCTTTAATTGGTATGATTTTGTTGCTAAAGTGTGAGGTATGAGAAAAATTTTATGGTGTTTGAGGCACACCATGTCATAGTTTTATGAGGGTTTATTTTAATAGATAAAATTCATTTTGTAGGTCTATATCTTTATAACTTTTCCATTTCTCTTCTCACTCCTCTAGCACACCTTCTATTCAACCCCCTTCAATATAGAATACTTTGTAAAATTTTAAATATATTTCTTACACACACAAAAAAAAAAAACCTAAAATTAGTAATTTATTATCTCTTTGCATATTATTTCTTCAATTCTTCAATATAAAAATAGTAATATCCTAAAAGTAGTAATTTATTTTCTTTATTGTTTTGATAATTCATAATGTTCATTTGTTAAAAATCAAATAGAGATAAATATATTAATTTAGATTTAAAGTCAAACAATTACGTTTTTTTTAAAAAAAAGTTAAATTAAGATTTTTGCTCTTAACCTCATACAAATCAATTATATTATTTATAGGACAAAAATAATTATTTAAAATTACTTTTAAATCGACAAAATCAAAATATAATTTATTTATTTTTTCATTTTTACTCTCTCTATTAATTTATTATTTTTTGTTCTCTAAATTCAAGCTATAAAATATTCTTTAATATATTAACCAGATAAGAACTGCAACTAATAATATTTTAGGTTGAATTGCAACTTAGTGAGAAGGTTATATTTTTGAACAAACACAATGAGTTGCACTTCTTATCATGTCAATATAATAATAAAAAAATATTTTTAAAATGTCAATTAAATTTCACATAACTTGAATTTTCAATAGAGTATGTATGTAGGAGTTTATGGATGATTTTCGATTTTTGGATTACATGAAAATAGAAACAAAACTTATGTAATTATTTGTGAAGATTACATATGGTCTTTCTGTTATATTTTCTTGTTGGAGAATATTGAATACATTTAAGTGTTTACAAAATTTGAAAATTATGAAACTATTGAGAAGAGAAAAAAAACTGATTTTATACTCCTTTTGTATTAGTTATTTTACTTTTTTTACATGCTCTTTAAAAAATTATTATTAAAAATGATAATTTACTAATTTACTCTTTAATATATATATATATATATATATATATTATATATATATATATATATATATACACACACACACTAGATAATCGAAGGCCCGTTCACGAGCCCAATATAATTAATTATCTTTACAATTTTAATTTTTTTTAACCTAAATTCACATATTATTTTATTACAATTTCTAAAATTTTATAGCATTTAAAAAAGTTACAAAAATTCCCTATCAGATACATCTCTCTCCTCTATCAGATACATCATCATCTCCTCTCAAATACATACATATCCTCTCTCGGATACATCTTCATCCCCTCTTGAATACATTTCTATCATTTCTTGGATACATCTCTCTCCTCTCGGTCTCGGTTTCATCCGTGAGCTATGTGCCTGCAAGTTTCCTGAATAGCAATGTATCATGACCGATGTATTCACATGTCTGCTGATAAATCTAAATTTTTTTAATTCTAAGAATTTTTTTGTAATTTGAAAAAGAGTAAATATATAATTTAATTAACTCTTAAAACTATGAAAATTTATGTCATTTCAAATTTAATTTATATGACATATTTTTCTCTGTAGTCAATTTCAAAAGAATGATGTACTAATATATTTAATAACATTTGACTTTAAAATATACATGTTATTCTTAGTAAGAAGATTTATAGTCTATGAACATCTATGGTTTGTTCAAATAAACATTATATAAATCGAAATGGAGTGAGTGTTGGGAAATTCGGGTAATTTCCCTACAAAACGGAACAACTTTAGTGAAATGAACCGGTTCAAATGAACTGAACCGGACAGAACACTAACAAAGATACCCGACAAGTAATATCGAATATTAACTGAAAAGAAGAGAAAAGAGACCGAACAATTTTAATAATGGAGTTCAGCCGCGAAAGCTTAATCTCCGAGCACCGCTCAAAGCAGCCTGCTTTTATTAGATAGAGAGAAGAGATTACAAATGGTGCATTTTACAATGAAGGAGGAGGGGTTCTTTTATAACCCCAAATTCTCCTTCACAATACATAAAACTCCGATGTGGGACTAAATAATTAGCCAAAGAGTCAACAAATCTCCACCTTGGCTTAATATCCAGTCCCACCAAATACAAATCTTCTCAAACAAACAAATAATAAAAGCAGTTTTCACGTTGCTTCCAAATTTGCGCCGTGAGGCGCCAACTTCAAATGTGCAGGACATTGACCAAGTCTAAACAGTGTTCAAACTTGGCCTTTGTAACCACCTTGGTCAGCATATCTGCGGGATTCTCCGTAGTATGAATCTTCAACAGAAGTATCTCCTCTTCTTCGAGAATTTCCCTCACAAAGTGATAGCGAACATCAATGTGCTTCGTCCGTGCATGAAAGACTTGATTCTTTGCTAAATGAATAGCACTCTGACTGTCAGAATAAACCTCAAGTTGTTTCTGACCAACTCCCAAGTCTTTAAGCAACCCATGAAGCCAAATCGCCTCCTTTACAGCCTCTGTAATCGCCATATACTCTGCCTCTGTCGTAGACAAAGCCACCGTTGACTGTAAAGTAGACTTCCAACTAACTGGCGCTTTTGCTAAAGTGAACAAATAGCCAGTTGTAGATCGTCGCTTATCCAAATCACCTGCATAGTCAGAATCACAGTATCCAACTATGCATTGACCAAGTGATTTATCCTGCTCGAATACCAATCCAATATCTACGGTATTTTGCAGATACCGTAGAATCCATTTCACAGCTTGCCAATGACCCTGGCCTGGATCATGCATGTACCTGCTAACAACACTAACAGCCTGTGAAATATCTGGTCTCGTACACACCATTGCATACATCAAGCTTCCAACTGCATTTGCATATGGGACTTTCGCCATGTATTCTCGCTCTTCATCAGTCGTCGGAGATAACCGGCTACTCAGTTTCAAATGAGGAGCAAGTGGGGTACTCACGTGTTTTGTATCTTCGTGCATACCGAAACGTCTTAGTACCTTCTTCAAATACTGCTTCTGTGACAGCCAAAGCTTGCCTCTCTCTCTGTCCCTGTTTATCTCCATGCCGAGAATCTTCTTGGCTTCCCCCAAATCCTTCATCTCGAACTCTTTACTCAACTGAGCCTTCAGTTTGTCAATCTCAATTTGGCTCTTTGCTGCAATCAGCATATCATCAACATATAAGAGTAAGTAGATGTAGGAACCGTCTTGAAGCCTGCGCAAATACACACAATGATCGTATTTGCTTCTCTTGTACTTCTGACCCTTCATGAAACTATCAAATCGTTTGTACCACTGTCTCGGAGATTGTTTCAGTCCGTACAATGATTTGACAAGTTTGCAAACCCAATTCTCTTTATCAGCAACCTTATTTCCTTCTGGCTGAGTCATATAGATTTCCTCCTTCAAATCACCGTGTAGGAACGCGGTCTTCACATCAAGTTGAGCTAGCTCCAAATTCAACTGCGCTACCAAGGCCAACATAATTCTAATGGAGGAATGTTTAACAACTGGAGAAAATACCTCATTATAATCAATTCCCTCCCTTTGAGCGTAGCCTTTAGCTACCAACCTTGCCTTGTAGCGAACATCGTCTTTATCGGGAAATCCTTCTTTCTTTGCAAATACCCATTTGCATCCAATTGCCTTCTTGCCTATCGGTAGTTGTGTCAACTTCCACGTCATGTTCTTCTTGAGGGATTGCATTTCCTCTTCCATTGCACCTGCCCAATTGCCACTTTCTGAACTTCGTATGGCCTCTGGGTAGGTGGATGGAACATCTTCATCTGAAACTGGAAGTGCATAAGCTACCATGTCAGTGAAACGAGCGGGCTTTTGGATCGCTCGTCTCTGTCTTCTAACTGCAATTGGCTCCGATTGCTGTAGAGGTTCTTGGGTAGGAACCTCTTCCTCATCTGACTCTTCTTCTGCCGTAGGAGAGTCACTCGTGGTGCTCCGTGCTGGGATCACCACTGTCTCCTCAAACTCCACCTGCTTCGGAGTACACGCCACCTGTTCAGGAGTACTCTCAGCATCTTCTGGATTTACCTTCTTTAACATGGCAGATTCATCAAAGGTAACATCTCTGCTTATAATTGTTTTCTTTGCCTCGAGACACCACAGACGGTATCCCTTCACTCCAGCATTGAATCCCATGAACAAAGCCTTCTTTGCCCGTGGATCCAACTTTGATTCAATCACATGATAATATGCAACAGAACCAAAAACGTGCAAAGTATCATAATCAGTTGCAGGTTTTCCAGACCATACCTCTAATGGAGTTTTGCCATCAATAGCAGATGATGGCAAACGATTGACGAGATGTTGAGCATATGTTATCGCCTCAGCCCAAAATTTTCTGCCTAACCCAGCATTAGACAGCATACAACGAACTTTCTCCACAAGTGTCCTGTTCATACGCTCTGACACCCCATTCTGTTGCGGTGTTTTCCTGACGGTGAAGTGCCGAACTATGCCACAGTCTTGGCATACCTTAAGGAACGGATCACTCTTGTATTCTCCACCATTGTCTGTTCGGAGAACCTTGATCTTCCTTCCCGTCTGGTTTTCAACTTGAACTTTCCACTTAAGGAAAATTCCAAGTACATCATCTTTGTTCTTCATAGAAAACACCCAAACTCTCCTGGAAAAATCATCAACAAAAGTTACAAAATAATGCCTTCCTCCAAGAGACGGAGTCTTGGCAGGTCCCCATACATCTGAATGCACATAATCCAGAATACCCTTGGTATTATGAATTGCAGTGCCAAACTTCACTCTTCGTTGTTTTCCAAGAACACAATGTTCACAAAACTCAAGTTTGCAAGTCTTCGTACCTTTCAACAATCCTTGCTTGGCAAGAATTTGCAAAGATTTTTCACCAGCATGTCCCAACCGCATATGCCACAGCTTCGTTGCCTCAGTATCTTTCTTGGTGCAAGAAGTTACTGTTGTTACTGTCCCGACCACTGTACTACCTTGATAGTAATACAGATTGTTCTTTCTCACACCCTTCAACATCACCAACGCTCCAGAAGTTGCTTTAAGAACTCCATCTCGCATCGTTATAACTAGGCCTTTAGATTCTAAAGCCCCCAATGAGATGAGATTCTTCTTCAACTTTGGCACGTACCGCACATCTCGCAAGATTCTGGTGGATCCATCATGATTCTGCAGTTTGATTGAACCTATTCCGGTTGTTTTACATGAATTATCATTACCCATGTAAACAACTCCGCCATCGAGATCCTGAAATTCAAAGAACCACTCCCGAATGGGACACATATGATAGGTACAACCTGAATCCAATATCCACTCATCTGCATGTGATGTTGTAGGAGCGACCACTAAAGAGATATCTGATTCCGCATCGCTTTTGCATTCTGCAACATTGGCGTCTTGCGGAGCCTTCCCTTTCTTCTTCAACTTTGGACAGTCTTTCCTCCAGTGCCCTTTCTCATGACAGAAAGCACACTCATCTTTGGCAATGTCTCGACCTTTTGATTTGGACCTTCCTCTTCTCCCTTTTGTCTGGTTTTGATGACGACCTCTTGCCACCAATACTTCTTCTGATGTTGTTGCCTTTGTTTTCATCTTATCCTGCTTTCTCAGTTCATGACTATATAAAGCAGAACAAACAGCATCTAACGACACATTCTCCTTTCCGTGAAGTAACGTTGTCTCCAAATGTTCAAATTCATCGGGAAGAGATGATAACAACATCAAAGCCAGATCTTCATCATCGAATATGACATCTAAATTAAGCAAGTCTGCTACTAATTGATTAAACATAGTGATATGTTCATTCATAGTAGTACCTTGTTTGTAATCAAATCGGAACAACCTTTTCTTCATTAGGAGCTTGTTCTGTCCACTCTTTTTCAGAAACTTGTCCTCCAATGCCTTCCACAATTTGTATGCAGAAGTCTCATTCTTGAAAGCATACTTTTGCTCCCTGGATAGACACGATCGAATTGTTCCGCATGCCAACCGATTAATGATTTTCCAATCTTTATCTTCAACTCCTTCTAGTTTGACTTCTTCAATAGCAATATCAAGACCCTGCTGGAAAAGGGAGTCCAAAACCTCCCCTTGCCACATACCGAAATGGCCCGTACCATCGAATATTTCAACCGCCAACTTCAAAGTAGACATCGGGAATCTTGACCATGATGACGAGGCACCCGATGTCTTCGGTGGAATATTTGCAACAGACTCCATTTCTTGATCTTTATTTGCCATTACAGACTAAAAAAAAATATTGGATATTACAACAAAATTCAAATAATCGAAGGCTTCTACTGAGACAAAGTAATTCCTTTCTGGTGTGGAAGATCAGGCGAAACTGCAACCACAGAGCATACTCAGACAGAACTCTGACTTAGAAAAAACTTTCGACGCAAAAGGACCAAAATAATTCTTTTCTGATGTGGAAGATCAGACTCAGCTGCAACCACAGAGCATACTCAGACAGAACCTTGGCTCTGATACCACTTGTTGGGAAATTCGGGTAATTTCCCTACAAAACGGAACAACTTTAGTGAAATGAACCGGTTCAAATGAACTGAACCGGACAGAACACTAACAAAGATACCCGACAAGTAATATCGAATATTAACTGAAAAGAAGAGAAAAGAGACCGAACAATTTTAATAATGGAGTTCAGCCGCGAAAGCTTAATCTCCGAGCACCGCTCAAAGCAGCCTGCTTTTATTAGATAGAGAGAAGAGATTACAAATGGTGCATTTTACAATGAAGGAGGAGGGGTTCTTTTATAACCCCAAATTCTCCTTCACAATACATAAAACTCCGATGTGGGACTAAATAATTAGCCAAAGAGTCAACAGTGAGTACAAACTTTAGTTTAGTTTTTTAAAAAAAACTATTTTGTTGTTTAACAAAATTTAAAATGAAAATGCTAAACCTTTTTCACAATTATGTTTTATAGTTTTTCTTTATCAATATCTAGTCGATGATAACCAAAATTTTAATATAAATAAGGTAATAAAGTAGCTTAATTCTGGAATTCAAGTATTGATATTAATTGAGAAAATATTTATTTATAAATTGAAAAGCATTCATAATCTAACATTTAATATGATTCATACTCTCGACGAATGACACTAATTTATCATGATTCAATATTGTAATAAGAAGTAGAAATCAAGACTAAAAAGTGCAACTCACTATTATATGAAGGTCAGCCCGTAGTTTATCTATTGTGGAAGTTTCTAAAGTATATGATATATAATTTTATGACAAATAAATTTTTGATCCCAAATATTTATACTATTTCAAAATTTATCCCGTTAATTGGTTATGTATTTTCTTAAACTACAATTATGCGGTCATTATTTATTAGTTCGTACATTATCAACTCTATATTCTTCTTCTTCTTCTTTTTTATCTCTTTAGAATTGTGTTATTTTTGTTTTCTTATTTAAGCCACAATTTTTAAAGATAAACTAAATATTATTTTGGAGATAAAATAAGTTAAATAACACTCTATGAATACTTATGTTTAAAAAACATTATATATAATTAAGACGGAAATTACATACATGGAAGATTGTAGGATTATACTGAATATGTTATAGTAGTAGTAAACATAGATGAACAATTTGAATTGTCAAGAGTATAAAGTAAAAATATTTTTCAAATTATTATTATAATCAAACAAATACAAATTAATTTTTAAAAATAAAATAACATGAGTTTGTGGGCCACACATGAAACAAAACTTTTTTCGACTTTTGAAAAGGAAAATTGGATTCTTCTAGAAAATTATTTTGACAATTAATACAATTATAAATTTAGAACTTTGCCAATAATAATATTTAAAATTACAAAATTGTTATTGGACGTCCTCATCTTGGCTCTTCTATATAATAGAAATATATATAAAAATTTACAAATTTTGTTTATACTTTCAAAAAGAATAAATTTCTTGGGTAACGGAAAAAAATGATAGTTTAATTTTGTTAATCGTTAAATAATTTTAATAATTATTTTTAGTAATTTAGATAACTAATATAAGATATAAAATAATATCGAATGCTAGGAGTATGATGAATTAGGCTAAATTTTATACTTCTAAAATTATTTAAAAATAAGTAAAATAGCAAAATTTGAACTAATAGCTAAAAAATCAAGAAGTTGAAAAGTTAAAATAATGGGAAAAAAGTTGAAATGTATGAGAGAGAAGGAACTACAACAATCTAGTTTTTAATTTTTTTTTCGTTACTTATTTTTCTTCCTTGCCTGATATGATATTATGTTTGCATAATCACATTATTTTCATAGACCAATCACATATATTTTTTTTATATAAGACATGAATCCATCAGGATCTTTGCCTGATCTGATACCATGTTTAAATGTGTGTGATCATGCAAACTATTAAAGGGAGCAAACTTTTGTTTGCCGAATTACGTCTTCGACTTCAAGCAATTGTTGAAAAGTTGTGGTTGTCCACTAACAATTATTTTCGCTTAATAATGTAATTTTAGGAGGAGTCGGTAGTTTGTCACTAGATCTTCTTGTATTTGAAGAGAATGTGTGACGGTAGGTTGGGGTTTGATGAACCAACTGGTCGGTCCTCTAGTTGAAGTATTGTAGCATAGTATAGTTCTTGTAAAAAGGTTGTGCCCAATAGAGTCAGGCGGAGCTAAGATTTTGAGTTTATGGATTCTGGATACTCGATATAGAGTTTGATTTACTGTCACTTTTTTTTTACTAACACAAAACTGCTAAATACTCTGCAGGTAAAAATTCTTTTGCCTGGCTAGGAACCAACCCTATAGTATTCATTACAGAACCAACACTTATAAAGAAGATTTTTGAGAAAAATTATATTTATCACAAGAATAAAAATTCTAATCCATTCGCGAAGTTATTGGTTCAACGTGTCCTTACCCTCGAGGAACAGAAATGGGCTAAGCACAGAAAAATCATCAATCCCGCATTCCATTTTGAGAAACTTAAGGTAATACATACTACTAAATTTGTTTGTTTTTGCGTATAGCTAGTATATACAACTTAGTGATCATGAGTGAAATTAACCTGTCTACATATATAACAGCATATGGTTCCAGCATTTTATCGGAGTTGTAGTGAAATGCTAAGCAAATGGGAGGAGGCTGTTCCAAAGGAAACCTCAGTCGAGCTCGATGTATGGCCACATTTTCAACTAATGACAGGTGAAGTCATTTCTCGAACTGCATTTGGGAGTGGTTATGAAGAAGGAAGAAAAGTATTTGAACTTCAAAAAGAACAAGCTGAGTATGTAATGGAACAAGTTTTTTCGATTTATATACCAGGGTCGAGGTACGTACAATATTAATGTATTCAAACAAATGTCTACTTCATAGTTCATATATAGCATCGAAATTTACTTAAGATTTTATTTTTAGGTTCTTCCCTAGTAAGAAGAAGAAAAGAATGCTGGGAACTGAAAATGAAATTCAAACGACAATTAGGTGTATCATTGACAAAAGATTGACGGCGATGAAAGCAGGGGAGACTAGTAATAATAATGAAGACTTATTAGGCATATTACTTGAATCCAATACGAAAGAAATTGAACAACACGGAAGCAAAGATTGCGGCATGACAACAACAGAAGTAATTGAAGAGTGCAAGTTATTATATTTTGCTGGACAAGAGACCACTGCAGTGTTGCTCGTATGGACGATGATATTACTGTGCCTACATCCAGAGCGGCAAGTATGTTCCAGAGAGGAGGTTTTGAATGTGTTCGGAAATGAAAAACCACATTTTGAAGGACTAAGTCGCCTAAAAATTGTAAGTACTTTTCACAAGTTCTCTCATACGTGCACTAATTCTAATGCCAACTTATGCAATAAATGTTTGTTTTCCTTAGGTGACAATGATCTTGTACGAGACGTTAAGGCTATTCCCCCCAGCAGTGATATATGGTAGAAAGAACAAAGATGAAGTCAAATTGGGTGAGCTGAGTCTGCCAGCTGAAGTGCTACTCGTTATACCGGCAATTTTAGTACATTATAACAAGGAATTATGGGGTGAAGACGCGAAGGAATTCAAACCAGAAAGATTCAGTGAAGAAGTGTCAAAGGCAACAAATGAACAAGTGTCGTTTATTCCATTTGGTTGGGGACCTCGAATTTGCATCGGACAAAACTTTGCAATGATGGAAGCAAAGATGACAATAGCAATGATACTACAAAAGTTCACCTTCGAACTCTCTCCGTCATATACACATGCGCCAGTTGAAGTAGTGACTATTCATCCACAGTATGGTGCTCCTCTGCTTATGCGAAAACTTTAAAAATGTTGTAGTTTAGTTAACCATATCGAAAATGTTAAAACTTTTTCTTCAGTGTGTGTTTTAGTTCTTCAACATTTAATGGTGTTTAGCTTTCATCTAGTCTTGTGAAGAGTTTGCATAGTGCTTTCTATATATATACCCTTCATTCAACAGAAGTGAAAAAAATAGTTTTAAATTTATATTTTTAAATTTTAATTTTAAAAAAATTCATATAGGCGTATTGGTCGATTCCGTTCGGTTTTGAAGTTTATCGGTTTGACTTATTGGTTATCGGTTTGTAGAGATGCTAAACCATTATAAAATCATTAAGATATTGGCTTATCAGTTATTGGTCTTATCGATTCGATTATTGGTTTAACCATTAAAATTTGACGCAAAAAAATATATTGAAAATCACTTAGAAACAAGATGACAAACCAAATAAACCATGCACTTGAGTTCACCAAGTTTACGTATTAGTCAAAAGCAAACACTTCTACATTGTAGAATAACCAAGTGTTTGAGACAGCCATAAGTAAAAGTAGGATACAAACTCCAAGTCAAGGACTTTATATACAAAAGCTTCAGAGGTTGTGAGTTTTTTTATTCCTTCCCCTAGTCCATCTCTTTCTTTTGTAAAGATTGGGGGAATTTGTCTATCTTCCTTTGTATTTCCATGCTTCATTAGCGATACATTTGCTTATCATTATTTGAGTTTCTTATTTTTATTTTTATTTAATTATTTAGTGTAGAAATATGAGAAATAAATAGAAAAATTAAAGTGTAATAGGAAAAGAGAAAAATAAATTACTTTTTTTTTGCGGCTATGTTATAATTTCTTTTTTGTATGTATATGGAAAAAAATGGGCATATATGATAAATTTTATAAGAAAACGAGTGAAAATAAATTTGACAATCAGAAAATTAAATTTTTAAACTATTTTTTGTCACTCATGTTAGACCAAAAAGGTGTTTCTTGGTCATTTGTATAGCAATAAGGGTATATGTGACTATGTGAGTCACTTTAATAACGAATGTGTATCAGCTCTAAATCGCAAAGTTGAGGACATTAGACTGTTTTCTGTTTATTAAAAACAAATATGTCCAATACTACAATGTAAGGCCGGCCCAAAAAAAGTGAACAACATTGATAACATTTCAATACTTCAATATTGTAATAG
Organism: Solanum lycopersicoides; assembly: GCA_022817965.1. Classification (NCBI taxonomy): domain Eukaryota; kingdom Viridiplantae; phylum Streptophyta; class Magnoliopsida; order Solanales; family Solanaceae; genus Solanum; species Solanum lycopersicoides. Next base: position 91,798,193 of record CM040624.1, on the reverse strand, counting down.
GAAAAGAGCGATTTCAGCCACAATCTTAAATATGAGCAACATCCATTTCAAAGTTTTCGCATAAGCAGAGGAGCACCATACTGTGGATGAATAGTAATTGTTGCAAATGGAGCATGTGTATAAGACGGAGAAAGTTCGAAGGAGAACTTTTGTAGTATCATTGTTATTGCCATTTTTGCTTCCATCATTGCAAAGTTTTGTCCAATGCAAATTCGAGGTCCCCCACCAAATGGAATAAAGGAGAATTGTCCTTTGGTTGCCTTTGACACTCCTTCACTGAATCTTTCTGGTTTGAATTCCTTCGCGTCTTCACCCCATAATTCCTTGTCATAATGAATTAAGATTGCGGGCATAAGGAGTAGCACTCCAGCTGGTAGATGCAGCTCCCCTAATTTGACTTCTTCTTTGTTCTTTCTACTAAATACTGGTAATGGGGGGAATAGCCTTAACGTCTCATACAATATCATTGTCACCTACGGAAAAAATTGTATTGTATAGCATAAGTTAGCAGTAGAATAGTGCACTTCTGAGAGAACTTGTGAAACGTACTTACAATTTTGAGACGATTTAGTCCTTCCATATCTGTTTTTTCTTTTCCAAAGACCTGCAAAACCTCATCTCTGGCACGTACTTGCCATTCTGGATGTAGGCACAGCAAAATCATTGTCCAGACGAGCAGCACTGAAGTGGTCTCTTGTCCAGCAAGATAGAATAACTTGCACTCTTCAATGACTTCATTGGTTGTCATTCCGAAATCCTTGCTTCCGTGTTGTTCAATTTCTTTCATATTGGATTCAAGTAATATGCCTAATAAGTCATCTTTACTTGTCTCCCCTTCTTCCATTGCCCTCAATCTTTTGTCGATGATACGCCTAATCGTTGTTTGGACTTGCTTTTCAATTTCCAGCATTCTTTTGTTCCTTTTAGTAGGCAAGAACCTGCACAACATTTTGTTAAATGTAAACAAGAAAAGTCTTTTTAGTAGAAAGTAATAAACATGTGATTTTCCACATTATTGTTATACCTTGATCCTGGTATATAAATTGAACGACTAAGATCCATTACATGCTCAGCTTGTTCTTTCTGAAGTTCAAATACTATTCTTCCTTCTTCATAACTACTCCCAAATGCAGTTCGAGAAATGACTTCACTTGTCATTAGTTGAAGGTCTGGCCATACATCGAGCTCGAATGATGTGTCCTTTGGAACATTCTCCTCCCACTTGCTTATCATTGCATTAAAACTCTGATAAAATGCTGGCAACATATTCTGAACAAAAAAATTAATCGCAAAAAACAGTACTAGTTATCAGTGACAAAGCTACATGTCTTGAAGGGGCTTCACTTGAAACCCCAATTCCCTGGGAACAGGGTAAAAACAATTGTTTTGGGCAGAAAACTGTGAATTACGTGGAGATTTTCTCGGGAATTAGTATGAAAATTTGCAGGAAAATAAGTTTCATGCGAATTTTCATACTGATCCCCATTGTAATTCACAATTTTCTTATAGTGCATATGGATATAAACTTTTGACTCCCATCAACATATTGTAGTGGTCATAAAGTTGGTTCAAAAGTTGCTTTAGATTTTAGGTTCAAATCTCAGGTGTGGCATGCTTGCATTGTTTTAAATCTCTTTCTTAGAATTATTGACCTTGTTTATCACGGCACGAGCGGATATACAAGGACAACTTCATAATGTTATGCTAATCTTAAGTCCAAGGCATGAAAATTTACCAAATTTAGTAGTAAAAAGAATATGAAGTGAATATAACCTTTAACTTCTCCACATGGAAAGCAGGATTGATGATTTTTCTGTGTTTGGTCCATTTTTCTTCCTCAAGCAACACAAGACCTTGAACAAATAACTTGCCTAATGGATTTGGATGACTTTGCTTTTGGTACACATAATTCTTTGTAAAAATCTCCTTTACATGTTCAGGATCTGTGATCAACAATACTGGATATGGGCCTAGCCATACAAAAGAACTTTTACCTGCAAGAGATATTGATTGTAGTTGATAATTATAATTATACATGAACTTAAGGACTCTATTAAAATTCACAAATTTTAAATTCTTGATATGTCCCTACTAAGAGTTTTCCTCTCTACTCATGTATCCCGAAAAGGGGTTCATCTTAACCCTTTTTATAGAAAAAAAATTACACTGTTTACATCAGGGAACATATTTTTTTTAATATTTTCAAAGAAGAACAAAAGAAACGTACCATTTTTTTTTATGGAATCACAGAAAAATGGGATGATCCTTTGAGCTATATCATCAGAGAATTTGATGTGCTTAGATTTGGCTTCATTGAATTTATTTGTGAGTTCCTTAAAATCTCCGTAGAGTAATTTGTATGGATTTCCGTTAAGACCACTCTTTCTTAAGTATTTTTCAAGTTTCTTTGGCCTAAACCATGCCCAATTCAACACTTTCCATGTATATACCAACAAAACTGCAACACAAATTGCTGCTATAATCATGCTGTAAGAAATCTCCATAGAATTATTATGTAGCTGCTGTTTAGATACTAAGTACTTTATATATTTAGTTTCAAAAATAATAAATACCTTTGCCTACTTTTTTTTTTCCATTCTCATTATGGGAAAAACACATTACTATGGGGAAAGGTGGAAGGAGCGTATTTATGAGCTATTTATTTCATGGGGTGGAAAATGGTTGAATTTCAATGGATTGAGTCAAAATTGACAGCATCACAAACACCCAGAAACACTTATATGGATAAATATGAATTTGTTCAAATATGATTTGAGGAAAAGGATTGAACAACTTTAAAAAATAGCAAAGACTTGAAATATAATGAGGTAAAATAGTTAATGTTTGGCTAATTACATAGCTAGCTACTTTCTTTTACATAGAAAAAAGCGGGGAAGTTAGCCTAATTTATAACTTTCTAATAACATTGGTAGATACGCCTCCTCTCCATTTTCCTCAATTTCTTTCTTGGATCCGGCACATGGCATACATTACACTTAATGACTAAGATTTAATTGACCAAACAAAATATCTAAGCATGATTTAGATGATAAATACGTAGTATATTTAGTTCAGAAAAGTATTGTAATCCCATAATCTTAGCGATGTATTATCTTGTCTATAAATATAGTCAAAAATAAAAGAAAAGAAAGACGAATGTAAGATTTATTTGTCTTCTTCATCCAAAACACCAAGGCTAGATACTTATTCCTCAAAGGCACAAACTCCTATGTTGAAAAAACAACTTCCAATATACGTTTTTTCGTCTCAAAATAAGTGTTCATTTAGCTTGTTTCACGTCTCAAAATAAGTGTCTCTATTTGGCTTGTTTCACGTCTCAAAATAAGTGTGTCCATTTGGCTTGTTTCAAGATTATTAAGAAAAACAGAAAAATAACAAATAAAAGGTATAGTTTGTTGAGTTACCTCCATTTTTATATGTTTTTTGAGAGTCAATTACTATTAAGTAGCAGTAGTTCTTTAATGCAAGGGTGTATTCAGAAACAATTACTATTTTTTTGTTCTGAATTCTAAAGCGATTCTTGTTTTGAACAAAAAATAATAATATTTTTGCTAAAGCAACACTCATTTAGGGACGGTGAAACTAACTACTAAAGTCATGCCTTCTTTAAATTAGCTTGGAAGATTTGGAGATTATGTTGTGTTCTATTTGCCAATGGTTGTGGTCAGGGGCGGAGCCAAGTAAGGCTCACTGAACTCCTTTCATGAAAAACCTATTGTTTATGCATTGTTAAAACTTTTTATGTATAAATAGTATATATTGAACCTCTTTGGCTTCTTCGTGTTTTTTTTAATGTAATTAGGTTTCGACCTTATGAAACAAAGTTGCGGGACTGGGAGTGAACAATTTATATGCACGATTAAATGCAGTTTATATAGCTTTTATTTATATGGTTAAAGGCTTAACTTGGATCAATAGGAACAACTGATATAAACTCTTCATGAGAAAAGATGGATCAGCATACCAAGTTTAAACTAATTCACGCGCAAAAGAGAAGTGAACAACAACAATAACATTTCAAACCTACAAAGTTGAAATAGGCAAAGAGCGATATCAGCCATATCCTGACTAGTTTATTAGTTTTCGATCTGAAATACGGAGAACACAACACCATTAATCTTAAATATCAGCAACATCCATTTCAAAGTTTGCGCATAAGCAAAGGAGCACCATACTGTGGTTGAGTAGAAACTATTGCAAATGGAGCATGTGTATAAGATGGAGAGAGTTCGAAGGAGAATTTTTGTAGTATCATTGCTATTGCCATCTTTGCTTCCATCATTGCAAAGTTTAGTCCGATGCAAATTCGAGGTCCCCGGCCAAATGGAAAAAACGATGCCTGTCCTTTTGTTGCCTTTGACACTCCTTCACTGAATCTTTCTGGTTTGAATTCCCTCGCGTCTTCACCCCATAATTCCTTGTCATAATGAATTAATACTGTGGGTATAAAGAGTAGCACTCCAGCTGGTAGACTCATCTCCCCTAATTTGACTTCATCTTTAATCCTTCTACGAAACATTGCTACTGGGGGGAATACCCTTAACGTCTCGTTCAAGATCATTGTCACCTAAGGAAAGAAAAATGTATCGCATAAGTTGGAGGTGAAATTAGTTCACTTCTTCTAAAATTTAGGTGTCATGCCTTTCCGAGATATTTTAGTCGTCTCTAACTAATCAATTGCCCCTATGAGACTGAAATAGGACGATAGAAAATGTGGTCTATCTGATCTCAGTTGGAATAATTTCACATTAACCATGGGCAATACGATTTAACAGCTATTCTAGTTTTATAGTGTTCTTCATCTTTAAAGTTTGATCTATTTTTAAATTGTCTTACATAACGAACTTGTGGAAAGTACTTACAATTTGGAGGCGATTTAGTCCGTCCAGATTTGGTTTTTCATTTCCCAAGACCTGCAAAACCTCTTCTCTGGCACGTACTTGCCACTCTGGGTGTAGGCACAACAAAATCATCGTCCAGACGAGCAACACTGAATTGCCCTCTTGTCCAGCAAAATAGAACAACTTGCACTCTTCAATCAACTCAGTTGTTGTCATTCCGAAATCCTTGTTTCCGTGTTGTTCAATTTCTTTCATATTGGATTCAAGTAATATGCCTAATAAGTCATTTTTACTACTCTCCCCTGCTTCCATTGCCCTCAATCTTTTGTCGATGATATGCTTAATCGTTGTTTGGATTTGCTTTTCGATTTCCAGCATTCTTTTGTTCCTTTTAGTAGGCAAGAACCTAACAAAACAAATGTAAAAAGTCTTTTTAGGACAAAGTAATGAACATGTGATTTTCCATATTATTTACAAATAAATCGTTATACCTTGATCCTGGTATATAAACTGAATGAGTCATGTCCATTACATACTCAGCTTGTTCTCTCTGAAGTTCAAATACTTTTCTCCCTTCTTCATAGCAACTCCCAAATGCGGTTCGAGAAATGACTTCACCTGTCATTAATTGAATGTCTGGCCATACATCGAGCTCGACTGATGTTCCCTTTGGAATAATCTCCTCCCATTTGCTTATCATTTCACTACAACTTTGATAAAACGCTGGCACCATATGCTGTACAAAACATATTAATCGCAAAAATTAAACCAGTACTAGTTATCAGTAGTAGAGCTTCATGTTCGCGTAATAAGACTATGAAGTAAAAAAAAATAACCTTAAACTTCTCAAAATGGAAAGCAGGATTGATGATTTTTCGGTGTTTGGCCCATTTGTCTTCCTCAAGAAACGCAAGACCTTTAGCGAATGACTTGGCAAATGGATTGTGATGAGGTATCTTTTGATACGCATAACTCTTTGTGAAAATCTCTTTTACATGTTCTGGATCTGTGATCAACACTGCTGGATTTGGGCCTAGCCACACAAAAGACCTTTTACCTGAGAGTAATCCGTTCTCAATTAGGAAAAATATTTAAAAAAACAAAAAAGGCATGATATAAATAGACACTCAAATTTGATCAAGTAAGACCGATTTAAGGACAAAGAAACATACCATTTTTGTTGATGGAATCAATGAAAAAAGGGATGAGCCTTTGAGCTATATCATCAGAGAAATTGATAGGCTTAGATCTAGCTTCATTCACTTTATTTGTGAGTTCGTTCAAATCGCCATAGAATAATTTGTATGGATTTCCCTTAAGACCACTTTTTCTCAAGTATTTTTCAAGTTTCTTCGGCTTAAACCATGCCCAATTCAACACTTTCCATGTATATACCAACAAAGTCACAACACAAATTGCTTCTACAATTCTGTTGTAAGAAATCTCCATGAAGTTAATAAGACTCTTCTTTCTACCTACTCTTCTATATGAAGTAAGCTAATATATATATATTGGATACAATTTCTCTCCATTTTATCCAATTAATTTTTTGGATGGGAACACATGACATACGTTACATTTAATTGACTAAAGAAAATATGATTTAAATGATAAATACATTGTATATTTAGTTCAAAAAATTATTGTAATCTCACAATATTAGCAATATATTCATAAATATAGTCAAAAAAAGAAAGAAAAAGACAAATATTTGTCTTCTTAGTCCAAAACACGAAGGCTAGACTTATTCCTCAAAGGCACAATTTCCTATGTTGAAAAAACTACTTCCAATATACGTTTTTAGTCTCAAAATAAGTGTGTCAATTTGGCTTGTTTCACATCTCAAAATAAGTGTGTCAGTTTGACTTGTTTCACGCTTATTAAGAAAATTAGAAAAATGACAAATAAAAAGTATAGTTTGCTAAGTTACCCCTATTTATCATATGTTTTTTGAGAGTCGAGTACTATTAAGCAGTAACAATTACTATTTTTTGTTCTGAATTCTAAAGCAATTCTTGTTTTGAACAATTTTAAATATGTTTTTTTGTTAAAGCAACACTCATTTAGGGACGGTGAGGCTAAAATCTAAAGTCATGCTTCTTTAAATTAGCTTAGGAAGATTTGGAGATTATGTTGTGTTCTATTTTCCGGTGGTTGTGGTCAGGGGCGGAGCCAAATAAGACTCTCTGAATCCCTTCCGTGAAAAATCTATTGTTTAGGCATAGTTAAAAAAAATTATGTATAAATAATAGATATTGAACCCATTTGACTTCTTCATGTATTTTTTATGTAATTAGGTTTCGACCTTATGAACGGAGAATTTCCACTTCAAAGTTTGCGCTAAGAGTTTGCATAGTAACTCAAACTTTCAACTGCGGTAGGAAGAATAATAAATGGATTGGAATTTTGTATAGTATTTCCATAAATGAATATAGCAAAGTTTCTTCGAGGGTTAAACATTGTTAAATCTTTTAATGGTTTTGATATTATTCAATTTTGACTATTTTCTCGTTGTGAATTTTATTGTTACAACTCATCTTCATATTATCAAGAATTGGCTTGTAAAATAGAAAGAGAATCCAAAAATAAAATAAAATATCTATAATATGAAAAATTAGACGAAGATGTATATAATACAATTGCATCCATTATTATTATTTAGTGGTATGATAGTAATATACTATCAAGTTTATGATCATTAAGATTTTTTGTTTCCCCATTGATTCTTCTGTCTTAGAAATTACTATTTCATATACATTACTATTCATAATTATTGGCACTCCGATTGTATCATGTTCATAGTTTCGATAAAATTTTGAAACTTGCTGAATGATGACAAATATGCTATTCTTAAAATTTAGTCATAATACTAATGCAGAAAATCTCAACGCTTTTTAATAAAATTAGTAGCATAAAATCAAATTTTAGCGAGAGCTCTAAAATATATACCCATACATGCAAAATCAATAACAATTTAGATTTACTTTTTTTGTTTTTAGTTACTACTTATTTTCAATTTAGTATTCTTGAAAGACATAAAGTCCTTAACTTCATATAATAATATTATTACAATATTTACTTATAAAAATAAGAATTAATTCTCTTGATCTTTTCCCTCAGTTGGTGTCATTTGTTTTCAATACATTATCTTGGATTTTGTTGTAAAAATTTTCTTTACTAATATCCATATTTGAGCTGTTTCAGTTAAGGTTTTAAAATATTTCTGTTAAAAAGTAGATAATTTGTTTTCTTTATTTTTTTTTATAAAGTTTGTAACTTATTATTTATAATTTTAATATTGTTTAAAATAAAATTAAAATAATAAAATTCAGTTTTTTTTTTAGTTCATGGTGGGGTAAACATCTTATTGCTGAGCTGTATGCCTTGATCAAATGCGATTGGCTTCAATAATATATGACGTAAAAAATGTTTTGTAAAATTAAGAGGAATAACACTTTTTTTTTTAAAAAAAAACTTATATGGATGTGTTCGGCACGGAGGAATTTCAGTTTTTTCATTTTTGATTGGTCAAAAATTTGGAATACATTTTTTCAATTTATGTAAAAATGAGCTGAAATATGACTTTTGGAGTAGAGGTAGGAAAAACAAGCATCACAAGTGACATTCCACATTGATTGTGTCTTCTAAACCTTCCAACACACCTTATTATCTTCATCCTCACAATATATCAATTCGGTTATACGGCCCCATCCTCATCTCCTATAGTATTTGTCTAAACTATATATACTGATAACAACCAAATATACACTTGTACTTTAACAAAATAATTTAGATCATATTCTTTCTTATACATTGAGTTCAAATATACTAATCCCGTTATACTTTCAGTCTAGATATCCCCTTTCCATTATACTTGTCGTCCAAATATACTCATTCCGTCCAAACATACCTCTTCAGTATGACAAGGGATATATTTCGTTATATGTAAATACTTAAAAATTAATATTATTAATTAGAACATGAGAAAATAAATAAGAAATCCATTTATTAATTGAGAAACTTATATAAATATACTACAAATAAAAAATATTTACCATTTATAGCAGTAACATTTTTTTTTTCGTTTTATCACTTTTAATACATTTATAATACACTTTTAATTCATATTTATATTTTTTTTTTATTATTCACATGTAATATAAGTTTCATTGATGGATAATACATTTATTACACATTTTAATACACTTATAATACAATGTGTCAACTTCTTACCAAACAAGCATAATATAGTTTTTAAAAATAGTTATAATACATATATATTGCACACTTAATTCACTTTTAATACATATTGCAGATTTTACATAGTATTGCTATAAATGATAATAAATAAAAATATCGCTAAAATCAGTAATTATTTATTAAAAGACATTAATAATTATTTATTAAAAGACATTCCTCCATGTAAATTTTCCTTATTTTATTAATATCCCTAGATAATATCATTGAATTCCACCAAATTGAGTGGATCCAAACAGATTGGACAATGATGTTTTTGTCTTCGATATTATAGAGAAAAAAGCCAGCAGGCCTTATCTTGTCCAAAAACCAACAAATTAAAAAAAGGTAAAATTAGCTATTTTCCCCTCTTTTTTCTATGTAACAATAAACAGTTAGAAAAATAAAATTTCATGGAGATTTTGTATAACAAAATTATAGCAACAATTTGTGTTGCAATTTTGTTGGTATATACATGGAGAGTGTTGAATTGGGCATGGTTTAGGCCAAAAAAATTGGAGAATTTCTTAAGGCAAAGAGGTCTAAAAGGAAATCCATATAAGTTACTCTATGGAGATTTGAATGAATTGACAAAAAGTATAGTTGAAGCTAAATCTAAGCCTATCAATATCTCTGATGATATAACTCAAAGACTCATCCCTTTTTTCCTCGACGCCATCAACAAAAATGGTATGTTTCTTTTATTGATTCGACTGGAAAGTAAACACTGCAACTTTGGGTATGCATGTCTAAACACCTCAACTTGTCTCCTTTAGCATTGGGTGTCTACGAGACACAGTGGAGACAAGTTGGAGTGTTTAGTTGCTAGTTGCGACCAAATTTAGGTGTTTAGATTTGAACCTCAAAGATGGAGTGCTTACTTGTCTGCTGAAATCATATTTGAGTGTTTGTTTATGTATTATGCCTTTTTTTTATAATCGAAAATGGATTTTTGGCAGGTAAAAGTTCTTTTATGTGGCTAGGCCCATATCCAACAGTGTTGATCACAAATCCTGAACATGTAAAAGAGATTTTGACAAAGAATTATGTGTACCAAAAGCAAACTCATCCAAATCCATTTGCCAAGTTGTTGGCTCAAGGTCTTGTGTTGGTTGAGGAAGACAAATGGGCAAAACACAGAAAAATCATCAATCCTGCTTTCCATGTTGAGAAGTTAAAGGTTATATATACTTCTTTTTTGTTGTATTGAATTGGGATAAAGGCACAAGTATTCCCCGACTATGAACGAAATCTCAGAGACACACCTTAACTAATCTAAGATCCTATTACCCCCTAAACTCATTTTTGTGTAATTTTGTACAATTTTTGGCTTACGGCACACTCTTTGACTCCACTTAAGTGAGGCGCGTGGGAGATGTTTGGAGGCCACGTAGGCCAAAAAGCTGTACAAAATTAAAATTTAAAAAAATAGTTCAGGGGTAATAGAACCTTAGTTTAGGGGGTAATAGAACCTTAGTTTAGTTAAAGTGTGTCTCCGTAAGTTCGGTCATAGTCTAGGGGTACTAGTGTCTTATCCCTATTGAATTTAGGCCAAAAGAAGCAGAAAATTCAATTTTCTGTTTTTTTTTTCATTTGTTTTGTACAGCATATGTTGCCAGCATTTTATACGAGTTGTAGTGAAATGATAAGCAAATGGGAGGATATTGTTTCAAAGGAAACATCATACGAGGTGGATGTATGGCCAGACCTTCAAATAATGACGAGTGAAGTCATTTCTCGAACTGCATTTGGTAGTAGCTATGAAGAAGGGAGAATAGTATTTGAACTTCAGCAAGAACAAGCTGAGCATATAATGGACATAAGTCGTTCAATTTATATACCAGGATCGAGGTATAATAATTTACTTTTGAGATTTCTACATAATACGGAAACTAACATGTTCATTACTTATATTTGTTGTGTTAGGTTCTTGCCTACTAAAAGGAACAGAAGAATGCTGGAAATCGAAAAGCAAATTCAAACAACGATTAGGCATATCATCGACAAAAGATTGAGGGCAATGGAAGCAGGGGAGACTAGTAAAGTTGACTTATTAGGCATATTACTTGAATCCAATATGAAAGAAATTGAACAACACGGAAGCAAAGATTTCGGATTGACAACAACAGAAGTGATTGAAGAGTGCAAGTTATTCTATTTTGCTGGACAAGAGACCACTTCAGTGTTGCTCGTGTGGACAATGATTTTGTTGTGTCTACATCCAGAGTGGCAAGTACGTGCCAGAGATGAGGTTTTGCAGGTCTTCGGAAATGAAAAACCAGATTTGGAAGGACTAAGTCGCCTCAAAATTGTAAGTACTTTCCACAATATCGTTGCATAGATCAAACTTCAAAGATCAAGGAAACTATAAAATCAGGATAAAACAAGTAGCTATTAATGTGAAACCGTTCCGACTGGGATCAGATAGGCCACTTCTATAATCCTATTTCAGTCTCGGAGGGGCAATTACTGTGAGACTGAAATATCTCGGAAAGGCATGACCCCTGAATTTTGTAAGTGAACTAATTCTACTTCCAACTTATGCAATGCATTTTTTTTTTCCGTAGGTGACAATGATCTTATACGAGATGTTAAGGCTATTCCCCCCATTACCGGTATTTAGTAGAAGGAACAAAGAAGAAGTCAAATTAGGGGAGCTGCAGCTACCAGCTGAAGTGATGCTCATTATACCCGCAATCTTTATTCATTATGATAAGGAAATATGGGGCGAAGACGCGAAGGAATTCAAACCAGAAAGATTCAGTGAAGGAGTGTCAAAGGCAACAAAAGGACAAGTATCGTTTATTCCATTTGGTTGGGGACCTCGAATTTGCATCGGACAAAACTTTGCAATGATGGAAGCAAAAATGGCAATAGCAATGATACTACAAAAGTTCTCCTTTGAACTCTCTCCGTCTTATACGCATGCTCCATTTGCAACAATTACTATCCATCCACAGTATGGTGCTCCTCTGCTTCTGCGCAAACTTTGAAATGGATATTTTTCGTTTATCAGCTCGAATACTACTAAATAGTTGAGCTATGGCTGAAATCACCCTTTTCGAATTTCAACGTTGTAGTTTTGAAATGTTATCCTCGTGTCTTTTATGGGTGAATAACAGAATAAGTTTATATAATGAAAATAAATTGTTCACTCCCAGTCCTACTATTTATACATAATTTTTTCTCAACAATAGATTTTTCACGGAAGGGGATTCAGATAGCCTTACTTGGCTCCGCCCCTGACCACAACTACTGAAAAATAGAACAGAACACAATCTCCAAATCTTCCAAGCTAATTTAAAGAAGGCATGACTTCAATTTTACTCCCTCCGTCCCTAAATAAATGTTGCTTTAGCAACTTAAAAAAATTGTTCCAAAACAAGAATCGCTTTACAATTCATAACAAAATATAGTAATTGTTTCCAACTACACCCTTGTATTAAAGAACTACTTCTTAATAGTACTCGACTCTTAAAAAACATCTAATAAATAAGGTTAACTTAGTAAACTATACATTTTATTTGTTATTTTTCTTAATATGCGTGAAACAAGCCAAATCAACACACTTATTTTGAGACGGAAAAAGTATATTCGAAGTTGTTTTTTCAAACATAGGAATTTCTGCCTTTGAGGAATAAGTTTAGCCTTCGTGTTTTGGATGAAAAAGACAAATAAATCTATGACATTTGTCTTCTTTTTTTTGACTGTATTTATGGACAAGATAATATATTGCAAAGGCTGTGGAATTACAATAATTTCTTGAACAAAATATACAATGTATTTATCATCTAAATCATGATTAGATATTTACTTTGGACAATTAGACCTAACATATGCCATATGTCCCCAATCCAAGAAAGAAATTGGGGAAAATGGAGAGGAGGCGTATCCAAACAATGTTATTATAAAGTTACAAAAGTAGCTAACTTCCCCTCTTTGTTCTTTCTAATTAATTTCATGGAGATTTCTTACACCAGAATTATAGAAGCAATTTGTGTTGCAATTTTGTTGTTATATACATGGAGAGTGTTGAATTGGGCATGGTTTAAGCCAAAGAAACTTGAAAAATACTTGAGAAAGAGTGGTCTTAAGGGAAATCCATACAAATTACTCTATGGAGATTCGAAAGAACTCACAAATAAACTCAATGAAGCTAGATCTAAGCCCATCAATTTTTCTGATGATATAGCTCAAAGGCTCGTCCCTTTTTTCATCGACTCCATCAACAAAAATGGTATGCTTCTTTTATTCTTCGTCGTTAAAAGAATTAATTTTTTCTGTTCTTGTATATATACAATGTAATTTTTTTTATAGAAAACGTCCTGATGAATCCCTTTTCGGTACCCTAGCTCCATCCTAGAGGCAGATCATTGGTAGCTCCGCCCCTGATCTATAGACTATAGTTGACTGATGCAATGACCTAACCCTATGAATTCATAGTTGATAATTGGTCTTACTTGTGCTTAGCTGAGATCAAATTTGAGTGTCTGTTTATTTATATTTTTCCTAATCGAGAACGGATTACTCTCAGGTAAAAGTTCTTTTGTGTGGCTAGGCCCATATCCAATAGTGTTGATCACAGATCCAGAACATGTAAAAGAGATTTTCACAACGAATTATGCGTATCAAAAGCAAGCTCATCCCAATCCGTTTGCCAAGTTATTGGCTATAGGTCTTGCGTTGCTTGAGGAAGACAAATGGGCCAAACACCGAAAAATCATCAATCCTGCTTTCCATGTTGAGAAGTTAAAGGTTATATTCACTTCATATTCTAAATACTACTAAATTTAGCAAAAACGAAGCTCTACTACTGATAACTAGTAACTGTTTTTGGGATTAATTTTGTTTTGTACAGCATATGCTGCCAGCATTTTATCAGAGTTGTAGTAAAATGCTAAGCAAATGGGAGGAGATTATTCAAAAGGAAATATCAGTAGAGCTCGATGTATGGCCAGACCTTCAATTAATGACAGGTGAAGTCATTTCTCGAACCGCATTTGGGAGTAGCTATGAAGAAGGGAGAATAGTATTTGAACTTCAGAAAGAACAAGCTGAGTATGTAATTGACATAACTCGTTCAGTTTATATACCAGGATCGAGGTATAACAATTATTTGTGAAATTTCTACATAACATGGAAAATCACAAGTTCACTACTTTGTACTTAAAAAGACTTTTCTTGTTTGCTTTTAAATTTGTTTTGTTAGGTTCTTGCCTACTAAAAGGAACAAAAGAATGCTGGAAATAGAAAAGCAAGTCCAAACAACGATTAGGCGTATCATCGACAAAAGATTGAGGGCAATGGAAGCAGGGGAGACTAGTAAAAATGACTTATTAGGCATATTACTTGAATCCAATATGAAAGAAATTGAACAACACGGAAGCAAGGATTTCGGAATGACAACAATTGAGTTGATCGAAGAGTGCAAGTTGTTCTATTTTGCTGGACAAGAGGCTACTTCAGTGTTGCTCGTGTGGACAATGTTTTTGTTGAGCCTACATCCAGAGTGGCAAGTACGTGCCAGAGAGGAGGTTTTGCAGGTCTTCGGAAATGAAAAAACAAATTTAGAAGGACTAAATCGCCTCAAAATTGTAAGTACTTCCGGAAAATTCGTTGTGTAAGACAATTTAAAATAGCCCAACTTATGCATACATTTTTCTTTCCATATATAGGTGACAATGATCTTGCACGAGACGTTAAGGCTATTCCCCCCAGTACCAACATATCGTAGAAGGAACATACATGAAGTCAAATTAGGGGAGCTGAGTTTACCAGCTGGAGTTCTACTCTTTATACCCACAGTATTGATTCATTATGACAAGGAATTATGGGGTGAAGACGCGAAGGAATTCAAACCAGAAAGATTCAGTGAAGGAGTGTCAAAGGCAACAAAAGGACAGGTCTCGTTTATTCCATTTGGCTGGGGACCTCGGATTTGCATTGGACAAAACTTTGCAATGATGGAAGCAAAGATGGCAATAGCAATGATACTACAAAAGTTCTCTTTCGAACTCTCTCCGTCTTATTCACATGCTCCAGTTGCATTAATTACTACTCAACCACAGTATGGTGCTCCTTTGCTTATGCACAAACTTTGAAATGGATGTTGCTCATATTTAAGATCAATGTTGTTAAATTCACTTTTTTTTAGCTGGGCCGGTCACTGTTAGGCCGACCTTTTGTTGGACTTATTTGCTTTTAATGAAGGGAAAAGAGTCTCATATGCCAACATTGTGATTCATAATTGATATACTCTCGTTGTAAAAGTGCATATATCTCAAAAAGGGAAAAGAATCTCATACCTCAACATCATTCACTTTTTTTTTTCAGTTCTCTTTTTTGGATGAATTAGTTTAAACTAATTGGTATACTGATCCATCTTTTCTCATGAAGAGTTTATATCAGTGGTTCCTATTGATCTAAGTCAAGTCTTAAACTTTATAACTGGGTAGTTTTAAAAGTTATCTTTTTATGAAGAATTTATGTATACTCGCAATCCCATATTGTTACATATTAACATTTGTTAAAATTGACAAGATTGAAAATGGATTAATGAGAAGATATGGTAGTTCGGAGGATAATTCTTCATCGGTAGAAAAGTCGAGATAGCACCTTTTGTAGGTGAAATTTAGGTGAACTATAAATTGGTTTCACAAGGTAAATTTTGACATTTTGAAATATTGTGATGTCATGGATGACATCAATAGGAAGAATTCACTCCTATAAATAGGTAGCTTCTAATTCATTTGTAACACTCCTCTCACTTGCCTTCTCATCTCCTAAGACATTTGTTCTTCTTTCTCTCTTGTAGTATTTCACTTGTACTCTTTGGGAGTGAAATAAAAATTGGTTGGTTGTGTCCGAGGAGTAGGCAAAAGAAAACAAAAGTTTGACGAACCTCGTTAATTCCTGGTGTTCTTTTTATTGTTGTCTCATTTACTATTTATTAGCTATCTTTAGATATAGTAGTTGTGATTCCATCACTCTCTATATGTTCGGCTTCCGCAACAACATTGACAATGACACGTCATCCATTTTATAAGGAACTATCAAGGAATTAATGATTATCGATATTCGGTGATTTCAACAAATCGAATCAATCCAACATCTAATAAATTGGGATAACTTAGTTACTGTATTTTCTTATTTATTTTTTTATCTTTTAATAGGCATGAAATGAGCTAAATCGACATAGTTGTTTTGATATAGAGAGAGTGTATTCAAAGTAATTTTTTCGACATAAGAATTTGAGTCTTTGAGGATGCCTAGCCTCATGTTTTGGATGAAGAACAAATAAAACTATGAAAAATGCTGCTCATGAATACCCTTTACCTAAGGAAAAGTAGGGGTGATCATTTAAGCTCATATAAGGTGAAAGGAGTCCATTTAGCTTCTTCTTTTTTTCTAAAAAAAAATACTTTTTTTTTAACAAAAAAATAAAATTTTCTTTTTTTTAAATGAAAAATTAACATTTTAAAAAATAATAATTTAGGAGTGGGGGTGGTGTGGGAGGGGTTATGCGTGATTCGTGAGATTTTTTTCAAAATTGTTGTGTCTATAGTTATTAATTAAATTGGGAGTCCTATTTGTTAGGACCGAAAATTAAGCAGGTGTAAACGCGGAAGCTAGCAATGCAAACCTCGAAAGACCACGAGTAAGAAGACAACGAGAAATACATCAAAAGACACAAAGATTTAACGCGGTTCGGTCAATCGACCTATGTCCACAAAGGAGATGAGCAATCCACTATAAATATGAGAGTACAAAATACAGAGAGAAACAACCTCAACCAATTCACTCGGAATACATGGGAGGTTCACACAAGTGATAACGTATCAAGCTTGTGACCCACAAATTCTCCCCCTAACCAAAACTCTCAAAGCCCTTAAGACTACAATTGTGAATGCTGATTAAATTAGAAGGAACAAACCTATATTTATAGAGTCCTAAACTTTTTCCTACTAGAAAAAGAATTAGTCAATTCAAAACCTTTTCCTAAAAGGAAAACCTATTTATGGTAAGAAATTCAGGGCAAATAAAACCAACACTATTTGTTTAAATATTTAATAGTCATGCGAGATATACAAAAATTATGTTGTGGATAGCTTATCAAATTGTAGCTATGTAATTAGCCAAACATTAACTATTTTACCTCATTATATTTCAAGTCTTTGCTATTTTTTAAAGTTAATCCTTTTCCTCAAATCATATTTATCCATATAAGTGTTTCTGGGGTTTGACTCAATCCATTGAAATTTGATGCAATTCAACCATTTTCCACCCCATGAAATAAATAGCTCATAAATACGCTCCTTCCACCTTTCCCCATAGTAAAGTGTTTTTCCCTTAATGAGAATGGAAAAAAAAAAAGTAGGCAAAGGTATTTATTATTTTTTACTATATTTATGGATAATAATTTTTGAAACTAAATATATAATGTACTTAATATCTAAACAGCAGCTACATAATAATTCTATGGAGATTTCTTACAACAGAATTATAGAGGCAATTTGTGTTGCAACTTTGTTGTTATATACATGGAGAGTGTTGAATTGGGCATGGTTTAGGCCAAAGAAACTTGAGAAATACTTGAGAAAGAGTGGTCTTAACGGAAATCCATACAAATTACTCTATGGAGATTTTAAGGAACTCACAAATAAATTCAGTGAAGCCAAATCTAAGCACATCAAATTCTCTGATGATATAGCTCAAAGGATCATCCCGTTTTTCTGTGATTCCATAAAAAAAAATGGTACGTTTCTTTTGTTCTTCTTTAAAAATATTTTAAAAAAAATATGTTCCCGTATGTAAATAGTGTAATTTTTTTCTATAAAAAGGGTTAAGATGAACCCCTTTTCGGGATACATGAGTAGAGAGGGAAAGTCTTAGTAGGGACATATCAAGAATTTAAAATTTGTGAATTTGAATAGAGTCCTTAAGTTCATGTATAATTATAATTATCAACTACAATCAATATCTCTTGCAGGTAAAAGTTCTTTTGTATGGCTAGGCCCATATCCAGTATTGTTGATCACAGATCCTGAACATGTAAAGGAGATTTTTACAAAAAATTATGTGTACCAAAAGCAAAGTCATCCCAATCCATTAGGCAAGTTATTTGTTCAAGGTCTTGTGTTGCTTGAGGAAGAAAAATGGACCAAACACCGAAAAATCATCAATCCTGCTTTCCATGTTGAGAAGTTAAAGGTTATATTCACTTCATATTCTTTTTACTACTAAGTTTGGTAAATTTTCATGCCTTGGACTTAAGATTAGCATAACATTATGAAGTTGTCCTTGTATATCCGCTCGTGCCGTGATAAACAAGGTCAATAATTCTAAGAAAGAGATTTAAAACAATGCAAGCATGCCACACCTGAGATTTGAACCTAAAATCTAAAGCAACTTTTGAACCAACTTTATGAGCACTACAATATGTTGATGGGAGTCAAAAGTTTATATCCATATGCACTATAAGAAAACTGTGATTACAATGGGATTAGTATGAAAATTCACATAAAACTTATTTTCCTGCAAATTTTCATACTAATTCCCAGTCTTCACGTAATTCACAGTTTTCTGCCCAAAACAATTATTTTTACCCTGTTCCCAGGGAATTGGGGTTTCAAGTGAAGCCCCTTCAAGACATGTAGCTTTGTCACTGATAACTAGTACTGTTTTTTGCGATTAACTTTTTTTGTTCAGAATATGTTGCCAGCATTTTATCAGAGTTTTAATGAAATGATAAGCAAGTGGGAGGAGAATGTTCCAAAGGACACATCATTCGAGCTCGATGTATGGCCAGACCTTCAACTAATGACAAGTGAAGTCATTTCTCGAACTGCATTTGGGAGTAGTTATGAAGAAGGAAGAATAGTATTTGAACTTCAGAAAGAACAAGCTGAGCATGTAATGGATCTTAGTCGTTCAATTTATATACCAGGATCAAGGTATAACAATAATGTGGAAAATCACATGTTTATTACTTTCTACTAAAAAGACTTTTCTTGTTTACATTTAACAAAATGTTGTGCAGGTTCTTGCCTACTAAAAGGAACAAAAGAATGCTGGAAATCGAAAAGCAAGTCCAAACAACGATTAGGCATATCATCGACAATAGATTGAGGGCAATGGAAGGAGGGGAGACAAGTAAAGATGACTTATTAGGCATATTACTTGAATCCAATATGAAAGAAATTGAACAACACGGAAGCAAGGATTTCGGAATGACAACATATGAAGTCATTGAAGAGTGTAAGTTATTCTATCTTGCTGGACAAGAGACCACTTCAGTGCTGCTCGTCTGGACAATGATTTTGCTGTGCCTACATCCAGAATGGCAAGTACGTGCCAGAGATGAGGTTTTGCAGGTCTTTGGAAAAGAAAAAACAGATATGGAAGGACTAAATCGCCTCAAAATTGTAAGTACGTTTCACAAGTTCTCTCAGAAGTGCACTATTTCTACTGCTAACTTATGCTATACAATACAATTTTTCCGTAGGTGACAATGATATTGTACGAGACGTTAAGGCTATTCCCCCCATTACCAGTATTTAGTAGAAGAACAAAGAAGAAGTCAAATTAGGGGAGCTGCATCTACCAGCTGGAGTGCTACTCCTTATGCCCGCAATCTTAATTCATTATGACAAGGAATTATGGGGCGAAGACGCGAAGGAATTCAAACCAGAAAGATTCAGTGAAGGAGTGGCAAAGGCAACCAAAGGACAATTCTCCTTTATTCCATTTGGTGGGGACCTCGAATTTGCATTGGACAAAACTTTGCAATGATGGAAGCAAAAATGGCAATAACAATGATACTACAAAAGTTCTCCTTCGAACTCTCTCCGTCTTATACACATGCTCCATTTGCAACAATTACTATTCATCCACAGTATGGTGCTCCTCTACTTATGCGAAAACTTTGAAATGGATGTTGCTCATATTAAAGATTGTGGCTGAAGTCGCTCTTTTCCTATTACAATATTGAAGTATTGAAATGTTATCAATGTTGTTCACTTTTTTTGGGCCGGCCTTTCATTGTTGTATTGGACATATTTGTTTTTAATAGACGGAAAAAGTCTAATGTTCTCAACTTTGCGATTTAGAGCTGATACACCTTCGTTCTTAAAGTGACTCACATATATCCTTATTGCTATACAAATGACCAAGAAACACCTTTTTGGTCTAACATGAGTGACAAAAAATAGTTTAAAAATTTAATTTTTTGATTGTCAAATTTATTTTCACTCGTTTTCTTATAAAATTTATCATATATGCCCATTTTTTTCCATATAGATACAAAAAAAAGTTTTTGGCTGGGGACCTCGGATTTGCATTGGACAAAACTTTGCAATGATGGAAGCAAAGATGGCAATAGCAATGATACTACAAAAGTTCTCTTTCTAACTCTCTCCGTCTTATTAACATGTTCCAGTTGCAATAATTACTACTCAACCACAGTATGGTGCTCCTTTGCTTATGCGCAAACTGTGAAATGGATGTTGCTCATATTTAAGATCAATGATGTTGTGTTCTCCGTATTTCAGTTGCATCATTTGCTCTTCGTCCACAGTATGGTGCTCCTCTCCTTATGCGCAAACTTTAAATGGATGTTGCTCATATTTAAGAAATTGCTCTTTTCCTATTTCAACAATATTCTGCTATTGAGCCGACCTTTGGGCCGACCTTTTGTTCGACTTATTTGCTTTTAATAAAGGGAAAAGAGTCTCATGCCTCAAATTTGCGATTCAGAATTGATATACTCTCGTTGTAAAAGTGCATATATCCCAATCAATAAAAAAGAAACACAAATAATGATAAGCAAGTAGATGTGTAAGGGAGATATTTAAAACTCAAATTAGCCGTTGAAATCAAACAAGTAAAAACAATCATGTATACAAAATATCAAATATACCTTGCGCTTTGCTAGAAGAATCAGGAATTCAAAATAAAATATAGTTTGTGTTTCCAACTACACCCTTGTATTAAAGAACTACTTTTTCTTAGTAGTACTCGACTCTCAAGAAAAAAACTAACAAAAAGAGATAACAAAGTAAACTATATCTTTTATTTGTTATTTTTCTTAATAAGTGTGAGATGATCCGCTAAAGCGACACTTATTTTATTAGAGAGAGAGAGTATATTCAAAGTAATAGTTTGAGCCTTTGAGGAAGTCTAGCCTTCATTTTGGATGAGGAATGACTAACAAATGAAAAAGGGTCAAAAATACCCTTATAATATGTGAAATTGAACAAAAATGCACTCCATTAATAGTTTTTTCTAAAATTATCCTTATCGTTAATAGTTTGATCCAAAATTCATCTGCCGCTAATAGTTTGGTTTAGAAATGGCTCTATTGCAGTGACGTATTTATGAAGGGTGTCCAAGTTAAAAATAATTTATTATTTTTTTAAAATGGATGCATTAAAAATCAAATTGCGTAATATTTAGATTTAATAGTTCATACCTTTAATTTAATATGAAGTAAACGGATGAAACAAAAGGAAAAAAAGAAGAAGAGATAAGCGAGTTCAATCTTTAAAAAGAATCACTTTTGAGTATTAAACTTATATAAAACAAAACAAATAGACACATTCATCTTAGTTAACGTCCTACATGGAAATTTTGTGTCCTATTTAGTATTCTACATGTATTATACCACGTAGATGTATGTGGCTACATGTTCAAATTCATATAAGCTTATGTATCTACTTGTGTACACCTAAAGTTGGAGGGCATAAATGTCAACCAAAGTCAAGTTAAAGGTTTTTCTAAAAAAAAAATTTACAGGGTATATTAATATATTATGTCTTTATTTCTTACTATATTTTTGGAAAATATATTAATATGTTACTAAGGCCTCATTTGTTTCTATTAAGATTAACACGTCTGAATCTGAATAGACATCTGAATATTAAGATATGCATTAAGATCTAGATGTGTAAATTTGAATTAACATCTGAATATTAAGATGTTGTCTTTGAATTTGAACACTGGATTATTGGGACTGTTTGTTTTCAATATCTGAATGTACGTATGATATTAAACGCTATATTAATAAAATATTATAAAAACCTAATTTTAGTAAAATAGGCTTTTTATATAGATAATAATATTTTGAACATTTTATCGTAACAAGGTAATATGATTTATCTATTAAGAATTTAATATTAAGTTACATCATTAATATGACTATTCTTTGCACTCAAAAACTTTAAAAATCTAATATAATGTCATGTAAAATAGCTTATATAGAGTAGTAATATAATGTTTATGAAAATATTTTATTTTTATAATGGACATTTGTTATGGCTATTGATCAAATAATTAATACTTTCTTATTTTCTGAAATCGTGCTAAATATTATATCATAAATGCTTATCAAATCAAATATATTGATTAATTTATGAAAGTAAAAGACGTATATTAAGTTAGTAAAAATAAATAAAATTATAGCGGTAAGCATTATAATTAACAATAATTAAATAAGAAATTTTTTTTATGAGTTGTTGTGATGTAGTTGAATTAAGATAGAGTCTTACTTTTGAGTCTGAAGGGTGTTAAGAGTGTGTTACAGATCTGATTCATTCAGATGTATTTAGGCCCATAAAAGGACTTATAAGGAAATAAAACAAACAAACTTAATGAATTAAATCTGAATAATTAAGATTCAGTCATCAAAAACTAACACACTGAATGAAGCGAATCTGATTAATTAAGATTCGGACTCTCATTAAGTGCAAACAAATATGGCCTAAGATTGTGAGATTACAAAATATTTGAGACTAAATATATAATGTATTTATTATTTGAACCATAGTCAAAGACTTCCTTTGGTAAGTTAAATCTCACCAATCAAATCAAGAATTTGGGAAAATGGAAAGGAGTCGAATCCAACAAATTAAAAGGTTATAAATTAGCTAACTTCCCCTCTTTTTTCTAAGTAAAAGGAAGCATTTTATTAATTTAATGGAGATTTCTTACAACACAATTCTAACAGCAATTTGTGTTGCAGTTTTGTTGTTATATACATGGAAAGTGTTGAATTGGGCATGGTTTAGGCCAAAGAAACTTGAGAAATACTTGAGAAAAAGTGGTCTTAAGGAAATCCATACAAATTACTCTATGGAGATTTGAAGGAACTGAAAAATAAACTCAATGAAGCCAAATCTAAGCCTATCAATTTCTCCGACGGTATAGCTCAAAGAATCAACCCTTTTTTCGCCAACGCTATCGACAAAAATGGTATGTTTATTCATTCTTTAAAGGAATAATTTTTCTCTATTCTTGTACATATGTTGTGTAATTTTTTATAAAGAAAATCACTTTTTGGTACTCTAACTCATCCATGGTTGAACTCTCAAGTAGAGGCAGATCCAAGATTTGAAATTTATGGATTTTACTAGGGACTTAAGTGGATATACGATCAAACATTTATGTTCAAAACATATAATAAAGACGATTTGGACAAAAGCTACTTAGTTCACATAGAACCAATACGATTCATGGTTTCTCCTCCCACGACTATAGTTGACTGATGAATACATAGTTGATAACTTACGCCAAATCAGGCAAAGTAAAAAAGATGTATAGTTAACATGTCAACATGTGCACTCTCGAATTTGGAGTGCTTACTTGTCAATTGGATTAAATTTGAGTGTCTGTTGATGTATTTTTTCTAATCGAAAATGGATTACTCTCAGGTAAAAGTTCTTTTGTGTGGCTAGGCCCATATCCAGTAGTGTTGATCACAGAACCTGAACACGTAAAGGAGATTTTGACAAAGAATTATGTGTACCAAAGGCAAACTCATGCCAATCCATTTGCAAAGAAATTGGCTCTAGGTCTTGCGAAGCTCGAGGAAGACAAATGGGCCAAACACCGAAAGATCATCCAACCTGCTTTCCAAGTTGAGAAGTTAAAGGTTATATTCACTTCATATTCTTAGTACTAATAGATTTAGCAAACATTGGTAAATTTTCATGCTTAGAACTTAAGATACCATATTGAAATATCTTAACTTTATGAAGTTGTCCATTTATATACACGCGTGCAGTAACGTACAAAAACGCAGCTCTCCTACTAATAACAAGTACTACTTTTACCGATTGATTTGTTTTGTACAGCATATGTTGCCAGCATTTTATCAGAGTTGTAGTGAAATGATAAGCAAATGGGAGGAGATTATTCCAAAGGAAACATCAGTCGAGCTCGATGTATGGCCAGACCTTCAATTAATTACCGCTGAAGTCATTTCTCGAACTGCATTTGGGAGTAGCTATGAAGAAGGGAGAATAGTATTTGAACTTCAGAAAGAACAAGCTGAGTATGTAATGGACATAATTCGTTCAGTTTATATACCAGGAACGAGGTATTATAATTTATTTGTTAAATTTCCACATAACATCGAAAACCATATGTTCATTACTTTCTACTAAAAACACTTTTCTTGTTTGCTTTTACATTTGCTTTGTCAGGTTCTTGCCTACTAAAAGGAACAAAAGAATGCTGGAAATCGAAAAGAAAGTCCAAACAACGATTAGATGTATCATCGACAAAAGATTGAGGGCAATGGAAGCAGGGGAGCTAGTAAAACTGACTTATTAGGCATATTACTTGAATCCAATATGAAGAAATTAAACAACACAGAAGCAAAGATTTCGGAATAACAACAATTGAAATGATTGAAGAATGCAAGTTATTCTATTTTGCTGGACAAGAGACCACTTCAGTGTTGCTCGCGTGGACAATGATTTTGTTGAGCCTTCATCCAGAGTGGCAAGTACGTGCCAGAGAGGAGGTGTTGCAGGTCTTCGGAAATGAAAAACCAAATTCGGAAGGGCTAAGTCACCTCAAAATTGTAAGTATTTTCCACCAATTCATTATGTAAGACAACTTAAAATAGCCCAAGATCACTGCATTGATCGAATTTTAAAGATAAAAAACACTGAATCAACGATAAACAAGAGTATATCAACCGACTAATAGATCCACATTTCTACTCGGAGGCTAAAAGATCTCGGAAAGGTATGACATCTAAATTTTGTAAGAAGTGTACTAACTCTACGTCCAACTTATGCAATACATTTTTTTTCCATATATAGGTGACAATGATCTTGCATGAGACGTTAAGGCTATTCCCCTCAGTACCAACATATCGTAGAAGGAACAAACATGAAGTCAAATTAGGGGAGCTGAGTTTACCAGCTGGAGTGCTACTCGTTATACCCACAATATTAATTCATTATGACACAGAATTATGGGGCGAAGACGCGAAGGAATTCAAACCAGAAAGATTCAGTGAGGGAGTGTCAAAGGCAACAAAAGGACAGGTCTCGTTTATTCCATTTGGCGGGGGACCTCGAGTTTGCATCGGACAAAACTTTGCAATGATGGAAGCAAAAATGGCAATAGCAATGATATTACAAAAGTTCTCTTTCGAACTCTCTCCGTCTTATACACATGCTCCAATTCTAACAATTACTATTCATCCACAGTATGGTGCTCCTCTGCTTATGCGCAAACTTTGAAATGGATGTTGCTCATATTTAATACCAATGGTGTTGTGTTCTCCGTGTTTCAGCTCGAATACTGCTAAACTAGTCGGGTTATGGCTGAAATAACTCTTTTCCTATTTCAACATTGCAGATTTGAATTGTTATCAATGTTCATGTTCACTTTCTTTTCACATTTCTTCCGTGGGTGAATTAGTTTAAACTTGTTATAATGCTTCATCGTGTCTCGTGAAGAGTTTACATCAGCGGTTCCTATTTATGCAAGTCAAGCCTTTATGTCTTGTGCATATAGATTGTTCTCTCTCAGTCCTGCAAGTTTATTTCTACTTATAAGGGGAAAATCTGATTAAATAAGCAAATTTTCATGAATCGCACCCTTGTGTTTATATCAAACCAAGATGTGGGTAAACACTACGGTGAAAAACTAGTATTCAACATCTCAAACTCCTTTTTTGTGTGTGTCCCTACATGAATATTTTGGTAATATAACTTCCGAAAAAACTTTGTTGCAAATCCTTTATGGAATCCTCTGTAAGGAGTCGGGGGAGCAGTTACGTACAATGTCACCATTTTTCGAGTGATTTTTGGGCATTTAGAGTCCAATTTACATGAATTAGGATATTTTCTCAGTTTTTCGTCTATATTAGTTAGCCCATGAATATTTCAGTGATATGACTTTGAGAAAAAAAAATTGTGAAACCTTTATGGAACTCTCCGTAGAGAGTTGGAGGAGCAGTAAGTACAATCTGACTATTTTGAGAATTATTTTTGGACATTTAGGGCCAAATAACATGATTATGCAATTTTTTCAGTTTTTCATGTGTGTTAGCATATGAATATTTTTGTGATATGGCTTCTGGACAATTTTCCTATGGAACCTTTACTAAACCCTCCATATGGAGTTGGGGAGTAGTACGTAGTCTCACTATTTTTGGAGTAATTTTTGGGTATTTAGGGACCAATATATAGGAATCAGACAATTTTCTCAGTTTTCGTGTATTTTAGCACATGCATATTTTGGTGATATGACTGCTAGTCAATTTTTTTGCGAAACCTTTATGAAACCCTCTGCAGAGAGTTTAGGGAGTAAGTACAATCTCACCATTTTTAGAGTTATTTTTGGGCATTAAGGGACTGATTAGCAGGATTAAGCAATTTTCTCAATTTTTCATGTGTGTCGTCAGCACATGAATATTTTTGTGATATAGCTTCGGGATGCATTTTTTACGAGATCTTTATTAAACCATCCGAGGAGTTGGGGAGCAGTACGTAGAGTCTCACTAATTTTAGAGTGATTTTTGGGTGTTTAGGGACCAATGTATATAAATTGGGCGATCTTCTCAGTTTTTGTGTATGTTAGCACATGAATATTTTGGTACTACGGCTTCCGGATGAATTTTTTTGCAAAATCTTAATGGAACCTTTCGTAGGGAGTTGAAGGTGTAATAAGTAAAATCACACCATTTATAGAGTGATTTTTGGGCATTTAGGGGCCAATTTACAGGAATTAGGTGATTTTTTTAATTTTTTTTGTGTGCGTTAGCCGACAATATTTGGTTATATGACTTTTGAAAGATTTATTTGCGGAACTTTTATGAAACCCTTCGTAGGGAGTTGGTGGAGCAGTTCGTACAGTCTCACTATTTTTGAGTGATTTTGGGCATTTAGAGTCCAATTTACAGAATTTGGTGATTTTCTCAGTATTTTGTGTGTTAACCCATGAATATTTTGGTGATGTAACTTTCGTATAAATTTTTTGCGAAATCTTTATGGAACCCTCCATGGGGATTTGACGGAACAATACGTACAACCTTACCATTTTTAGAGGATTTTTTTTGTATTTAGGGAACAATTTACAGGAATTAGGCATAATGTGTAAATATGCTCTTTACTTGGCTTCAACTTGCATCTATGCCCTCAATTTGAGTGTACAAGTAGACACTTAAACTTGTATAAAATCAAACAAATAAACACATTCGTCTTCCGTGACGTCATACATGACAATTTTGTGTCCTATGTGGCGTCCTACGTGTATTATGTCATATAGGATATATGTATGTGTATACTTGTTTAATTTTATACAAATTTTAAGCGTCTACTAGTGCACACCCAAAGTTGAAGGCATAGATGCAATTTAAGGACATATTTATGTATTATGCCTTTTATTTTTTACTATATTTATGGATAAAAAATACTAATATGGTGCTAAAATTGTGAGATTACAATAATATTTGGAACTAAATATGTATTTATTATCTGAACCATAGTCAAGGAATTTCTTTGGTTAATTAAATTAGCATTAAATCTAACTTATGCACGTGTCCAAGTCAAAGAAAGAATTTCGAGAAAATGGAGAGGAGGCGTATCCAAAATGTTATTACAAAGTTACAAAATTAGCTAACTTC